>JAWWEW010000060.1:3244129-3277910 GCA_035583185.1 Anabacerthia variegaticeps
CCCGCCCATCCCACTCATTCCCATCCCAATCCATCCCAATCCCATCCCATCCCCTCCCCATCCCCATCCCCATCCCATCCCTGCTGCAGGGCAGAGGATTTAAACCACAACCTTGAGCATTTCTAAGCTCTGCCATGTTTGTGTTATTTTTGTCTTGGTTTTTGGTTTTGGGTTTTTTTTTCCTTGTTTTCTGTTTTGTTGGTTTTAGTTGTTTGTTTTGGTTTGTTTTTTTTTAACTAAATGGCATTAAAACAGAAATCAAACAAAAAACCCCAAGAGTAAGCAGTTTTCTGGCATGGATGTTCCCCTGCAGATCCCACCCTCCAAACCCAAACACCTCCGCCTCCATCCACACCCAGCTTTGGGAATGAATTAAAATGATGCAAAGTAGAAATAAAAAAGTATCACATGTGCATTTCAAAAAAAAAAATTTTATTTTTTCAAATGAATACGGTTCGTTTACAATACACTCAAGTTGATGGTATCTATAGCCAGCAGAGATCGATGACTGCTGTGTCCTATACACAGTCGTACAAAGGTTACAGATGCCTACGAGAGGGAAGGAAAAGTGAAAGAAGTCGACATTTTACTGTGCTGGAAAGAAAGCAACTCTTGCAACAGGTAGAAAATTTTGGCAAGAACAATTTGTCCGGAAAGGGAGAAGGGGCAGAGGACACGGCTTCTGCTTAGCAAGTACATCTCAAACACCGACACGTTCCCTCCCACCCCGCACGGCTGCAGCCCACGCCCGCGGTACAAAGAGGCACACATGGTCAAGATGGTTAAGTAAAAATAAAGGCTTTTACCAGTTTGTTTGCCACCCATCTACAATCTACTTGTGCAACGTCTGGAGTCACAGCCCTGCTTTACTCTTGAAACAATTCCCTTTTGCTTCGAAAGCCCCCAGGACCTTCACGGTGGGAACACATTCACGCTCCGAAGCAACAGGACACAGAAACAGGGGAGCAGTCACCAGCATATGAGATAGAGCAGACACATGGGAGGGGATCGATCCACCGGACTGGTTTATTAGCATTTTATTGGGAAAAGGAATCCCAAACAGCACAAATTCTTTTGTTCTTTGTACAATTTAAACACATGATCTTAAATACGCGAGTTTTCTATGCACGACATTGCTTCCAGCAGTCTCCAAAACTAACCCAGCTCATATAAACGATGTTTATGGCACACACGATGCCACCTGAGCCACCTTCTCCTAAATATCCCTTAATATTGGCTCATACCAAATGCTACTGATTACTGTGAAAGCTTTAAAGTAACACCTGCTGACAGACAATGTTCTTGTCCTTGATCAGACACCTCCAGCCAGGTAAACAGCCCAGTTTTGCCCCCACCAAGCACCATTTACCCACCACGAGGCTGCCTGGGGGAGCTGAACAGCTCTCACCACGGGATGAGACAAGAACAACAGACAGGAGGGTCTGTACCCTGTGAGCCCAAAGTGTCACCGCATCCATGGAATGCTGATCTGCACACCAGTGCCTGTAAACCCAACATTTCTGACCCAAAACTCGCTCTGCCAGCTCCACTGCTGTGCTGGAGCTCACTTTTCACACCAGCCTGCAAACAAACACCAAATGCAACGAGCTAGAAGCAGGTTTTTCTACAGGAAAACAACCTGACGTTGTCTCAAGGCGAGATTCAACACTGAAAACTGCAAAAATCAGAGGATTTCGCTGCAAAACAGAAATCAAGTCCAAAGAAAACTAAACACTACAGCCACAGGAGGGGACTGATGCACAAAACTGAGTACCCAGAAGAAGCCATTCTTCACTGCAAAGTTACTTCCTCTCATTGAGTTTTGTCTGTTCAGTTCTCACTACTTGAAGAGCACTACTCAAGTTTCCACCCTGCTGGCACTCCATCAGGTTCCAAAACTTCCAAAAGTTCTTTAAACTCTCCATTGCTCCAGTGGGCATCACTCTGCTATTAGGTCTGAGTGGACACTAACCAGCAAGACATGGGTTTTCTACCAAAGAAACTAGTTTTGAAGATATTTAAGAGATTTGCAAGTGTTAAGCATAATGAAACTTTATTAGTAACTATTTTAAAAGCTAATTTTTGCACACCTGTACTTAAATGGGTTGTGGACCTAAGATTTATGGGCCAGCATAGCCCTAAACTCAACACAGTCGTATTTTTGTGTTGCTAGATAGTGTTACAGTATTAATTTTCCAACTGCCAAATGTGTTTGAAAGACCTGTATAATTCTCAGCAATGAAAAAACCCCTTCATTTGAATAAAATCGCTCTCTGATAATGTTTTACCAGAAATGGATTATTTTAAAAGAAAGCAACATGTCAAACATCACAGGATCGACCCCAAGGGCCTTTGGCCTCGGGCAGAGCTGCGATGGGATGGAGGGGAAGAGCACAGGCTCCAAGCAGAACTGGATTCACTGAAAGCACAAGTGTGTAAGAGGTGCACAGGTTTGTATCAAGCAGTTACCATTGCCACAACATCATTCACCCTCAGAACACCCAGGAGCTCACTCTCAGAAGGCAACATGAACCATCACAAACATTTTCTAGATGAAAAACCAGGCATTTCCCCCAGGCAAGAGAGGGAACTCGCTCCAGAGCCAGCTGGTACTGGAGGTCCTGGCTGGACAACTCACCAAGATCTCAAAACTGCATCAAATAGAACCTGTTGGAAAAGCTCTTCCATTTTGGTCTGAAAATCCTATTTTTTTAGCAGCTTTAAGCCCAAACTGACATCTAAAGACACAGGTGTCTAATTCTGCACAGCACACTGTCTACAACAGGTACCTGGTGTCAGAGGAGGAGGGATTGTTCCTCCCCTCACACCACTTTGTCTCTTTCCACACCCAAGCAACCACACGATTCTGTTCCCTGACATTGCCACCCTCAGCTGTTGGCAAACTGCTTCTTGAGGAATCCTCTGTGCTGTTTAATCCTCACCTCCACATTCCCACTGAATGAGAGCTCTGCACTGCTCCCCGACATTCACTGGACAACATTCCCCACGTCCCTGAGAGGGGAGAAGCAATGGAGTGTATGGAAAGCTGCAGGAGCACAGTAAAGAGTGAGGACATCACTGGACAGGCAACATTCAAATAAAGGCAGAATTAATGATTCTCATTAGATAAACACATCAAGGTTAAATTTTATCTTAAAAAATTGCAAGTCTACCAGGAAGTAGGTTTATTCGATGACACTGTTCTTCAGAAACCACTTATTTTAAAAGCTTCTCCTCTCTGGGTAGTTCTAATTCACAAATAACTCAGGGCTTGCTTTGATTAAATAATTCAACACAAAACCAACTCCATTCTGACCAAGGACTTTGAGCTTTAAAAACAGTTCAAGAAAAACACTAACCATCCTACTAACACAAACACAGGTTTTCCCAGCTCTGTTCCTGGTCAGAAAAAGGCACATGCTTGCTCTCAGTGAGTTCAAGTCCAACAAAAACAGCTCAGGACAACCAAGCTCATGTCTGACGTCCCCACCAACACCCCTGAAGGGCTGGAGCTGATCACAGCCCACCCAACACCCACCCACCTCCTACCCAGTCCTTTATTTCTACAGGCTTTTGTCACCATCACACTCCCACCCTCATATCCAGAGCTGCTCTGTGCTCCACACAGCTACAGCATGCTGACATGGCTAATTCCATACAGGCAGTGGAGGGAGAGTGATCCCAGTCAGGGAATGGGGAGGTAGGCAAGAGCTGAGGAAGAGCAGAGCAACTGTAGTGCTACAGCAAAATTACCTCTACACCTGCCTGCTGCTGTTCCTGGGAGCCAGACACACCTCAGGGCAGCCAGGGATCTATCAGGGCATCTGTGTTGGATGGAGGGGTCAGATATTGCTCAGAAGCCCCTCGGGTCCATTGGTTCAGGTAGCACCAATCTAGTGGAACCTGCAGCTGGTTTGACCCAAGTAAAGGAGTTTCAAGGTTTGGATAAACCACAGTTTGATTGCAGGGTGCAGCTGTCCCAGGCACTGCCACCTGCTCACAGCACAGTCCTGGAGGAGAACAGGCACCCTTAAGACATACAGGAAAATGCTTTTCCCCCCATATGATCACAAAATCAGAAAATAGTTTAGGTTGGCAGGGACCTTTTAAATGTCATTCAGTTCCAACCCCCTGCCATGGGCAGGGACACCTCTTTCACTATCCCAGGTTGCTCCAAGCCCCGTCCAATCTGGCCTTGGACACTTCCAGGGACGGAGCAGTCACAGCTTCTCTGGGTAACTGTCCCAGGGCCTGCCCACCCTCATGATAAAAAGCTTCTTAGACATAATCAGAACTGACCCTCCTTTGGTTTAAAACCATCACTCCTTGTCTTATGGCAACAGGCCCTCCTAAAGGTTTGTCCCTATCGTTCTCACAGGCCCCTTCAAGTACTGAAAGGTACTGAAGGAAAACATCAGCTGTCAAGTTCTGCTTTTTTCTTTGCCACAGGAAGCAAACAAGGCTCTGCTGGTTCTTCATTAGCATTCAGTTTCGATTTTCCCACTTGATGATGTTTAAAGCAGTTTGAATAACTTTCACAAGGCTCTGTTACTTCGAGTCTGTTCTTGCTGCCTCTTCCAACCCTTTCCTTCCTCGTGCAGAGCTGCCCCAGCAGCTGCAGGATCTGTGTCCCACAGGTTCTCCATCTCCTTGACAAGGCCCTCCCTGTCAACCCACAGCTGCTCCTTGGGGTGTTTTCGTTTCTTTTTTTTTTCTTTTTTCTTTTTTTTTAATTTGAAGTATTTTAATAGTGTCTATTTTCAGTGGTTTATTAGCTCCTATTTAATTCAGATATTTTAAATCATCATGCACCCTCCAATGACTGAAACATTTCTGCTGGAATTAAATCTTGTGTGTGGCAGCTCATCAACACCAAGGCAAGAGATTTATGTACAACAGAAAGATGCTTCATCAGGTGCCAATTAATTTCTTTTGATAGAAGGAAGAGGCAGTAACTTCCTTCTAAACCTCAACAGCTCCAGTATTAGCTAAGTGTAGAGAGAAACAAAGCGGTTCACAGGTGAGGGAGGAGATGGAGAATATTGCTGCAAACAAGCTGATGTTGCAAGATTTTTGGCCCTTTTTAGTCTAAAAGATAAAAACAGCTACTACTAAAAAGGACAGGAGACACAGTTTTGGCTCAGAACTTAGACTGAAAAATGCTCACTAAACCCTACTCTAGTAACTCTAAGAAACTGGGAATATAAAACAATTGAACATCATGGCAAGCTTAAATACCAACACAGTGGCATTGGGCACTGTAATAAGACAAGAAAGTTGGTAACAAACTACAAGAGACATTGGCTCATGTCTCGAAGTTGAATCAGAAGAAATTACACAGCAAGAAGAATCAACTTGTGTCTGGGGAGCAGAGCAGGGGCTGCCCCCGGGCAGCGTCCCCTCAACAAGGAGGTGTGAGCACTCAGCAAGGGCACTGCCCCACGCTGGGACTCTGGACCCAACATTGGTGATGTCCAGAAGCTCTGCTTGCTCCCAGAAAAAGTCTGGCCATGAACACATTCCTGCAAAGATACCACTTGGAATTACTCGGCGAGTTCTGCGCTTAAGCTCCTGATATTCAAAAATATCCTGACTGACGTCAGGTTATTCCACATCTTAAATGCCCAACATTATCAACAGTAATAAAATGCACAAAATCATTGTAGTTGTAAAGAAACAAGGTACCAATGAAGCCTCTGTCTATGGCGAGCAGGTTTATTGGCTCCTCTCAAGCATGACTGGTTAAGCTGAATTCGGAGAAGAAAACCAAAACGTTCAGGAACTTCTCCTGCCTAAAAATAAGTGTTAAAAGCAACACACAGAGCAGACACACAAACCTATGAGCTGCACACAGACCACCAATAAATATACAGAAACATCACAAGAAAGGACGAGGCTCATCATAAAAGAAAAGTCCCATAACTGCTACTCAGACCAAAGGAAAGGGAAGTGTGTGTTTTTTGCAGGCATGTGCAAGCACATTACAGTGTCATCAAAGCACAACTTTGCTATTATTATTACTTTATGCAGCATTACAAGGTTACTGAGGTGCAGTGTTTAATAGTCTAGTCTACAGCTTTTCCTGACTGGAGGAACGCTCACCAAACTCACCACGGACCCACCCCCTAAAGCATCACCCACCCACCAACCCACTCCCATCCAGAGCACCCAACTCCCAGCTGGGAACCAGAAGGACCCCACTGATCCATGACATCCCTCCTGGACACACACAAGCCATTTGAGGACCCACCATCTCCCAAGCCATCCTTAAGACATCCACCTAAGACACCTTTCAGTCTGTCTCCATCTTTGGGAGCTTGCCACTCCTAAAGGATGACATCCTTCTGTAGCTGTGGATTCCTTTGGACACTACCCACGTCCCCACAGCTTCTCCTACACCCCAAACCCCCAACCCCCTCAATATGAAGAGGCAAATCACACTGCCCAAACCCAGCCCAACCCCAGCCTACCAGCTGAATTTGGTGATCGCTCCTCAATGCCTCTCCCTCCAAAGGAAAACACCTTCCTGGTTAATTCTTGGTCCTGACTCAGAGAAGCTGATGCTTGAAAAGTACCTAAAAGATACCATCAAACACTTGGCATTTTTCAATAATTTATCTTAAATTTGCAGCCGCGTACAACTGGAAAATAAAAATCTACAGCACCATCTTCTAAAAAGGCACTTTCTGAGGACTGTCTTGCTTTAAAAAAAAAATAAAAATAAAAGTCATTCCAAGTTTTAAACAGTGGAACTGCTTTGTTTGAAAAGGACCCTACGGTAACGACCCGTGTCAGGTGAGGGGGCACCTCAGAGAGGATTTGAAAGGCCAGGGCACGTGGCATGGAAAGATGGATGGAGTCTCCCCAACACCCTCATTTCTGCCAAACTGATGCTTTGATGTTTTCCCTCGCAAGCCTCTCCCTTACAATTCCCCTCCACGTGCACCTTTGCCTACTCAGGGACAACAATTTGGGTTTTTTATGTATCACAGATATCAGGATGCTTAAGACTCTGCTCGGGAGGTAAAATGTAGGATCCTGTATCCATCTTGCTCATACCTCAACTACAGAAAGTACAAAATCTTCTACCAGCAGAAAGCATCAATGAGCTCAAGCTCTAACCATGATCTTGTACAAAAACCAGGAGTGAATTGGCTAAGTGAAGTTTGATTTCTACATGTGCCAAAATAAAACTGATATTCTGCCACCCAGCATCAACATAAAGTACCATCTTTGGGTAGAAAAGACAGACAGGAATTTTTCCCCTTTGATTTTTTTCACCAGATCAAACCAACCTGCCAGGAGCAGCCACAAAAATCCATGATAGTGAAAGGGACAGAGAATCTGCCTGGCCTGACCAGAGACCATGATGGTCATTTAGAAACAACACCCTTTGAAAACTGAATTTACAGGTCCATTGTACATAATCTGAGCTTTTGATTTCTGGGTTATAAAAGTGCTTTGAGAAAGGTTCTAAACCCTCAGCTCACAAAACAGGGAAAATATCAAAACAGGACAAGATATGAAGAAAGTGTAGAAAAAAAAAAAGGCCTCAAGCTTGAGCTTGGAATTTCACCAGAGTGAATTTTAAGACTAGTAGAAAACCAGTATTTGTAGCTGGAATTTGTACAGCAGATGACTATCTGGTATCTCATGTTGAGCATTTTATAGGACAAGATTCATACATGAATAAGTGAAAATCATTTAGGACCAAGAGCATCTTGAAATAATTTGACTGACAACTTCCAGAAACCCATTTTACTCCTGAAAACCATTTCTGTGGCCAAACTTCCAGAAGGATGCTGGAATGAACCCTAGAAAAATAACTTTTGGATACGTGTAACCAGATGACACATTGAACAGTGACACAGCGATCCTGAGTCAAATGGCCACGGCTGAAGCCCCTGCTAAGGAAAAAAAGGTGACTTAAGAGTCACTCTGTTCTGTTTGCAGATGTTGTGAGTTTAATGCCTCAGCCACAAAACATTCCAAGATTCCCTCCAGCTCTGGATCTACCAGTGGTCAGATGGCAGATTGCGGCACCGGGTGAGGAGGGGCACTGAAATCTCCCCAAGAGGGGCACTGACATCACCCCAGGATCCATCCCCAGCTGAGGAGGGGCACTGACATCACCCCAGGATCCATCCTCATGTGAGGAGGGGCACTGAAATCTCCCCTGGATCCATCCTCAGGTGAGGAGGGGGCACTGGCATCACCCCTGGATCCATCCCCAGGTGAGGAGGGGGCACCGAAATCTCCCCAGGAGGGGCACTGGCATCACCCCAGGATCCATCCCCATGGCCAGCACCATTCCAGCAATACCCTACAGCTGCTCCTGGCCCAGCCCTGGGCCTGCTCCCACCACAGGAGCACTTAGTGGCACTTGTTAAGTACAAGTGAGGTCTCAGTGTCTGAGGAGACGGGAACTGCTTTTCCCAACAGGCATAAACCCGGGGTCTGCAAAGCAAGAAGAATCATCAGCCTGTGCCCACGTCCCTCTCTGGACTATCCACAGCCAGCTCCCAGCAAGAGAGGGGGGGATCTGCTGTGCCACTCAAGATTTCCTCAAACAGCACATAAAATCTGAGATTTTTTTTTTTTTCTTTTTAAAGGAGAGCAGGTACAAAAATAAAAGAAATCCATATACTCTGAAAATATACTGGAAACTGCCACCACAGATGAGGTACCATTTATCCCGACCCCCCCCACCCCCAAACTGCAAACATCAAAATATATATGTTTTTAAACAAAAGAAGAATATCTGGCTATTTAATCTCAGTTAAAATGACAGCACCCTTTGTTACACTTGATATTTCACACCATTAATTCTCTTTTGAAAAAAAACCCCAAGATATCTAATAACTAACCTTGATTCCTTGCTTTTCTCCTCATTCCTTAGTGCAGTAATTGTCCATCTCCATTTAAATAAATATAGCAGCTACAGCATCATAAATGTGTGGCCCTCACAACGTCAGTAACTTGATATCGTAATACAAAGAAGTATCGGCACTTGACGTAGATATTTGCAAAACCAAGAAGAGAGATTAAAACTTCCAAATACTCTCCACATGAAAACCAGGTACAACGTTACCTTGACAACTGAAGTCACTTTGCCAGGGAAGTTTCTTTAGTTTTTTTGGTGAAAGTAGCGAGCGAAAAAAGCTTCTCAAATCCGAGTTGCCGAGCGTGGGTGGGATGAGAAGCATCCAGCAGCTTTGAAAGGAGAGTCAAAAAGGCTTTGTAAAAAGGAATTTTCACCTAAATGCCAGAAGTCCACGAGAACTCTTTGCAAAATATTTTTTTTTTGTTTGTTTTTGAAGTTCTCTCTTTTAAAACAAATTTCTGTAAAAAGCCTAAGCTGAACCTTTCACAAACAGCACTGGGTAGAGAGCTTTAGGAGAAAACTGTCAGGTCACAGGCTGGGAAAAACATCTGAGAGACTTACTGAGAACCCACTTTGCTCCAAGGACACCCATTCCCTGCCCCAGCTGTGTCTGAAGGTGCTGACAGGGAGGAGCAGCCCCTGATCCCTTGGGATCTGCTCAATCCTCCCCAAGCACTCCCCACCTCCTCTCCGAGCACCCCCAGCCACTGCCCACCCTCAGGACTGTTTTCAGTGCAATTTTACCTTTGCCAAGTTAACAATTTTTCCATTATTTTCCTCGGTTTTTGGATATAAAGTAAGTATCTACACTAAGTGTTAGTAAAGCTCTTGCAGACAGTTGTGAGCAGCACTACGGACATTTCCATACAATATACAAATGCACAAAATACAGTACTTGGTTTTCTGGCAGAAAAAAGGGAGGTTCATGCCTGGTGAAGCAAAACAGGCTCAGATTTTAGGCTCAAAATACAGTATATTGGCAAACAGTGGATTTGGTGAGAAAGAGGAGAGAAGCTACTTAGACCAACCCACTGGTTTTCATGTGAGAGCAGGTGGAGGTCGGGAGGGCTGGGATCACAGCAATGCCCATACAAACATCTGCAGTAAATATACTATGAACCAGTGCAAATAAAAACAGTCAAAAATGCAGTTCACGAGTTTACAAAGTGCAAAACTCCCCAGTCCCCTCGTTGAATAAACGCTCATCTCTGACATCTTTAAACATTGGTTTTAAAGTGGAATGAAAAGAGTCCCATCGGTTTGTTTCACATTTCAGTGATTTAACATGTTAGAACTATCCCAGCCCTCTTTGTTTGCAAAGTGAAATGAAGTTACCAATAACTTAATTTTAAAAGGAAAGTCATTATCAAAGAGGAAAAAAGCCTAAAAACTTTTATTAATTCCAGACATTTTACTGATGTCAAATAGGTTTAACTAAGCATGTAAAAACTGAGATCTTAATACAAAACCCTTGCCATTTAATTCAAATATGCTCCACGTTTCAAAGCCAAAAATAAGGCCAATTCCTTTGTTAAATCAAAAGACTGCAGCGACAAGTAAAGCTTGCAGAAATCTAGAAGCATTTTTGTAAGTTTTATTTTATTTTTTTTGATTTAAAAAAGGAAAATTCAAGATTCCTTCTGACTATAAAACTTTCCTTTCAAAATTAAGGCTTTTACTTTGTCCTTTTAAAATCCTGGAGGTGTCCATTCTCCCACGGTCCGTGGTACAGACACTGCTTCAGTACAGCTCAATGGACACAGTTTTTCTTTAGAACGCTTATTGCACTAAAAGATAGCAAAACAAGTTGTCAGTTTCTTTTTTTAAAAATAAACATGGTTACATTTCTAAAAAATAAAAGTTGATGTTGACCATATGTTCTGTAATAATTAAATTAAACCATTATTATTACTCTAATAAATATAAAAGAAACAAAAGGAAGCTAAACTTCAAACACACATACATATGAATCACATTAAGGTGTGAGAGGCAGCAAGTAAACTAGCAGGTTTCTTTTTTTCCCAAAAAGACCTTAGCTCTAAAGTTTCAGTTCTGGTGGTTACTGTATGTTATCCCAGAAAACCTGGGACATCGGATCTCACGTGAAGCTTCAACAGATTGGACTTGCCAGATAGGAAAAAATTGAAACTTTTGGACTAGGTGAAACAGCAGCTTTAGTAAATTCCCCAGGGAGCAAGAAGAGTTGGGTCACTACTGCCTGCACATGAACCACGAGCTTCTTGGATTGCTTTTGAAAGGGAACTCTTGGAGCTGAGAACTCCAAAGCTGTGAGAAAAGACACAAAGGCAGCCGTTGGCTAAATTAGGTTCAAATTATTGGATTAGTGTGCAAAACATCTTCCCCCCTCACTGTTTTCTAGCTAGTGCTGCACATTCCAATGCACTTGGATATGTTCACATTCGAGTGCTCGATGGCAATACTGAGAGAGAGATTCCTCAGTGCACGGGGGTTAAAAACTTAATTATTCTCTATTTTTGCACACTTCCCTCCTCCAAACAATCACTGTGATTGTTCCTAAAAGCTGGTTTGCTTTTTGTTTTAAATTCCACAATAGATTTTAGTTTATTATTACTATTTATGTTCTTTTTTTTTTGTTTGGTTTTTGTTTTTTTTTTTGCAACAATAGTTGTGCTGCCGAGCAACTTGAGGTAAAGGCAGAAGAGGGTTAAACTACGAGAAATAATAATTAAAAACAAAAACAAATGACGGCGGTGCTTCCCACGGGAGCCCGCCCCAAAAAAGCAGTTGGCTGGTTTCATATTGCATAATAGTGCTGTGTTCCTGGATGAAGTAAACAATCTTCCTCGTATCAATTTAAGGGTGAGCCTCTCGCCCCTGCACAGCGTCAGCTCCAGCACGATGGGAGGCACAGCCCCTAAACCAACCCCCTGGAAACATACATTGTATGTGGCTTAAGTTCTCAGTTCTCCTCTCGGTGAGTGGCTCCCGGGTCATTGACTTAAGCGAAGTACATCGTGCGTAAGGTGTCTTGGTGAATCTGTACAGCCTTCGCCAGGGCCTGGGGGTCTCGCCCGTTGCTCTGTCCTGACACGTGGCTCCCTTCAGCACTGCAGGGAACGAGGGAGAGACAGGCAGGGCTGTGAATTGTATTAGTTCGGATCAAAAAAGCTGATTTCGCATCAATTCCAACAGAGTCGCTGAGACCCCCGAGATCGGAGTCCAGCTGTGACACATCCCTGCCTTGTCCCCCAGCCCAGAGCACTGAGTGCCACGTCCTGTCCTTCCCTGGGCACCTCCAAGGGTGGGGACTCCAAACCTCCCTGGGCAGCCCCTTCCAATATCTGACCACCCTTTCCAGGCAGAAATTCCTCCTGATGTCCAACCTGCCCCTCTCCTGGCACAGCCTGAAGCGGTTCCTTCTCCTCCTGTCCCTGTTCTCTGGAGCAGAGCCCGACCCTGCCCAGCTACCCCTCCTGTCAGGGGGCTGCAGAGCCAGAAGGTCCCCCCTGAGCCTCCTTTTCTGCAGGCTGAGCCCTTCCAGCTCCCTCAGCTGCTCCTCATATGACTCTCCAGACCCTTCACCAATAACAGAACTGGATACCAAGGAAAATCAACTCTTCTATTCACCCAGCAACCTCGAGGCTTTTCACAATCCCTTCACTGTGGCTGCTCAGCTTGTTCATCTAAAAATAAGCCTGTTATAAATATATTGATGGCTTGAAGGTTATAAAATATTTCTGACGTGCAGAGTTAGATAAGTGGAAGCACTTAACATTTGGTTCATTCATGACTCCTCTGATCCTAAAGCAAGAAACCAAATGCGCCACTTGATTCCCTCAGACCACGTCAAAGCCCTAACAAAACACTTCAGTGAACTAAACCCACTTCTTTCCATCTGAGTGTTATTCCACAGAACCCACCACCCCACGCTGTCCTGATGCAGGGCAGCAGCTGCCAGCAGTGATGATCTTAACACTTGGTCCCACCACCCAGGGGTAACCAAATCTAAGAGCAAACCCCACAGTGATTACCTGCAGTCAGGTGGAACAAGGGTGAGTGTGGACACAAAGCTGAGCACACCCTGCCATTTACCTGTCGTGTTCCTTGTCCACGAGGTGGTACCTGGCCCGAAAGGCCACCAGGTGAGCGTAGTAGGCCGGGGCAGGGATGGACACCGAGCGGGTGCAGCGCACGTAGGTGTGGCACAGCTGGTACGTGAGGAGCTGCAGCTCATCCGCAGTGAAACAGTTGTCATCCCACAGCACGTGGTAGTGGGACGGCCGGCTGGTTCCCTGTGAGAGGGGAACATCCACTCACTCATCTGGGTTTCCATACAAACCAGCCAGATTAAGTTCAGGAAGGGTCAGGCTCTCCAGCCTGAACTACAGAACAGCAGCCGAGGAACATTTGGTCTCTATCACCTTTGAATTCATTCAGGGCTGACATAAGTAACACTTACACTACTACATTGCTCTAATTATTCTTGCTTGGATAAAACCCCACATGCCTTCCACATAACCTTCAATGATCAACACCTGCTCCCAACATGACCAAACCATGATTAAACCACCTCTTACCTACCTCCAATTAAAGTTTCTCACCAAGACACATTTCCCAGAGAAATAACCACTGCTTTTACCTCTTCTCAATTCCTGGACATTCCAATTTCAAGTATGAACACTAGACACTACAGCTCAATCTTACAATGCACCTGAATTTTGCAAGCAGAGGAAAACAACATGTTCTAAATTCACATTTACTTACAAAGAAGCAACTGTACCTGTATTCCAGCATGGCTACAGAGGTAAAAATCAAACTCGTAGGGATGTGTAATGTCTGTATCTACAGTTGTCCCAGCTGGAATATTGCCACTCCGTCCCACCTAGAGAAAAGGTTTGTTAAGTGCAGCCTCAGCTGTTCATATGGCTCAGCTCTAATGGAAAATACAAGTTTCTATTCACCACAGGCAAGGATTTGGCACACGAAGTGCCTCAGAACTGTCTGGAATGTGCCACTACAGCAGCCTTGGAGGCTCGACAAGGACACTGGATGGCTCTCCAGCACCTCAACACTGCACCTACAGCACTTCAGAACTTTCCATCTCAAGACTCAAGAGCTGCACAGACATTTGTATTTTAGAACTGTCAGCCTCACTTTGGATCCACTGCCTCAGAAAAAAAGGCTCCATCATTTTGTACTTTCTTCTATTGCACTGGCTGGAGATGGGTCTTGGTTACTCACATGAACATCAGCTCCAGTGGGGATGCTGTGGGGTTTTTTAACATGATGCCAATGATTTGTCAATTTGGGGCCACATTTTATCAGTCCAGCACTCCCCTGAGTGCACAGACAACCAGAGGGACAGAGAAGCCCACACTACACTTCCTCCAGCAAAATAAGAGTTTGACATGAAGCTTTGCTATAAGAGAGGACAGTGATTACCCTTTCTGTTCTGTCAGCACAGAACAACCGTGTATGGTGTCGCTTCTGCACCACTATGTAGGTTATTCCAGGCTGGTAATCCTTCTCCAAACTGATGCAGGCTTCTCTAATGGCCAGCAGCTCGTAATACAAAACCTGTGAGCACAGAACAGAAGAGTTTAGGTTTTCCTTTCATTGTATTCTACACACAACACCTAATAAAGGGGTTGTAGTTAACACTAAGTGCAACTTTGCTTTAGTAATCTTAGGAAGCACCTAGAAATATGTGGTTTCCCATGTTCTAAGACTTCCCCTTCCCACACAGGAAAGAAGCAGCAACTCCTCTTACTCAACATGATTAAGAAACTCTCCACTTCTAAGTCTCAATTACTTTGTGCTGCCTTGGTGTAAATGCAAGCAACTCAAACAGTACAAAACAAGCACTGGACTGACTGTGGGGTAACAAAACCCCTCCAGAAACCCCCAGCTGAACCAACCTGTCGGAACTGTCCCTCAGAGACCCCGTCCCTGTAGAAGATGATACGGGTGGGCTTGAACCGAGTTGACTTGTAGAACTGGATGAGCAGCTCCCTGACCATGGAGGCCAGGTCCTGGATGATCTCCTGCCGGGGCCGCTGCACCCTCACCGTGGCACAGTACCGGCTGGGGTGGGCATCCATGCTGCCTACAACCTGCAGGCAAAGCACAGCACTGAGGGATTCAAGAGCCAATCTTTTAAAAAAGAAAAATAAATTAATAGCAAAAAGTCCCAGGAGCAGCAATTTTCAAGTAAAAGATGCTCGTGTTAAACAAGAGTAACATTTTAAACTGCAAACCTGGAGCAGGCAGTGGTTTAACACCTTCTGAAAAGAGGTAATAAAACCTGCCCCCAAGCACCATGAATTTGGCTTCCTCTCTGTCCACATCTCACTAATGCAATATTCTTATAATCCAGACAGACTTTTTTCTGTGAAGTTTTCTCACTTTTAACACAGCCAAACACCTCAGTTTCCCTTAGTTACTTTAAACACAGACACGGTTTCTGTAACTGCAATCAATGGCAACCAAAATACCAAGGGGACAAAACAGGAGAGGACTGACCAAGCCTCCAACCACCACCTTCATCTCCTGGACTGTACCAACACAAAAGGTAAGAAGCATCAAAAATATCTCTGCCAAACCAGGCCTTTACTTACATTTTTCTCCTTTAAAAAACCAAGAATGTTACTAGCTAACATCACCAAACTGCATTATTTTCTTGAGAACACTTTTGCAGAAATACATTATTTAACAATGCCATAAAGAACCAAGAAACCAGTCTGAAGTATCAAGGAGTGTTTTTTCTTTCAAAGACATGATTTTTAATATCACTGGGAATGTGTACAAAGGCATAAGCCCTGACAGAAATTTGACACAGACACAGTCCATGAGTAGCATTTAGCATCCTAGCATTTACCTAAGATGAAAAAACCACGTTAATTTTAATCAAACTCACAGCAGCGATGGAGGGCTTCTTTCCATCTCCAGCTGGAGGGTGAGTGACATCAGCTCCCAAAAAGATCACTGGCTGCTGGAACACAGAAGGTCTTCAAAAAGAAAAAAGTGCTAAGTCACACTGGTAGCTGAGCAGCTGCCGCAAGGTCGTCGCTCACCGGGGGGGTTGTTTCTGTCTCAGCCTTATCAGGTACCGGGGCCAAGGCTCAACAATGGGAGCTTTGTGCACAGGAGGTGAACTTGGAACCCTCCCCAGCAGAGAGTCCAAAACACACTGGGAACACACTGGAGAACTGGGGCAGGGTTCTGGTGGGGAACAGCCCTGGGGCTGGTCCAGGAGGGATTCTGGTGGGGGAACAGCCACAGAGGTACAGCTCAGTGGCACATCCAGCTGTTTCCAGGTGATCCCAGCAGTGCCTGGAGGTCACCCAAGCCCCAGTGTGGCACAGCATCAGCCCTGCAGCTGGGCTGCAGCTGGGGGCAGTGGCACACACATTATTCTGGCTTACAGGACTTGAGCAGCACCATGGTCTCCCAGGGCCTTTAAAATAATTCTCCCACACACCACTGTTTCACATTTCCACTTTGATACTGATCAAACTTGGCTTTAAGACTGAACTCACAGGCCAACAAGCACTCAGAACCTGGGCTGGAAGGAACTGAGCTCTCCCTCAAATATCACGTACTATGACCAGAAGAATGTTTCAACTTAAAACTTGGCCACCTTTAAATTTTGGGTGCTAAGTAGCAAACGTAACCACATCTGTTAAAAAGCCAGCCCAAACCAGCCTCCCGAGCCTTACCGTTGATGAGGTACAAGGATGTTGTTGATTCCTCCTAGTTTAACATTAATCTTCAGGCACAGATTTGAGAGGGTCTGTGGAGATGTTTTGATGACATTCTTGACCTGAACACACTGTGTGGCCATTCCCAACAACGTATCTCCCACGCGCTTCACCTCCGCTGGGAACCAAACACGAGGAGACAGCCTGAGTCCATCTGAGGTTACTGCTGCATTTAGATCTCAGCTAAGTCACAATAACCTCAGTGCACATACTCTGCAGTGACTTTCAACTCATCTGTGTGCTCAGACCTGATTCCAGTTTACCTCCAGAAGCAAAGCATTGCTTTCTAACACCTAAAGAACTGCCCTGAATAATTCTCAGCAAGTTTCTTCCAACAACACCCGGCCAAACAGGTAAAGAGAGAGGTGTGCCCTTACCATACACAGGTGTTTTCCCTGGCAGGATGACAATGATGAGCTGAAGCCCTGAATAGGTGTTTTTGAGGTGTCGGAACATGGGCTCCACACTGTCTGCACCCTGGGCATACTTGCAGAAGCAGGGCTGGCCCTGGATGGGCATCCCGGCGTCCTTGGAGATCTTGCGCAGCTGGTCTGTGAAACCCCTGAGGACGAGCACAGGTTTGGATTTTTGCAGTAGCAACAGCACACAATAACCCAAGCAGAAGGGGACAGAAAGGGCCGTGGTAGACAAATGAAGACAATTCCAAACAGCTTTGGAAGCAGCATTTTAAAAGCATTCACTACGTGGGGGCTGTGCAGATGTAAAAAATGGTCAAAATGGGGGGAAAAACCCCAACCATTTAGGCACCTTTAGTACTTCATTCAAGATAGCAGAAGGGACTATATAGAAAGCAGTGGTGTCACAGGACCAACACCCCACGGAGACCCAGGCAGTGTTTTGACTACAGGTTCAAGCAAAGAAACCAGCCTGGATTCTCTCCCCAACACCTCAGATGATTAAACCCAGCTATAGCGCTCATTAGGAATCCTATACTCGTGTTTCACTTCATCAAGAGAACAGTCCAAAGCCTGAACCACGACATGCCTTACTTCAATATTTCTTCTCTGCATTGTCTCTGCGTTGCAAAGCAAGCTATAGCCCACATCTTGATCTCCACACCAGTGTGGAACTGCTTCCCTCGCATGTCCCACACGCCGTGGCTCGGGGTTGCCACCGTCCGGTTCTGGGGAAACAAAAGCAACACACACTCAAGTGACTGAAAGAGAAGCTGCCTGTAGGTTTAGGATAACGGAGAGGAGTTCATCAAGGTGCACAGGGAATCACTCCTCAAGAGGGGGAGCAAAGGGAAGGCAAACCCTCACCCGTCCCCCGTACTGCAGCATCGGGGCCGGGAGCACCCGCCCCGTCACGTGGGCCATCTCATCCCGCACTTTGAACTGGAACTCCTGCACAAACGGGTCTGCGTCGTAGTTTGCACTTCTCACCTACAAGAAGAGATTTTTCCAAGTTACAGAAGTATTATAAATGATATAACAAACAACAGGCTAACAGGAACACTGCAGAAGTGTTCTACAATTTCAGTGGAAAAGGCTCAGACTTAACTGCTCCACACAATCCCCAGTGAAAGCAATTACTGCCAGGAGTGATCTTGGATGGCATATTTTCTTTGTTCCCACTTGTTACTCAAGTGCTCATTTGTAGCTTGCCTATTCAAAAGCATTTTGTTTCCTGACAGTAAACAAAACACCTACTTGGAATTAATTGTAGAGATGATAAGGCAAGAGCCTGTATTATGGACTCACACTATTGTTGAAGGCTATTATAAATAAATCCTATTAAAAAGTAGTTACAATCTGTTAAGTTTAAGGACCAGAAGGAATGAAAAGACTAGGCTGGCATACAAGAAGTTTTGCATGGATGTCGTCCAGCCCAGTGTCACAGAGAGCTGGGATCAGGGAACTCACCAGTCTGCTGATTTCCTCCTGCCTGTCTGGGGCAGACCTGGCTGTGGCTTTGATCATGGTCGATGTCTGATTGTCCGTGAGCTTCTTGATGCACCTCTGGCCAGCCACGATGTTACACACCTGAGTGGGAAACCTGAGGCATTAATTCACTCAGAAACAGACCCCAACACCCCATACACACACAACACCATGCTGTCACTATAAACTACAACCCCAATGTGTCTAAGCAACTGCATATTCTTTCTTGTAGTTCTAAATTTTAAAGCACTTTAAGACATAGACAGCCTTTAGTGAAAATTAGAGTAAAGCACATGTAAATCTGCAAACAAGCTCATACTGCAAAGAACACTGGTTCTTAACTTTTTGCAAACTGATAGAACTTTCTGATTTATCAGAGTCAGGCCCTTACTTCTAAAGGCAGGTAGGTGTGTTTTTGTTCTTGTCCCACTTGCAGGCAAGGCAGGTGAGGGTATTTCAGCTGGAGGTTGTATTTCTCTCTGAAATACTGTGCTACTGTCCTCTCCACAGTCTGGCCATTTTCCAGCTGTAGAGGAAAGCTGAAAAGACAGACATTTTAGTAGAATCTTAGTTGTCAGGTACTGCCATCTCCAAAATTAATCAAAACACTGATTAGCTGTGTGCAGCTATCACACACTTCATGCTCTGACACGGAGCCTCTTACGTTTGATGACTTGCAGGTCGTCTGGTTACGTTGCAGACACGGTATTTCCTCCTCATTGTCCCACAGTGAGTCACTTCTACCTTCAGACCTGCAGGAAAGCAGCAAAACACCTGATGTCATGACTGCCCAGAAATGTGCACAGGAGACACGAGGCCTCAGGTGGTAGAACACAATAGCTTTAGGGTCAGCACTGAGTAGCACAAACGTAAGAAACTCTTATTCGCTAAACATTTTTGCTTTCATTGTAATTTGAGTTCTGACTAATCCTGGTTACTGTCCTCAAAAAGAAGTCATGATGTATAGTACTTAATGTTCAGTGTCTTCTGAATTTCCTGCAGCAGTTCCATTTAACAGGCATTGACTGAACCCAGAGGCCTCTTCTCACCATATCCTCTTGTTCTCATTCTCAGTCTTGTACACCCTCTTCAAACTACCACTTCCAATGTAACTGAAATTAAAAACTCAAATTTCTACTTTATTGTCTTTCCTCCCAACTTGATAGCCACAAGCAGCCTGTAACTTTCTTTAATTTCACTGATCAGGTTTAACTTTAGATTTTGAGTATCTCACCTCTAAGCACTCAGCCTACACAGCAGAGCCTCTCCAGACTTCTCCCTACCCCTGACAATCATGACAGTGCCAGCTCCAAAATCAGGCCCCCATGTACCAAACAGCAGACTGTGTTTGGCTTCCTGGGGACACAGACATCCCAAAGAAGCACCAACTGTACTTCTTTGCTCCCTGACAACACTAATTGCATCAATAACATCAGTATTACTCAGAGGATGGTACAGTCAAAAAATAAACCACCACTGCCCTGACAGAACATTAAGAGAAAATAGAGAAAAGAAACCATGGGGCACTGTGACCACAGAGATCTCTGGAACCCATCTCTGCTCTGCCATTTCTCTGCTGGGACACCACCAAGGCACTGCCCTCCCACAGTGCTGCTCACACCCTGCCAGTGCCTTAATGCAGAGTTTGTTTTGCTGTATGTGCTCACATCCTCGCTGCATTTCCCAGGTCCCACAGCAGCAAAGACAACCTTCAGAGCAAAGGCATTATCTCAGCGTTTTCTAGCTATGGGAACAGGGTTTCTGAGGCACCTGAGATCAAGCAGAGGCAGCTCCTCACTCTCCAGTGCCCCATCCTCCAGAACAAAGGCACATAAATGTAAAAAGGAGGCATGCTAGGACTACTACCAAACAACTCCTTTAAGCTTTTTTCACTAATGACTATTCTATGAACTGTTTATGACTACAGTTCAAATTTACACTTTAGCTGCCCAGTATTTCAGTAGAATCTAATCTTGCATCGAGTGTTTAAGAGCTGAGCTTTGAAGAACTGAGCTCCTTCAAGGCTTCTCTCTCTGCAAATTACACTGGAATGAAGGATATGGGAAAATGCAAGCCCAAGCAGCATATATGGAGTGAAACCACTCAAACCAGCAGCTTATGCAATTCCTTTGGAATGGAATTTGGCCTTCAGCTGCAAGTGGTACTTGTTTTTCCACAAGGCCATCAGTTATTAGAAGTCACTGCAGCAGCACTCTTTCAAAGAATCAATGTTAGCCTTGAAATCAATGGTCACTTTGCCACAGGATTTGAGCAGCAGGAGAGCCCACACACAATGCCAGGTGGCCTCAGAGACCCTGGCTTGGGAAAGGTTGGCACCAGCCACTTATCTGTGCCCAGGCAATGAACAACATACTCTCTCTTTGCCTCTAAGCCACTGGGAATGTTTTTCAGCTCTCATTTCCGCAGAGCTGCATTGTTTTATTCAGGATTAGAACTACAAACACGGGTAATGCAATTCCCTTGGCACATCCAGGCCCTTCTGGTGCATGCTAGCCAGGCTTCCAGTTAAAACAAATCCCTTAGAATTACCTTGATTGTGTTACCTGGGACAAAAGAGACCCGTTTCTACTTACCCTTTATCTCTTTGGTGAATTTTACCCGGTGAGAATCAGTCAGAGGTCTTGGTTGTTCATCAATATTATGAATGTCAAGGACTTCACACATGAACTGAATTACGGGTTGTGCTTTGTAGAAGGCAGTGGCAGAAACTACAAAGAGCAAAACATTAAGTGTAAAAAAAACACCCCAACCCAGTCACAGAGGGTTGTGAAGCAGTACATAAATGAATGCTCCTTGGAATTCCACGTAAACCTCAAGCAAAGGCTGTGCAGCACATTGAAAACCGGACCAGCAGACCCTGCCACAGCAAAGTATCCAAAAGCCAGTGGAGGGCCCACTGTGACACATCAGTCTCCAGCACAATCATCCTGCTACTGCTTTGCATTTCAGGGGTTTGAAGAGTTTTTCCCCAGAGAACATTTATTTCTAGAGAGCTGCAATGCCCCAGAGAGACATTTCCTTTCACCTCTGTATGGAGCTGCAGGCCCAGGATTAATCTCTCTCTCCTGCACTTTTTAATGTTAAAAGCTAATATTATTCAGCATGCAATAGAATTTTGTCAGTTATACAATCTGCTCAGTTACTGAAACAGGATTTGGCAGAGACATGAGCAGTACTTTGACTATACACAAATTGTGTTGGGGTAGTGGGGAGTGCAATCCTTGATCCATCCAACCTTTTACCCTCCCCACATGCTAATGGCACAATCACTTTGACAATATACTGGTTTTCAGCAGGACAGCTGACTCATTCCATGGAAGGAAGATCACAAATCATCCACCTGACACAGCCACAAGCAACTGGAACAACACCTTTAGCAGGAAAGGTGAGGTGGCCCCAGACAGAGCTCAGACCCAAACTGCTCCACACGCTGAAAACTCCAAATGGCAACACCAGAAAAGAAACAACCCACAAGCATTTATCAGTTTTGCAGATCTCATGCCCCAAACCAGCCACATCTGTGCTCATACAACCCAACATTCTTCAGACATGTGTCACTCGAGCTGGCTGCCAACTTCACATGACGCACCAGCCGCCTCCGGATGCCTCAATTACTGAATGACCCCAGATCCTCACACTCCAGTGGGAGTGGCAGTGTGTGGGTTGTCTCCCACAGCAACACTTTCACAGAGAACCTCGTACAACAACCAAACAAATCCCCAGCAATGGGATTTGGGGGCAATTTCACAGCCTCAGAGCACGACACAGCGATGGCTCCGTGCGCGCCGCTCGCAAAGGGCTCGAGTTTCCCATTCAAAGGAAGGACTGAAAGATTTCTACTCTGAGTTACTACTACACTTGCTAATGCTGGCAAGAAAGACTTGTTTCACAGCACAGGACACCAACAATTGTGTAAATTCATACCCTTCTCCTGCCTGAACTGCAGCTCTCTCAGTACCTTGCACAGAGAGACCAGCACTGGTTATTTCTGAGACAGGTAAGACTGTTATAGTAATTTTTCAAACCACAGCTGCTCTTAGAAAGGCAATTTTACAAGAGCAGACCCATCTGAAGTCACACAAGTATCACCCACAGTTTATGTAGCCCAGAACATGTGGACTTGCAAATTCTCAGCGTGAAAGCTCAATATCTGTGGTATTTTATAATGCTCCAAGACACTACCTGACTGAGAGAGCAAGACAGACTATTTACCTTGTGTTTATAAAGCATTTCAGGCAGTGGGAACTGAATGTGAATCAGAGAAAACTTCAGGCAGCACCTGCACCTCCACCACTGACACTTTTCAATGGGGGTTTAACAACTAAATAGACTCGAGAGCTCACAGAGTGCAGGAGTCTCACACAGGCACTGGTTGCTCTTGGATCCATTCATGTGGCACTCAATACAGTGGTGCAGAGCAGAGCTGCTTTTGCATAAGAAAGCCCAAGCCAATCAGCCCTATTCACAGAAGTGTCTGGGATATGTTTTACAGAGTTTTCTTGGAAATACTGAGCACTGCTCCCTGTGTACAGCTGCACAGAGACAACCTGCCCCTGTCACTGGGGATGGACCAGCACAGAAATTCAGGAGGAAAACAAGCCATGTGCAATCCCTTCCTATGCAAGAACATTGTATTTTATATGGCAGTGAAACATCTGCTCAAACACTGACATGATGACAAATCCAGAGAAAAAGAGACTGGGATTTCTAGGTACCCTTTGCCACACAGATCTGGTCAGAATCTCAGCCCTGAATATCAACTTACCATCAATGTTGAGCATCATCTTCCACATGGCAGGTCGGACTGACTGATGGAATCCAAACCAGACCTCCCTGCCCCCTCCCAGGGGGTGGTCATAGCCTTCTGGAGCAGAGAAGAAGGAGCGGCCCACAGGGGTGTACCTGGGGAAACACGTGGCCACACCTTTATGCTCTTGCTTTCCCAACATAAAATTTATGTCATAAAGATTATAACACAAAGCACCATTAATTTTTTTTTTCTTTTGGGAATTTTGTGCACCAGGAGTCTGTGCCAAGCAGCAAGTTTAAACAATATACCCTGAATTCTTCTGTTCCCATCGCAGTGCTTCCAAATTCAGACAAAACATTTACTATTTTTAGAAATGTGCAAACACTCAGTTTTTACAACAAACCAAGAACTAAGTGAACTCACCCTTCCTGATCATCTGCTTCAAGAAAGTAAAATCTCCATCAGAGCAGAGTCTGTCCAACAGCCCTGTCTATACTGGCCTGGCCTTCCAATACCACTTTGCCTGTTTCACTAAGGAACTTTTGCATTCAAGGACACACCAAGAGAAGCAAAAGCTATGGGGGAAACAAAGAACTAGAGGAATTACTACTGCTCCTGAACCTCCACACCTCCTCACTTTTGTAATGACAGGCATTAGCACAGAGGTTAACATCCCAATGTTTCCTTCAGCTCCAGGGAAGCTGAGGAACGTTGGTTTCCATAAAACCACAAGCTCTTTTTTTTTAAAGAGTCAGCTACACCCAGTGAAACCCACCAGAGCAAAGCCATCCTGCTGCCTGAAGCCAGCAAACTTCACAAGTAACTTTCACTGGCCTAATCGAGCAAAATTAACTGGGCCTTCTCTACATTTCAGGGTTCTGAGATAAAAAGAAATCAGTGACTTTGTTAGGACGGGTTTCTAGACCCATCCCTGAGAAACTCACACTGGTGATGGGTATCAATGGATTGAGGAGACTCCTGCTTTTCCACAGTCACTGCCACCAAGTGCAGGGACAGGACAGCAGAGCTCCAGCACATGGAAACCCACAGCACTATAAATATCTCCTGTTTCTCCATCTTTTCAAGCACACACCACCTGCTCTGCCTACAGAAACACCCTTGCACACAACTGGCTCCAGTGTCCCCACTCAGCTCCCCAGCTGTGCTGCATAAGGGGGAGCAGCAGCTTTTCTTTTCACCTGTGAAGAAACAGGGATGAAGGTCTCCCAGGGGGGATACTTCAGGTAAAGACAGACTGCAGGAAGACAGTGAACCTACTTCATGGAGGGGAGGTGTCGTAGCACCACATCGACAGCATGAACAGGGTTAGTGCTGATAGGTTTGTCTAGTTCCAGAGGCTCAGGCAAGGTTCTTCCCGTCAAAACTTCATGCAGCAAGTGCCAGCTCACCCGAGAAACAAACTTTATTGACACTTTGAAGGGACGATCTTTTCCACCTTCTCCTGGTAGTGTCACATCCAAATCCACCTGGCCAGGGAGGGGAAAGAAATTAAAAGAAGCTGTTTAATCTGGAGTCTGGTAGCCTTGAGTTTCCACTCCTTCCCACAACTGGGTCAGAGACTCAAAAACTCACATATTGAGGACACAGCAGATTTGATAAAATACATTATCAAATGCACACAGCAAAGAGAACTGGGCCCTGGCCAAAAAGAAGAAAATCATGTAGCTTGTTGTCACCTCAAATCAGAAACTCTTCATTCCAGAAAATATATGGTTTTTCTTTTTGTAATTCATCACAAGATCACGTATTGCAGTCTGTAAAACTGAGTGTTTCACAGATTTTGCTGTACAAAGTGGCTCCTACATCCTAAGGGAGGTTCTGAATGCAACTGTTACCTGCACATTTACACACACTGGAATTTGCAGGAAATACATCAGAAGGACTCAGTTTCAGTGCAGACACTGCAAGATACTTCCAATTTTTCTGAACTCAGCAATATATTAAAAGTTGTTTGGTTTTCTTTCCTATGAAGCTGCCACCAGTATGATGTTTTCCCAGTTATCTTACCCCAGTAGTGGCCACAGGAAGTGGATTGGCTGTATAGAGGCTTCTTTTTCCATCATAAACTGGTCTACGGTCCCCAAATATTGTGACTTTAAAATGCTGCACCATGGAGTCCACCACGTCCCTGGAAAGGGGGATATTTACATTGGAGATGGTTCCAAAGAAGGATCAGACTGGAGCTGGCTCCCACCCAGCTCTGTTTTGCTGAAGTAGTTTCAATAAACAGCACTCAGCGAATTATAAACACCCACTGGTATTCCAAAAGGTGTTTCACATACTTCAGCTAAAATAATAAACAAACACTAAATAATAAAAACAGAATCAATGCAAGGGCTCGAATAGTGGGAAATATCAGAACTGACATAATTACAGAAACTCCCAGAAATGACTAAAGCCTTTGTATCACCTTTATTGTGGAAAACAAGGACACTGTTACCTTGAAAGAAACCCACAAACTGGTATTGTGAGACAACCAGTACAAACTCCCAACTGGAAGCTCTGCCAGCTCCTTGTGCTGTCTGCTGTAACATTCATCTGCTCCTCAATTGACAAGAGTGTTGAATTCTGTCTACACTGGTTATAAACCCAAGGTACCCCAACAAAAAAAGTCTTGGCTTTAAGTCCTTAATAACATGAGTTTTTAACCACAAAGTTAAGTAAAAGCCTGATCAAATTGGCACATAATTAAAGATTCATCTCCCTTGCTTTATTATAAGTTGATGACAATAAAGATTAACCTGATATAAGCACGGAAATTACAGTTGAAAAAAAACAACACAAAACTTTTATACAAAAAAAAGGCTTCTTGACTCAAGTAGTGGACAGAACCAGAAATACTTTTGCAACACCTCTAACTGAAAGTTGCCTTCAGGATTTGAATTCTTTGTGAGCCTTTGTGTTTCAGAGGCACAATAACTGTACCTCACTTGACAGACAATTCCCTTATCCTAAAGAATGGAAACCCCTTCCTTAAGCACCTGCAAACCAGAATTCCTGCACAGCAGTTTCCAGCCACCATTTCCTGGCCAGGCAATATTAACCCAAAGTACTTCAGTGAGATGATAAATATTGACTTCCTCTTCAAGCTAAATGAGCAGCAGCACTTTCACCTCCCAGCTGGGACGTGGGGAAAGAAACACTCCCTTTTGCAGTTCCTGATGTTACTAAACATTCCTATTTGGTACAACTGACAAGGTAAATTTCATCTTCTCACCTGTTCACCCTCCGAGGACACTTATCTGGTTTGATATCTACCTCATAGAGGTAGACATCAATCTTTGGGATTTCAACTTGGAAGCAGTTGGCCAGCAGTTTAATGGGCTTGCCCATGGTGCCATAGCCAGGACGTCTGGGCACCATGAGCAGGGGCTGTGCCCCCACGGGTCCTGTGGAAGGAAAAAACCCAGATTAGGAGAGAGGCACAACAGAGAACTCCCTGAACTGAATCCCAGGATGACCAGGTGGGCCCTGGAGCCAGCACATGGGAAAATGGGAACTCAGCTGTCTCCAAGAGCACCCACCCCACAGCCTGCTGCCCATGAAATCCCACAAAAACATTTGCCCGGTTTGAATTCTTAAGCCTCCACCCACATCTAGACTGTTCTCTTACTGATGAGCTTCAGCTTCTGTGATTAGCATGAATAAAAGCATGAGATTTTGGTTAGGAGATTTCCTAAGCAAGAGTCAACCCCAAAAACCCCGAAAAAAACAAACAAACAGAAACAACTAACCAACAAAAACACTCCCCAAAAATATCAGAGAACGTTTCACCAGTCTGTTCTGAACACCCTGGTAATAACAAAGTGGCTGCAGAGTACAAAAATACATGAGTAGTTCTGGACTGATGCAGAGGGTTAGTGATAAACTCTTCATTTCAGTGCCAGTATCAGCTTAGTCGTGGAAGACAGATTATTCTTGAACTTTGCTGGCTGGAAATGGATGAAGAGTAAGACCATTACCTCCTGTCTAACTGCCCCCACAAAGCCAATTTGCCACAAGAGTAAAGACTCAGATTAAGACACAGGATTGTAAAACTCTTGATTACTCATAGACTGGAGAGTACTCAGAGCTGGTCAGAGAAACATCCAAATCTGCAATGAGATGGGCATTTTGAAAGTCAGCTAAAAATACCTGCCCAGGAACCAGTTCCATTCTCATCTATTTCATTTACTGTGCACCACTTAGATGAGAATGCTGCACTCCAGATCTGCATTGCTCATGCCTTACAAACCAAACACAGTAGTAAACACAGTCCATTTCCAAGAATTTCTACTGCTATTTCCACGTAAAAACACCTCTTTCCAGTCAACAAACAACAACAAACCCCAAATGCTTTGTAGCCTGAATTTTAAGAAGTTGCTCGTGGTACAAATGTCCTGATTTACAGAGAACTCGAGTGAGTTGGTGCAAAGTTCTCCCCTCTCCTCCTACTCGGTGACGCAGGCGATTCCAGCCCACTCGTTTTCATAGCAGAGTTAAAATGTCAAGTGCTGGGAGAAATGGTTTTTATTTGCCTTCTGATTAATCTCCATAATTCCTGGAATAAAACTCTGCATTGTCTCGAAGGGAAGCGTGTCCTGAGAACAGGTGAACATCAAAGCCCAGTTCCCCTGTAACATTTGTCTGGCTCTACCCAGAAACCTCCCGAAAAATCCTGAGTGAGGCTGGCTTGGAGCCACAAGATAAAACAAAACAGAAACCAAGAAGCATCATTTAAAACCCGCTCACAGACTCTGCTTATGCAAAACTTGTTCCAAGCATCTGCTCTCTTCAACTTTCCCTTCGTTTTAATACTCTCACACGAGTACAAGCAGCTCTACAATTTACTCCAGCTATACTGCAGAATGTAATAAGCATATGCAAAAAGAAGTTACTACTAAACATTTGAGGGGCATAAAGGACTCAACAGCTCATTTTAATATTCCAAAGACATACACGCCACGGTTTATATTTAGTTCCTATCTGTGGGAAAGACTGACAAAACTGCTGAAACAAAGATAATGCTAAAAGGGTTGGTTTAGTCTGGTCTGCCCTGTGTGCCCCACACTCAGGAGTTAAACCCCAGATTTTGGCAATCAGGGATTAAGTGACCAATAAATGAAGAAGGAGGGCAGGTTTACACACCATTCAGGTATTATTTTTAAACATTCAGCTATTTTGCTCTCATTGAATGCACGTTCCCTTGGACAAATTAACTTAAAAACACGAGTATGCTGTAACTCAGCTGTGCCTTTATTGCCCACTCAGAGGATCCTGCTTTCCAGAGACACTGAATTGCCAGACTGTGTGTTGTGAAAGTCTGTGTCACTGGCTTCAAAGCTGTGACTCAAAGCCCAGTCAAACACAAATAACCAGCGAGGCTCTGGGGATGATGCTGCTGCTGCCCATCTCTCGGTGACTCACCCAGCCTCATGCCTAAGTCCTGTGTCAAACTCATGGAAATAAACACACAAACCAAAAATACTCAAAGTAGTATGGCTCTGCAGAGCACAGGATGAGAGAGGCAGAGCCTCTCCTTCAAGGCATTTAACCATCACAAAAACAAGGTGGGTAAAGCCTCAAAAACCTTTGTCAAAGCAGCAGCACTGCAGGGCCTCCTCCTTCTGCTCCTTGGTGCTTCCAGACAGAAGCTCTGCCCTGCTCAGCTGCCCACATATTTTAGAGGTCTTTGTATTGAAGGAACCATTATACTCTGCCATTACAGCATCAGGTAAGTCTGTATCATGGAATCATGGAATGGTTTGGGGTGGAAGGAACCTTAAGCATCATCCAGTTCCCACTCCCTGCCATGGGCAGGGACACCTTCCACTAGCCCAGGGTGTTCCAACCTGGCTTTGGACACTTCCAGGGATCCAGGGGCAGCCACAGCTTCTCTGGGCAAACCTGTGCCAGGGCCTCTCTACCTTCACAGGGAAGAATTTCTTCCCAATATCCCAATTCCAAATATCCTAAACCTCCTCTCTGTCAGTCTGAAGCCACTCATTCCCCCTCGTCCTGTCACTCTGATCCCTTGTAAATAGTCTCTCTCCATCTTTCTTTCAGTCTCCCTTAAGGTATATATCGAGGATATTCTTAAAAATCCAAGGAAAACCCCCTAACCCAAGTCTGTTCAGCATGCCAGGGCAGAGCTCAATTCATAAAACCAGCTCAGGAAAGTCCCCAGCACTCAAAGCCAACTGATTTACAACAGAAAACAATGAACACACAGACAGGAACTAAAACTGGTGCCTGGGACAGATTCTTGGAAGGTTTTTGTGCAGCACAAGGGAGCACATCTCAGGGCAGAGTTTGGGCTGGGACCTTAAAGCTCACCCAGTTCTGACCCACTCTGGGAGCCCCTCTAATGGTCTCGATTTGCTCTGAGTGAGAATATTTTCTTCCATGGTATTCCTGATGTTCTGATCAAGCTCAAACACACCCAAAAAACGGGTGGCAATTCCTCTGGCACCACAGAGAGCACGCCTGGCCCCTGTCCAAACCCTGCCTGCATCCACCTTAGCAACCAGAGGAAGCCCTGCTCGGAATAAAGCCTGAGCAGGAGCTCAGAAACCTGCAACTGCTTCCAACACACCATTGTGGGGACAACTGGAGCTTCTGGCAGGCACGACAGCTTTGCAGCATGAAGCAGAATCCTGATCTCTGGCAGGATGCTCATAGGAAATGCAGATTTCCTTGCAGAAAGGGCCATTCCCACCAAGCTTCCAGCAGAAAATGATCCTCTCTCCTACCGTGGCTGCAGCGTTATAAAACCAAATTATACCCATCGAGATAACTCAATAGTTTTATTTTTATTTGCACATCCCTTATAAATTTCTAACTGAGCAGGTGATGGAACAGCCCAAAAGACACCATCAAGGCCTGAGCAGGTAAAACGCAATTGAAACTCTGGCTCAGGAACACAAGGCAGATTTGTGGAACAGATCCCAGCCTGAGGCTGGAGCTGCACCCGGGAGAGCTCCCCATGGAGGGGGGAAAAGAAAAGATTCCCTTTCACAGGGCCCCTGGCCTCTGCCTGGACTCAGAGGCCCAGCCTGTGGAGTTCTAAGAAAATCCTAACATCACCAAAAAAATAACCTAATTCTAGATGTAAAAAAATACATGGGGAAGATTAGATTCAAACATTGGTTTCAATAAGCGAGCTCCTTCTGCCAGAAATCATGAATTGCCTCATTTCTGTCACTGCAGCCTCTCTGGGTGGCATTACATTATTTATGAGTAATGCAATCCACGTTTTCTAAACATTCCTCCTTGCAATTTAGGGTTTGGGCTTTTTTCAAGGTTTCAGGTATTAAGTCATGTTAAAACTCATCAAAACCCAACATTCTGATGCCATGCTCAGTGAGTGCCAAATGCACAAGGAAACAGTGGTGTGGTAACTGGTTCTGGCCTAATGGAGTTACAGAAAACACTGTGAAGTGTTTAGGGAGAATTTACAAGACAATAAACGCTTCTGAACCATTAAAACATCTAAATACAAAGAGCTTTAAGCTCGAAAAAGCACACAGAGAAGTTAATACCCAACTGCTCTGGGAGAAGGGCATGCCAGCCCACACAAACCCTGGAAGACTTTTCCCTGGAAGGTATTTCCACAGGCCAAAATGAGGAAGGTAAAAATTAGCTCAAGAAATACTCCTGACACCTTCAACCCCGAAGAAGCAAAGCTTTGAGGATGAATCAATTTGCAAAGTTCATCCTGTGAGTCAAACAGCTTCCACAGCAGCTCCAGAGGAAATCTGCCATTGTATCTCACAGCACAGAGTAACTTTTGAAGGGATTTATGAATCACCCCCTTCCCTCCTCTACCCCACCCACAAAAATGGGACTTTCAATGGGCCTCCCAAGCCACTACTCTGAACACAGAAAGAGAAAAGCAACTTCTCAGGACTTTCTCTGCCCAAAGTTTGTACAGAAAAGCAACGGGAGTATTAAAAGTATCTGTTTAAAAAAATAGAATAAAAACTCCAAACAACAATTTAAGGCTTTTAACACAACAAATAGTGAGCTTTGAAGGAACAATGCATGACATGGAAATAAAGACACACAGAGCACTGATCCAACTGGGTTACAACCAGCTGGTTGAATCCCTCTGCCCTTTGGAAGTTCGTTTCCCATTCTCCTGATGGAAGTGCAACACAGGACACCGGATTCAAGCACCAAGAGCTGCTTTTCCCTCACTGTACCTTTTCCCAGTGAACATTTTATTTCTATTCCTCAGTTATTGGATTTCACCACAACCTGCACCCTGAGCAGCCATCCTGCCCCTACTTTAAAATATGCTCCAATTCCATGGACCAGGAGAACCATATTTTCTAGATTTCACAGGCTAAGCCTCTCCCACAAACAGGACATCACCTCCAGCACTGCTTCACCTCACATGTCCCCACCCACACTTCCACACTTTACTCCAGGGGTACTCACACCCCAGTCTTTGTTCCCTTCTGCCTCTTCTATCCCACATCTTCCCTTCACACACAGCAAAGGAACCACAGCTCAGTGTTCTCCTCCCTTTGATGACAGAGTTATTTGTTCTGCCAAGGATGTTTTGAGTCCTCCTCTTTCAACACCCCAAAACTGGGAATCTGAACATCAGACTTAACACTTTGCTCATCACACAGCACAGGTGGAAGAGTCATCCCTCGTGCTGGACACTGGCTGAGCCCACCAGGAACAATCTCCAACAGCTTTGCTAAAATCCAACATCTTGCAGCCCAACAACAGGCAAACTCATTCCCAAGGGAAACTAAACTGTTTATGGGCTGCTCTGGCAAGTATGTTTATCAGGAGACAACTACCGTTGCACCAGGTTATAATTAAAGTTTATTTAACACATATAATCTGAATTCCACCAGACTGCTAAAATCCTGCATCTTCCTAAAATATTTTCAACTCCTCAAGCCCAGCAACAGCTGAGGTGGGGAGTTTTTCCAGCCCAATCCGTGCTTGTCTTTAAGTCTCCAAGTTACAAAAGGATCTACATATGGAGATGAAGAGGCAAGTTTTGTCTTGACACCTTCAGTCTTGTATTTCCACCACCTGTGGCACCTCCTGAAGTGACAGACACAAAACTCCAGGTGGCTTTGGACTTTCCCTTTGCCCCCCAGGTACAGTCAGGGAACTGCTGATTAAACACTGCCCAAACCTGAGCTCTCCTTGGCTGTTCTGCCAACCTTGGGGATAAATCCTTTTGACAAAATGAAGAAGTTCCCCCTCTAACACTCAAAAATCCACTTAAAGTTGATAAATACCAAGCAGAAGCTTCTCTGGCAAAGGGATCCTGGTAAAGTGTGAAGACCTTCAGAGAATGGTTGGGTTGGAAGGGACCTCCAGGGTCATCCCATCCCACCCCACCCCATCCCATCCCATCCATGGGCAGGGACACCTTCCACTGTCCCCGGTTGCTCCCAGCAGGGATGGGGCAGCCTCACCCCCAAAAGCACGGCAATTAGCCCCAAAACCGGGGTCCCAGCCCAGGGTTACACAGGGCGGGCACTCTGGTTATGAAACACCGACCGTGCCTTCCCCTCGGCCCGGGTGGGCAGCACCGATGTCCTGCCTGCACTGGGGCCCTGCCTGTACTGATGTACTGCCGGTACCGAGGCCCTGCCTGCACCGGGGTCCTGCCTGTACTGATACCCATGCCCTGCCTGTACCGATGTCCTGCCAGTACCAACATCCTGCCGGTACCGAGGCCGTGCCATCACCGGGGCCTTGCCTGTACTTATGTTCTGTCGGTAACAGGCCCCTGCCTGTACCAAGGCCCTGCCGGTACCGAGGCCCTGCCCGCACCGATATCCTGCCTGTACCGAGGCCCTGCCTGCACTGAGGCCCTGCCGATACCGAGCCCCTGCCGGTACCGAGGTCCTGCCCAGACCGAGGCCCTGCCCGCACTGATGCCCTGCCGGTACCGAGGCCCTGCCCGCACTGAGGCCCTGCCCGCACTGAGGCCTTGCCCGTACCGAGGCCCTGCCCGCACCAGGCCCTGCCCGCGGCCCCCCCGGCCCCTCCGCCCCCCACGCCGGGCCCTGCCGGTGCCCCACAGCCCCGGGCCGGGCCGGGGGGTGCCGATGGTGCCCCGGGGGTCCCTCCCTGCGCTCACCTGCGCTGCCGATTTCCATTCATGGAGCTGGGGCGCAGCCGCTCGGGGGCTGCGGACACTGCGCTGGGCGGCGGCTCGGCCGATCCCCCCGGGCCGGGCTATTCCCCCCGGGGCGGGGTGCTCCCCCCAGGTGGGTTATCCCCCCCCAAGGTGGGGTTCTCCCCGCTCCAGGTGCGGCGCTCCCGCTGCCAGCCCCGGCCCCCGGCGCGCTCCCGCTGCCGCTCCCGCCCCGCGCGCGCCGGAAATCCCGCCCGCGCTTCCCCTTCTTCCCTTTCCCGTTCCCGCTCTCCCCTCCTCGCCGCCGTTCCCCTCCCCGTCCCTCCCCTCCTTGCCCTCCCCTCCCGGCCCTTTCCGGGGGAA
>JAWWEW010000060.1:3278261-3302417 GCA_035583185.1 Anabacerthia variegaticeps
GTCCCCTCCCCTTCCCTCCCCTCCGTGCCCTCCCCTCCCGGCCCGTTCCGGGGGAAGCGGATGCTCGCGGCGCGGTGGGATGCGGGGGGAGCGGTTGCCATGGGAACGGGATGGGGACCGCTCCCCCCCTCCCTCCCGTGGGTACCGGTGGATGGAGGGATGGACGGGGACAATTCCAGGGTGACACCCCGCCATCAGCACCGGGGGCAGAACGGGGAGGCCCTCGGGGGCCGCGCCCCGTGGGGTTCCCATCTCTTTTGGGGCGTTCCAGCTCAATCCCCCGTGGGTTCGGTCGACCTTATTTTTAATATTTTTAATCCGCACTGAATCCCCCAGGAGTGGTGTTCCCGGTGTTCCAGGGACACGGACACGCTGACACTGCCCTGTGGGAACCCGCAGGGATTCGGGCACTGCCCAGGGCAGTGGGCACAGCCCCAAGGCTGCCACAGCTCCAGGAGGGTTTGGACAACGGGACAGGAGGAGATTTTGGGGTGTCTGCAGTGCCAGGGGTTGGACTGGATCCCTGTGGGTCCCTCCCAGCTCAGGATATTCTGTGATGATTGTCAGATGTACCAGGCTCAGTGCTGGGTGAGGCAATGGCACCTTTAGCTCTACTTCCTCTGCCCCCAAAAGATCATTTTTTCGTAAGAACAGTGAATTTTGCTCAAGTAGGTTTGAACCTGCTACTTGTAAAGAAACAGTCACTTTTTCTGTTGGTGAAATGGGCCCATCCAGCTGAAAAACTGGAACTTTGGGCCAGCAGAGTTTTGACATTCATAATCCAAATTTCAGGATCATTATTAAGAATTACCATCTTGGGGGCTCCCAGCTAAATGAAGTCTGTAAAAGCCTAAGCTGTGTGAGTGACACAGTAAGGATTTTAAACCCATGCAAATTAAAGGTAAATTACTAGAACATTTCCTTAACTGAAATCCGGAGTGGGAAGGGGGAATGTGATCGCCAAGATGCAGCAGATACGTGGGAGGGAGGGATCCCTGTAGACACACATCCCTCAGGGGCAGCACGTCTGGTCCCATAGCTGTAATCAGAACCAGGGCCGGGGCTCAAATGCCAATCTAACACCTGAAACCAGTTTTCCGACCTGTTTTCCAGGACTCCAGACCCAACTGCACCAGGCACGATTTGCTGCTAAACCTCTCATAGAAACAGCCCCCTTATAACTGCAAAAGGTTTCTGTTACAAAGCAGAACTCATTTCGAACGGGTGATACAACCCACAAAGCAGCCAGTGTGCCCAGCTCAGGACAGAACGTTCTGGTGCTGCAGTTAAGGTAATTAAATAATGAGGGCCTGCCTGCCATTAGCAAGCACTTCCTTAAAATTCCTTGGCATTATTCAAAAACCCAGTTACAGCCCAGTTGCTAAATCATTCATCTGTAAAGGTCTGTGCCTGCACCTTTGTGAGGTAAAACACAAGCAAAGAACTCAAGAGGACAAACAACCTCCAGTCCTGGACCATAAGCATTGGGGAGGACTAGGATGTTTGCAAGAATTTTGAAGCTGGGAAATGTAAAACCTGATGGGAAATGTAAAACAGGATGGGAAATGTAAAACATGAGGCAGTACAGAAACCCAGAGGATCAAGTTTAACCTCAATCCAAGGAGTCTGAAGTCTGTCCTTAAAGCACCTCAGAGCCAACAGCCCCCGAAGCACTTGGTGAGGCTGCAGGAGCAGCAGATTTTGATGCACATTTCTGATAGAGCCCAGCAGCCCTAATTCAGTCAGTTCTCAGATGACATTTTAATAAAAAGTAGAACTGGCTACTGTATTCCCAGAAGTCTTGAGCACATATTTGTTCGCTTAAGTGTTTCTCCCATTAAATTGAGATCTGGACAGTGAGGGGTGTTGGATCCTCCGCAGTGTCTGATGCAATTCAGCTCCAGTCAGCGTTTCCCTGTTTGTCCCCAGGCCTTCCCGAGGGAATGGGATGCGCATGTCCCTTCCCCACACGATGTGACTCAGGAGTGTCACCCCGACATATTCACATTGCTTTTATTTAGGTCTTCTGCCAACAGTTACAGGGTAACAGACACTTGGGACTGCAAAGTCGAAGTTGCAAGCAAAAATCAGGACCAAGGCAAAAAAAGAAAAAATACACAAAGGCAATTAAATCAAATCCAATATAAATACAATGTTCTGGAGCTCTTTAATCATACTGCTTTCTTTAATAAAGAGGTGGTTATGATCTTACAGTATTTTCTTTTGGCCTAATCCAATGATTTTGTTACTCTTTACCAGTCTTAATTCCACACATACAAAAAAAAAAAAAATTGATATTCAACCTTTAAAATATAAGCCATATTTTCTTAATAAAATAAGTTTTGTGCTGCTGCTTGTTTAGTAAGTACTGTACATCAACTGTTCACGGCTATTTAACAAATGGACCATACAGAGTTCAAGCTAGAGCAAAAAAAACCCACAAGAAAAGTAACAACCCAAAGGGAGCATCCTGTAAACACCCTATGTACAGTCCCACACTTGCTCATAGAAAGGAGGTACAAAAGGGGCTGGAAATCAAACACAAAAGCACTGGAGTCCTGGAAATTTTCTTTCACAACTATTGAAGTGCAAATCACTCAGGCAAGATATGAATTTCACTTATTTATTGCTCTCCTGCTGTCTGGCTTCCCTTCCTGAAACAATCACATTCTTTTATTTCACACTGATTTTCCAAGAAGAAAACCTTCCGCGAGGCAACGCTGGGTGACACTGAGACATGGGGTGGGACGCGTGCGATCCCAGCACACCCCGACCGCCCTGGGAGCTGCGGGGAGGGGGCAGAGCAGCCCTCCCGCCCCGTTCTGGTCAGATATGAGACTAGGGGAACAACAGCATTCAATAGGTAAATGAAAGCTACTCCTCTTCCCACAGAACTGCATGCACCCGGCGACGCTTCCAGTGGCAGACGGAACTCGTGCGCGCGGAGAAGGCAGAGACTCGGAGCCGATGGGGGTGTCCGTGTGGGGTTTGTGGCTAACTACAGATCCTGGTATGTACCTGGGGTAACACCTATCGGCTACGGGCAGCAAAACGCACCTCAACATGCAGCTACTCGTTTGCATCTGGGACAAGAGAAGGGGGGAAATGCCGATGCCGGAGCGCGGAGAGGGCACGGTGCATAGTCCGGTATAGAAAACATGCGGGTCACTCCAACCTCTCTAAAGTTCTTCAAAGTGGAAACAGGGTTTAAAGGGCACAGCAGCTACTGAGTTTGGCTTTTTTTATTTATCCAAAACCATGAAAACCCAACGCAGAGGGTGAAATAAGGGCAGAACACGATCTGCAAGTCAACAGCTGAGAGTTTCAGAAGCTGTGAAGCTTTTGTGTAGTTAAAATTGCTGTTAAAAGTAGGTGCTACATCAGCAAGTCTTCATTCATAGTTTTCTATGAACAGCCACCTTACAAATGAGTGCAAATCTTAAAGGTCCATTTTACATTTCAAGTCTCAAGGTTAAAAAAAATTGTTACAGAGCAACAAGCTGTTTCTGTAAATGCCCACACTATCTCTTTTCAAATGGTTAAAAATGGCACGTGCTATGCCACAGCTACTAAAAGACATTTCAGAATTCTAGACCCAACTAAAACACTAAAATAAAAACGAGGAACCAAAATCCCTTTGCCCCTCGCTGCAGAGCAGCAGCCAGGCGCGTTCCGGTGTAATGCTGGTGAACAAACTGATTTGCAGAGAGAACCTTGACCTTGACCCCGATTTTATTCTTAATGAGGAGCTTTCTAACACCAGGTGAGCGGGAACAGCCCCTCTGAGATCGTTTTGCTTTCAATGAACACAAGCCAGAGTTCGGAGGATGAGATGGAGGTGCTGATTGGTGTCACTATGCAGGCACTTGTGTAGAGGAATGTAGGCTTTTCATGTTGACACTTAGTGTTGATGCGTTCCCTACGCTCTAAAAGCCTTCCTATGAGTTCCCTACCTACTGACCACGGATAGTTCCTGGTCTCCTCCTCGTCACCTTGAGGATATACAGCAGTGGAGGTTGACACAAGGTGCAAAGGAGAATATGAACCAAACACTGTGGTCTTGAGGAAAAACAGGACTGTGCTAAACGTAGGATCTTCACCAAATGTGACATCAGTGGGCTCAGCACTTAGTTTGCATAGCATAGTGATGTCTTCACTGTTCACAAACACGTTGCCCCAAAAGAAAACGGGAAGAGTGAATTCCCGGGGTTAGGACAGCTCAAAGGGCCAACATGACCGGTGTGGTTTTCATGAAGGCAAGGCAAGTTTCAACGTCAGAAAGTACAAACCAAAGAGGTGTAGATGTGCTTCTGTCCCCGCACGGGCCGGGGCAGCGCTCGCGGGGGCTGCCTGGGACACGCGTTGGGCAGGGAAATGATCCCAGGGCTCTTCCCCTCAGAGCGTGCGCCTCGTTTGTCTCTTGAAGGAAGCGCTGTGAACACTTTCATAGCAAAAACCCCAGATAATGTGCCCGGATGACACTGGTACTGAGCTGCCCCCACAGCCCCGCCGCCGTGCGTGCGGTCGCTGCGCAGCAAAACGGGCCTGAAAAGCAGTGACCAGGTTCCTGGGGGGGAAAAAGGCTGTTTTCCTGCTACAAACACAAACAAGTATCCCCCATGACAACAAGGATTTCATCACTCTAAGGAACGATCTGGTGTGCTTTCAGAATCAAACCCCTGGGCATGGGAGCAGCGATACCATGACACGAAGAGCAGCAAAACTGAGCAGCAGAGAGGGTGAGCCTGGAAGTGCTGGAGGTGGGGGATGTGGTACGTCGGAAAGCAGCCAGCCCGGGCAGACACGTGCTGAATGCACAGGGACCACGGGCACTACGGAGCAGCCGGCACGGAACGGGCTGCAGTCGGCAACACTCATCGGACAGGAAACGCTGGGAAGCTCTAGCGTGAGCACACAGCCTCAGGAAGTGAGGGGATGTAAACTCTGAGAATGTTAATGACTTGTGGATTTTGGCAACAGACTCAGTATCGTATAAAAATAATGTTTAGTAAAAAAATCCCGGTGTCCATTGTAAAAATTCAGGGGGGGGAAAGAAAAAGAAAGAAAAAAAATGGATAGCGCTTTCTGTCCTCATGGGATGGAGATGCCCCCATTTGTCAGAAACAGTTTTAAATAACAAGTAGTACATTGGAAACAAAAATGGGTCAGCAGCCATTAAACGTGTCCTGTATGAAAGTGCACATCTTTCAATGGGGTTTAACCACCATGAGGTCGTGATCTGACACAAACTGCAACTGAGGACCATAGAAATTAACTCCTTCTGATGGAAATATGGACCACCATCAAGACAAGATTACTAGTTTCCTTACAAGATTAAAAACATTGAAATTTTGCAGCATCATAGTAAGGCACTCACCCATGGAATAGTCTGTGACTGTTGCTTCGAGCGGCAGCAGCTGACTAGCTTGTAACACGAGGAAGACAGTTTTCAGTTCTGAGCTAAGTGCTAGGGTGCCTTACATTATCCGGGAGGAATTACTCGGGGGTGGGGAACTGTTAGTGTTAGAATTCTCCTATAAACTAGTTGGATTTTTTTTTTTTTCCCCCTTAACCCATTAAAGCATCTCATAATCTAAAATATTAGTTTTATAAATCTAGTCTTCTGTTTTAAGGCTCTAAAAATTCCCTCCCCCCAACCCCCACAAAAAATACCTACCAGCGCCTGGTGGGCAACGGAGGACCAAAGCCGCCAGTTCACAGTCAGGAGTCTCTAGTATTGCATCTTAAAAATGAAAACCTGCTTCCGCCTCCCGGGAGTTTTATCCCTTCCCTTGAATGCCTTCATGTGTTTGGTCAGGTCAAAATTTTGCAAAGCCAGAAAAAATTAAAAAAATAATCATCATCATCATCAGTCTCTTCCAATCCGACAAAGGTGTTGGATCGTTCTGTCCCGTGGTGCTGGTCTCCTGCCTCGAGTCGACGCTGCCTGCCCTGCAGTGATTTCTCATTGGAAAAAAAAAACAAGGTGTCCCAATGCTTCCTTTTTTGTATGGCTCCTACAAATCTGAAAGCTTTCTTGAGTGAGGTAACAAAAGTTAGGCTTTCAAGCAAAGTACATGGTACGTAAAGTGTCCTGATGAACCTGCACAGCCTTCGCCAAGGCCTGGGGGTCTCTGCCGTTGCTCTGTCCAGATATATGGCTGCCCTCGCCACTGAAAATCAAGGAAATCACTGCATAATTATTTCATATTTTCCGCCCAGGAACACTGAGAAACTCCCCTGGGGATGGAAGTCAGCTGAGTGCTGGCAGCACAGGAAGGCACCTCACTGCAGTGCAGGGAGATGCTGCATGTGCCAGTGCCTGTGCCTGGGCTGCAGAGATTCCAGCACCTCGAAGCAGCTGGGAATGCTCAGACACCCCAGGGATGCTCCTGCAGGCCTGGGATGAGCTCAGGATGGGATTTTTCCCTCCATTACCCCCTGCTCCCCCTGTGCTGGGGCTTAAGAGGATGCAGCTATGTGCAGGTCTCCCCCCCAGAAAGACAGCACCACTCAGACACAGACACTTTCACGCCCCCTGCCCATGCCTGGCTGTGCCCTCCTGGGGCCACAGGCTGAGCCCCTCACCTGTCGTGCTCCTTGTCCACGAGGTGGTACCTGGCCCGGAATGCCACCAGCCGGGCATAGTAGGCCGGGGCAGGGATGGACACCGAGCGGGTGCAGCGCACGTACGTGTGGCACAGCTGGTACGTGAGGATCTGCAGCTCATCTGCCGTGAACCGGTTGTCATCCCACAGCACGTAGTAGTGGGATGGCCGGCTCGTGCCCTGGGAAGGAGGGGGGACAGTGTGAGAGGTGCTGCCAGCACCCCAACACAGGCAGCCACAGGCAGCCACAGGCAGCTGCCTTGGATCCTCATCATTCCCTGCCTGATCCAAATGATCTGTCACACAGCCTGGGCAGCAGAGATGCCTGTGCTTCCCTGATATGAGAGCCCCACACGGCGAGGCAGCGAGGTGCAAAGCAGCACTAACACAGCTGCCCACTGTCTGTTCCTCCTGTGCTGCTGCTCCCAGCACAGCACAGCCCACGGGATCCCCACCGACCCGGGCCAGCTCCCGCTGTCCACACAGGGGAGGGGAAGCCAGGCAGCCTCCCTTATGGAAGCAGCTGCAGATTAAGTGAGTGCAGTTTTTCCAGCCTGGTTTCTGACTAATCTTGGCTGCCTGCAGCCAGGCAGCTGCAGAGCAGGCAGGGATGGCTGGCCCAGCTTTGCCGCCCACGGCCAGACAGCAGGTCCCTGCTGAAAACCGGGCGCCTGGCGAGCCCGGCACACTCAGACACCAGCTGACAAGCTGCTGAATTGGCTGCTCTGAAGGAGGAAAATCTCTTAGGAGAGATCCCTGGCTCCAGTAGAGAAACTGAGTACGTGCCACACAGTGCAGCAGCAGTGCGGACCCGGCACCTGCTCGCCAAACCACCGCAGTGGCAGCTCAGATCCAACTGCCCACGTCTCCGTGCTGGAGGGAGGCTGTGGCAGGGCTGGGATGGAGTGTGAGAGCACAATCTGCCACGCCAGCCAAAAAACCCAGCAGCACCACAACAGCCAGCACTGCAGCACAGTACCTGAATGCCTGCGTGACTGCACAGGTAGAAGTCGAACTCAAAGGGGTGGGTGATGTTTGTATCCACTGTTGTTCCTGCTGGGATGTTCCCACTCTTCCCAATCTGCAGGGAATAGAAAGAGAGATCCAAGTGCTGTAGAGCTGGGTTATTTCCAGGTGCCCAGAGCACCATCCCTAACACAGCTGCCCCACGGCCACAGTGCAGGGTCCCCATCTCACTTGGAGGGCAGCATGCAGAGCCACTCCCCAAGTGTTGCTTCAGGGGGAGACAGAAGCAGCTCTTCTTGCTCTGCTCCCTGTGTAAACAGGCCTGCTGGCATTTTCTGCAGGCATCAACACCAGGCATGTCATGGAGATAGAGCCAACAGCAGGGTGAGGGCTGGGCACTGGCCCATCCTACTGCAGAGATGAGCAAAATTCCAGGGATCTCTGCAGAGCATCTGCTGGAGTCTATGCCACAAGACACTGGGGCTTTTAGATCCTGCTAAAAGAGTCATCAATTCCCAGGATTAAATCTTCCTGCTCAGCTAGAGCAGAGTCTGGTTAGACTTGATCTAACCGCTAAATTCAGATGACATCTAGGAAAAGTGACAGCATCAATACTGCAGAGCACACACAAACAAGCTGTGAGCAAGCAAGGGGTTATTCACCCTGTCACATCAGCAGCTCCAGCTATCACCAAAACAACAGATGTTTTCAAGCTGACAGAGGTTATTTCAAGAGTCACCAGGATCATCAGCACCCAGTAACTCATAATAACAGCAAACAGCTGGCTGGGGTTCTCGAAGCAGCCTAATCCGCATGGCTGCCGAGTCCAGTGAGCAGCACGTTTCATTCAGAACAAGCTCTCCCTGCCAGTGATGAGATTCCCCCTTGGCAAAGCCAGGGCTGGCTCTTCCATCAGACAGGGATGAATCAGCTGCCTCCCACCCCACAGCGCTCACCCTCTCGTTCTTGTCTGCACAGAAGAGACGGGTGTGATGCCTCTTCTGGACGACGATGTAGGTGATGCCAGGCTGGTAATCCTTTTCCAGTTTGATGCAGGCGTCTCGGATCGCCAGGAGCTCATAGTGAAGGATCTGGAGAGACAAGGGCATGCAGAGTGGGGGGATACAGTGGGCACCCAGCTGTCCCTGGCACCCTTAGGGAGCCCCGTGGGAGTTGGTGCAGCCCCGCTGGCCAACAGGGATATGCGGGGTCCTCACCTGTGGGAGCTGCCCCTCGGGAACACCGTCACGGTAGAAGATGATCCTGGTGGGTTTGAAGCGGGTGGATTTGTAGAACTGGATGAGGAGCTCCCTCACCATGTAGGACAAGTCCTCGATGATTTCCTGGCGAGGACGCTGCACGCGCACTGTGGCACAGTACCGGCTGGGGTGGGCGTCCATGCTGCCCACGACCTGCAGCGACAGGCCAGGCCCATGTCTTACACCAGGAAGGATGGAGAGGATGTGGGACATTGCCAGCCTCCACCTCCTTCCCACATGCACAGAGCACCTGAGCTCACAGATCAGATGGGACAGCAAATACTGTACAGGCAACCAGCACCCAAAACAGACATCCCTGGTCGTGGCCACATCCCAGTGTCATACTCTGCCGTGCCCTTTGCAACACTTCTGGGAATTTCCAGCGAGACAACTTTGGCTGGTGCCACTGAGTGATGTGGCTGTGGGGGCTGCTGCTGCTGCCTGGTGGTGAGGGGGAGCAGGGCTGCCCCAGACTGCCATGGGCTGCCCAAGGACACGGCAGGTCGAATCACCACACGGCAGCTGCAGAGCAGGGAGTTTCCATTGCAGTGGGTGCAGTGCAGGGGAGACCTCAGAGACGTCAGAGCGAGAAGTCGAGCGCAGCCGGGCTCAGCTGTGACACAAGCAAGGGTGTAGGATGAAACAGGTACTGGCCCACACTTGGGAATGTGCCTGGCTGCCACACATCCCCCTGAGTAAGGGGAAAGCACCGCAGATCCCCCCACCCCAGCGGTGTGAACCTACTGCCCTTCCCCAACGCTTTCACTTTTGATTCACAAACAGCTCTGGGGTCAGGGCTGCTCCATCAGAGCCAACGTGCACCACAGAAATAGCTCCTTTGGCTCCAGCCACGGACCACCCCCTTGCCTAATCAACAACACACCAAGGACAAGGTCAAGTCCCTCCAAAGGCTCTACCCTTCTCCTCCCCTGCAGCTTCAGAAAAGCTTTTATAAAATGTAAGAAAAAAGCCCCAGTGGTCCTGCACAAACCGCAGAAGACGTTTTCAGAGGGGAAGCATTGCCGCCAGGAAACAGACTGTTCTGTCCCACCCACACCTACAGCAAACAGCCCAAAGCCTTTCCCAACCCCTTCTAATTAAGAAAAAACACTCCTCCAAAGATGCATTTGCATGCCAAGGAAAACCTGAGCTGTGAGTCCTGGAAAGTTAAGAACTTAATAGGAAAATGCTGACGTCCTTAATTAAAGCAGACGCTGAGAGAACCTGACACTCTCCTGTGCTCCAACGAGCAGAGGGCAGCATCTCCCAGCCTGAGAGAGGGCACAGGCACCCCCAGTCCCGCTGACTGGCACCTTGCTCCTGGATGCTCATTATTCATTTGAGGAGAAGGCAAATGCTCCTTCCCAAAAGGCTCAGAAGCCCAGTCACACCAGTTTCCCCCCATCTCCAAAATCCCAGCTCTCCCACTGGGGAAGGTCCCTCCAGGGCTGCAGCTGGCCCAGGGATGTCCCGGGATGACTCGGCGCAGCTCCGAGCTCCCCACACACCCCTGCCGGCAGCGCTCGGGGCCGGCACACCACGAGCCCCATCTGGTGGCAGCTGCCAGTTCTTCCCGTGTCTCCCCAAAAGTGCAGCATTTCTGCCGAGGCAGGAGGGGATCAGAGACCCACCTTCACAGGAATGGGATCAAAACACCGGAAAGGGCACGGGACCAACCCGAGAAGTGTCACCATGGGGACAGCAGTGACAGAGCCCACTCAAGGACACATGAGCCCCATTCCAGCTCCTGCATCCCTGCAGGGCTTTTGAGCACCAAACTGGGAACTTACAGCCGTTATGGAGGGTTTCTTCCCATCTCCTGCCGGTGGGTGAGTGACATCAGCCCCGAGGAAGATCACGGGCTGCTGAAAGACGGCAGAGCTGGTGGGAGAGGAGAGAAAGCCACAGTCAGCCTTTGGGGCCATCTCAGGGTCATGCCCAGCCCAACTGAGACCAGCAGATGACACCAAGGACATCTCCCGACCTCCAGCTCTGCTCTGGGAACATCAACAGCTCATTACAAGGCGAGACAGGCTGCAAACCCGCATTTCAAAGAGCTACTTGGCAGGCCCCCAGGTAAAGCCAGGCAGGCAGCACTGCCAGGGACTTGGAAACAACCCCAAAACTGCTGTGAGAGGCAGTGACCATACGAACCGCTGGTGAGGCACGAGGATGTTGTTGATCCCGCCAAGCTTGACGTTGATCTTGAGGCAGAGGTTGGAAAGGGTCTGCGGGGAGGTTTTCACCACGTTCTTGACCTGGACACACTGTGTGGCCATTCCCAGGAGAGTGTCCCCAACACGCTTCACCTCAGCTGTGGGCAGAGGAAGCAGGTGAGCACAGGGACAACCAGCACCACACTGCTTCCAGCAGTGCCCTCAGGAATGGGGAGAGAGAGCACTGTGGCAGCCAACCCTGCTGAGCCAGAGCAAAGCCCTTCTCCTTTCTCTACTCGCCCCAGACGCACCGTACACTGGTGTCTTCCCCGGCAGGATGACAATGATGAGCTGAAGCCCTGAATAGGTGTTTTTGAGGTGTCGGAACATGGGCTCCACACTGTCTGCACCCTGGGCATACTTGCAGAAGCAGGGCTGGCCCTGGATGGGCATCCCGGCGTCCTTGGAGATCTTGCGCAGCTGATCTGTGAAGTTCCTGTGCCGGGAGGAGAAGCCATGAGCCCCAGGCCCTCCTGATGGCAGCTGTGCCACGTGCCCCTGGCACTGAGCATGGAGCCCCACGGCCAAGGGCTGCAGCATGGGACAGACACGGGCCCATCACATCATCCTGTCAGTGGCTCTGCAGTACCCAGCAAGTCCACAGCGTAGGACACGAGACCAGCATGTGTTAGAGCTGAACCATCCCCTCTCTGTGCCCTCTTACCCATGCACTGACTCTTCCTGACAGGACAGAGCTGAGCCCTTCTTTGTCAGGAAGCTGGAGAAGCAGGGAGCAGATCTGCTGCCTCGGACAGCTGATTTCCAGGTGATTGCAAAGCTGTTGCCAGCCTGGCAAAGTGCTCAGTCACACTCTGGATTTCTGGATTGCCAAGGATGGATTCGATGCAGTAAGAGCCAGAGGGAACATGGGGCTGTCAGCTCTGCTCCAAATGGGGCATGGGAGGAGTGTGGTGTCACTCCCACCTGCACCCAGGTACTGCAGACATGGACACTGAGCTGTTCCAAACCCCAAACTGACCATTCCAAACACCCAGAAGTGGTACCCAAAGTGCTCTCCTTGATGTATCCACTCAGGAGAAACCAAGGCTCCATCAGAATCCAAAACCAAAGTGACCATTTCCCTAAATCAAATAAACTGTCACCGCTCTATGTCATTTCACTACAGAAGCAGTTTCTCTAAGCTACCAAAGCTTTTCAGAAAGCCCAAAACTTCACAACAGCCCATGGGAAGTTAGGATGTTTCCTACATGAATTACATTATTTCAGATAGATTATTGAGGAAACTTTTAATCAAACATCCCTCACAACCCCTTCTCTCTGAGGAGATTCAGCTAGAAGAGCTCAATACCGTTTCAGTGCTGGCAGTTCAGCTATCTGCTCACAGTACTGCAGCTCCCTGATGCAAAAAGCAGATCGAGGAGAGCCTGACTAGCAGCTCACAGGTGCTTACTCCAACCTGGCAGCTTTGTGATGGCTCAGGGACTGTTTGCAGCCAGGAAAAACAGCCAAGCCCTCTGGATAAACCAAAAGCCACAGGAACTGAACGCCCCAGATCAGACTGGTACCACGAGCAGTGGAGCTCTGTGCAGCTCCAGCACTGGCAATGCCAGACGTGCAGCCCCAGGCTGGGAGCAGCAGGGTGGCCACAACAGGAGCCACAGTCCCCCCAGCTCCCCCGACCCGCACGGGCTGCCCCTTTCCTTACTTCAGCACCTCCTCTCGACACTGCTTCTGCGGGGCAAAGCAGGCAATGGCCCAGACTTTGATCTCAATGCCGTTGTAGAACTGCTTCCCTCGCATGTCCCACACGCCCTGGTTGGGAGTTGCAATGGCCCGGTTCTGCAAGGCAAACAGAGGGTCAGAGCACTGCAGCCTGCCCAGCCCCGCAGCCCCAGAGCCCACACATGGGCCAGGGCTGTGCTCTCTCACAGTGCCAGAGCCGGAGCCGACTCCCAGTGCTGCTGCTGCTGGGCAATCCACAGCCTCAGCTTCTCAGCAGTGATGGAAAATTCACCTGAGCTGCCCTACCCTGAGCATCCCTCTCCCCTTCACCTCTTGGTTTTGTCACCAGTGTCTCTTGGTTGCAACTTCCAGACCAATTATATTGCAAAAAACTCCAAAAACACAAACCCAAGGCGCCCTGATAAAAAATTCCAGCTCTAACCTACCAATGTGAAGACAAGACAAATTTTGTTGAGAAGCAGTGTTTTCAGGTGTGACAGCATCTCCCTGTACAATGCAGGTGAACCCAGGCAGGGCAGCTCTGCTTACCCGGCCTCCGTACTGCAGGATGGGTGCCGGCAGGACACGCCCCGTCACCTCCGTCATGTCATCCTTCACCTTAATCCCAAACTCCTGAATGTATGGATCCAGGTTGTAGCTGGCATTCTTCATCTGCAGAGGGAAGGAAGGGCCATGGGAGGGAGTGGGACCAACTGCTGCATCCCAGACAGTTGCAGCTGGCTGGGAACTGTGGGCACCCAAAATTCTGTTCTCCACAGAGCTTCAGCCACCTCAGTCAGGGGAGGGAGAGAGGGTTAACACAAAGGTCCAAATCCTGTCCTCCAAACTGACCCATGGGGACCTGGTTTTGGAACATACTGGCCAATGCAACTGAGAGCAGAGCCTGCTCCTGAGATTTAAGGCTTCAACAGGAAGGTTCAGACTGGAGAGACTTATCAAGAGCCCCAAAAGGAATATCGAGTGTCTCTGGCTTCGAAAGCCCAGAGAACACCTGTTTGGGGAACAACAGCCCCATTAACCAGCGGCCAGGCATAGACAGAGTTCCTGTACCACAGCCCCACATACACCCACAGCTGGGGGGGGTTCTCCAATTTGTTTCCCTATTTTTAGTGCCAGCTCCCTTTGGGTCAGGTTCCACCAGCATGAGGACCTGAATTTGCTGCACACACATTTCCACGGTCACTTTGAGCTGGGCTCCCCTGTGCCCATGTCCATTACACACACACAGGCACCTCTGACTGGGGATTCAGTGGGAAGAGGGGCATGAAGTCACTCCATTAATCCCACCACCACCTTCTGAACAGGTTGCAGCTCTCCAATGCAGAGCAGCTGAGGAGCAGGACCATGGCAAGGTCCATCATGGACACAACACTATAACCTGCCCTCGGAGCTGCAGCCCCAACACGTCCCCGCCAAAGACTCGTGCCACGTACCAGGCGACTGATTTCCTCCTGCCTGTCTGGGGCAGACCTGGCTGTTGCTTTTATCATGGTTGATGTTTGATTGTCTGTGAGCTTTTTGATGCACCGCTGGCCTGCCACGATGTTACACACCTGCATGGGAAGGGACAGCAGCACGTGTTGGGGACAGGTGAGACACGGGGGCCCATGGCCCTGCAACCAGCCCCAAAACAGAGGTGCCAACACTCACCTCCAAGGGCAGGTACGTGTGTTTCTGCTCCTGGCCAACCTGGAGACAGGGCAGGTGGGGGTATTTCAGCTGCAGGTTGTATTTCTGCTTAAAGTACTGAGCCACTGTGCACTCCACAGTCTGACCACTCTCCAGCTGCAGTGGAAACCTGGCAGAGGCAGGACAGGAGGGATGTACCTACTCAGAACAGACACTTCCAGACCTCAGACACTACATACTGTGCCTGGGAAGAGGGAGCTGCCAGGCTCCCACCCCGAGCTGCCATACAACAAAACAAAAAGCCTAACAGTGTAGTTTCGAAAATGGAGTCAGGAATACTCTGACCCCAGTGTGGGACTGAAGTCCCTAAATAAAGCTCTCCCTCACTAATCCAGCTAATCAGGGCAAATGTTTATTGCAGGACATGCCATACATGCCACGGTCAGGTACAGAAATACAGCACACTGACATTTGGGAGGGCTTGTGTGACTGGTGCCCTTCCTTGGAGCTGAGCTGACCAGCCCCTCCTAGTATGGGGCAGCAGCCCTGGGGTGGGCAGACTGTGGGGGACTGGAGGGGACATTTCCCTTCAAAAACACAGGAAAAAAAAAATCAAACTTCCTGGCTGCAGGGCTGAAGGGTGCCACAACACCCACAGCAGAGCATGATACCCAGTCTCACCCAGCACCAGCTGCTCCCACCTCCATAAAGAGCTCCATGAAAATGCAGAATTGACTCGATATTCTTTATGGAGCCAAAATTAGACAGGAGAGCCAGGCTGAACACCCTAGCGAGGCACCACATTCCTCCTGCGCTTGCCAAGCTCTGGGGTTGTGACCCAAGGATGCTGGAGCACAGGGGACACTGAGGGGTGCCCAGGCCCAGCCTGCTCCCAGGCACATGCAAATAACTCCAAGGCAGACACTTGTGTTATCCCCTGACAAAGCCTCTGCTCTGGCAGTGGCTATTTTAGGAAAGAAGAAAACCAAACTCGGAGGTAAAAACTAGGACAATTCCTGGCATGTCAGCTCCCGCCCGCCACCGTGCTCCGCCTGCCAGACACAGCATCCTCTGTGCTCCCACCTCCCTGCAGCCCCCTCCATGCATGGTACGGGGCTCCAGAGCCCCAGACATGTCTCCTTTTGCCATCAAAGGCTGGAGCTTCCTGTCCAGCTCTCCCTAACGACACCAGCAGCTGTTAACAAGGAGAAAGACGTGGATTTTCCCAAGGGCATTGCCCACCCGCCTTACGTCTGGTGGCTGGCCGGCCGCCGGGTAACGTTACACACACGATACTTCCTCTTCATCTGCCCACAGTGGGTCACCTCCACCTTCAGACCTGATGGGAGACAGGGAGACACAGCACAGTCATGGGGAAGGCAGGAGCAATTCCCCTTTGCCCAATTTCCTCAAGGCACTGCCAACACCTTCCTTAGCTAACTGCCCTCTTGCAGACACCCGAACAAGGGCGTGAGGGAAGCAACAGTGCCCCATGAGATGTTTAAAATGTGCAACCTCTTGTACCCCCACCCTGCTGCAGGGGCTGGGTGGGGCACAAGCCACAGCAGCAGGTCCCAGTGCTCCCCAGGGGCTCTACCTTTGATCTCCTTGGTGAAACGCACTCTCTGTGAGTCTGTCAGGGGCTTGGGCTGCTCGTCGATGTTACGGATGTCCAGCACCTCGCACATGAACTCGATGACAGGCTGGGCCTTGTAGAAGGCAGTGGCTGACACTGTGGAACAGACATCACGATATATCTCTGCCCTCCACCAGCCTCCCCAAACACACTCAGCCCCACTGCTGCAGCTCCCCAGCATGAGAAATAACGTCACCATCAATGTTGAGCATCATCTTCCACATGGCAGGCCTGACCGACTGGTGGAAGCCAAACCAGACCTCCCTGCCCCCTCCCAGGGGGTGGTAGTAGCCTTCAGGGGGGGAGAAGAACGAGCGGCCAACAGGAGTGTACCTATGAAAGGGGGCAAATCACATCACACGGTGCACACCAGCCCTATGGCATCACCCCCAGCTGCCCCAAGCCAGTGCCTGCCCCACCAGCTGCAGCATCCGCTGTGTATCTTTTCCAGGAGCACCCTGACACGTGGCAGGCACAGCCACCTCCTCCCAGCAACCATAAAGGCCAGTCCCAGCCACAACAGCATAGCAAGGGCAATGGTCCCCTTCCCTCCCTGGCACAGCCCCGTTGCCCCTCAGCACAGGTACCTCATGGAAGCCAGGTGCCTCATGGCAACATCCAGTGCCTGGACGGACTCCAGGGGGACAGGGATCTGCCCGCTGACCAGGGCCTCGTGCAGCATGCGCCAGCTCACGATGGCCATCCATTTGATAGACACCTTAAATATCCTGTCCTTGCCTTCCCCCGGGATCGTCACCTCAAAGTCAACCTGGGTGCAGGAGGGAATGGAAAGTGACCATGCTGTTCCCACAGGGACAAGGCGGGGTGTTTTCTGCTGGTCCTTCCCAGACAGGAACAGGGTCACGCTGCCTATATGGGGCTTACTGCCCCCTCTTACCCGCTCGTTCCCAATGGGCAAGGCTGTGACAGTGTAGATGTTTTTCTTCCCATCATAGACTGGTTTTCGGTCACCAAAGATCTGTGGTTTGAAGTGCTGCACCATATACTCCACAACTTCCCTACACAGGAAAGAAAGAGGGGCAGGGAGAGAGAAGGGATAGGTTTGTTTTGCCAGTTTCTTTAGAGCCTGACACCTTCTGCAACCTGTCCCGTGCCCTGCAGCCTCCCTCCCCAGGGCACCCGAGAGCTGGGCCAAGTCTCCCGAGCAATAAAGGACAAATGACCACGTGCTTTGCCCCACAGCTTGGTACATCAGCTTTGGGAGAGGGAGTGTACATGGCACAGGGGAAGGCACAGCCACCAGAGCTGCTCCAGACCCACTGCGTGTGCTGGGAGGGAGTGACTCGCTGCCAAAGGCATGTGCAGCATCTGCTCACCGGCCTTCAGGTCACAGAGCTCCCCGGGCTGTGAGGGCAGCAGGGGACAGGCAGTGAGCTGCACATCAAAAAGAAAAACAAAGGAAAGTAAAGTACACGGTGGCCTGAGGTCCAGGCTGGCTATTTTTAAATCAGGGATTGTTGCCAAAATAACACAGCTGCTTTGGAGCAGCAGGGACCATGATGAGGCTCTGGACCTCTGAGGCTGCTGGGGAGGAACCAGTGCTGCTGCAAAAACATGGCTGGGGGAGTCCAGCCACCCACGGGCAGTGGGTAGTGCCGTGACCCCTGACACTGCTGTGACCCCTGCCACAACGTCACCCTGACAGCTTCCATTGCAAAGACAGAGACAGGCACTTACAGAGCCTCCACAAGGAAACTGGAAGCGGGGGACAAGTGCCAAAACCTCTAATACTTGCCTTACCTGTTGACTCTGCGTGGACATTTGTCAGGCTTGATATCCACTTCATAATGATACACATCGATTTTGGGAATGTCCACTTCAAAGTAGTTGGCCAAGAGCTTGATGGGCTTCCCGACGGTTCCTATCCCAGGCCGACGTGGTGCTTGAAACACCTGCTGCAAGGGGGGCAGGTATGCGCCTGCAGCTGTGGGACAGAGCGTGGGTCAGGAGGGCTGGGAGGAACCCTGTGCCCAGACAGACAGACAGACCACACAGAATCACAGCACCCTCCATCACGGCATCCTGAATCAGAACAACTCCCACTACCCCTGCTCCCAGCAGGAGGTGGCAGTGCCAGAATTCAGAGCAGAACAGCTGGAAGCAGCTTCTCTGGGCACCATCCAGGGAGCACCAGCACTAGCCAAGCCATTGAAGCGCAGTGCCAGGCCACAGCAGCACCACTGCCTCCCTTGGCACTGCCTCCTCTGATGGGAGAGCACCACAGGTTCCACCAGCATGGAGTTGCAGGTCTGCCCCTCTCCAAGGGGATGCAATTCCCTGGATACTCTGTCAGCAGGGACCTATGGACACGTGCATTTCCCCTCCGTTCTCCGGCAAATTCTGACTCGCTGCCGGAGGGAGGATGCCAAAGAAACAGGAAACACGTTATTGCATCTGCACTACAGGACTGTTGAACTGCTGGGTTTTGAAAAAAAACCAACAAAACCCAAGCCAATCCCAAATCCCCACTTCAAGCAGTGCAGGGACCCATAAAGAGGGAAATACTAGTTTTTCCACAATTGCCATTACACAGACTCACTAACAAGTCTCTGGAGGCATGGTACCAGTGCACAGCCACAGGACTCATCTGTGTTTCAAAGCCAACAGCACCCTCGGGCTCAAAGGTACTTAAAACATTGCCAAGGAATTATTCCACCCCGCTGCTCTCTGAGGTTAGCTCTGTCCTCCTTGCCCCATTCTACTCTGCCCACCTCCACCCATCCTAGTTTGCACCTTCTATCTGTTCCTCAAGCCCTCTGAGGTCTGGGCCAGCTGGGCCAGTATGGGGAGTGCGTGGGGGTATTTGCAGCGCTCCATCTGCGCGGCCAACTGTCCACGCCAGCCCCAAACAGCGTCCCAGCTCCAATTCAGGCTCCTGAACACATGGTGCTTTTAGCACCCCTTTCTACCATCCACTTTCTTTTTAAATCCAAATTTCAATTCCAGGCTAAAAATACCAGAAGCAGAAAAACAGAAGAGCAGTGAACTAAGCTTCAAATTTGTTCTTCACTTTTGCCCCCAAACTCTACAAGACTTTTCCAGCCGATGAAAGGCCACTCATTGCTGGACACCAAGGGGATGGGACAGCTCTGTGAGCATCCAGGGGCTGAACCGCAGAAGTCATTGCTCCAAAGCCAACCTCTGCTCCTGCTTCTGCCCTGCAGCAGGAGCTCCAAAATCTGCTGGAAGGCCTGAGCCTGGGGCTAAGCCAGCCCTAGCACCTCCTTGGACAAGGCAGCACGGGACTTGGAGAAAGGAGGGTGGGGATCCCTGAGGGCGCTGCGGGGCTCAGACCCTGCAGGCACCCACAGCTGCCCCAGGACAGGGTGACTGCCAGATGCCCTGGGACAAATGACTGCACCACACTCCAGGGACAGCTTGTTTTAAAGAACGGATTTCAGATGAGTTGTCTCCACATGACTAACATTTCTTGGCAGTGGCCAGGTTCCTGCCTGTGAGCTGATGCATTTCTAAATCATGGTTCTCAATCAAAGAGGTATTTGCCAGCACTGCCGGAACCTCCGGCCTCCAAGTTTGAGTGAGGAACCACGCAGCCCATCTGTGCAAGACCTGCCAGGGGACAGCAGCTCTCCACTGCCTTCCCTGCAGCCATGTCAAGATCAGCACCTGTAGCTCCTCCTCCTCTGAATCATCTCATCCCCAAGATGATCCCAACAGCCATGTGTGAGCAGGACAGTATCTCCATGTGCCGAGTACCTCCATGTCCCCATGGCATCCCCACGGATGCAGGGGAGGCAGGGTGGCCATAACTTGACAACTGCTCTGTGGCACTTGGGTGTCCAAGAGCAGTTGAAGCTTGTCTGGGCCTGGCAGGAGCTGCAGAGGAGCAACCAATGGCCCTGCACCAATCCCACACCTTCAGAGCTACTTCAGTCACTCCAAAAACAAGGATTTGCCACAGGATTGCCAGATGCTCCGTGAACCCTGCAATGAGGCTCACGACTCACAGGTGAAGGAAGGAGCCAGCCTCCAGCAAGACAGAAGTTGGCTCGGGAGTTTGATGGGACCCAGGACATACAGCAAACACAAGGTAAGAAAAATGGTCAGCATGACTGAAGGGAGCAGCACCTGATGGCACAGAGATGCTCTACGAAGATCAGGACCAGGAGCAGCATCGAGGACAGGTAAGTTCAACCCTGGGCTAACTCAGACCACAACACGTGGTCCTTGAATGTGACAAGTGGAAGCAGCCACCCCAGCAGCACCTCCAGCACCTAAGTCAGGTTCTCACCCAGCCTTGGCTGCTCCAGCCCAGGTGGGATAGACCCCAATGCCCTTTGGCAAAGAAACAGGTTGGGCTGATCCCTTCACACCACATTCCTGCCCCAGAACGCTCAGGATCCCTTCTTGATTTGTCTTGGTGCAAAGTCCTCCTGAAAGCTGTCCTCCACCTGGCTCAGAGGATGCTGTGCCAGGGAATCCCAGGCAGCTTGACCTGGCATCCCTGGGCACCTCGTGCCCACAGCCCTGGCTGCAGGGTGGAGCAGCAGAAAAGGGGCCATCGAGAAACCTGGTTAAAAAGTGACCCAAAGTGCATGGAAACAGGGGGGCTCCTACACACGAGGAATGGGGGTCTCCTGCATACCTAGACTCTCCATGGCAAAGCTACACAGGCTTCCACTTTGTCATGTAAATGTGGGCGCCGAGGCCGGGGGCTGCAGGGCGAGTGTTGTTCCTGCAGCACAATGCGGCCAGTGAGCGGGATGAAATCCGCTGCCATTAGAAATTCCGCGGCCCGGGAGGAACCACAGACTTTAGCACACAAAGCCGTGCCCTGGGGACGTGCCGGCGGCGGGAGCATCGCCGTGTACCGCGGGCAGAGACGGCGGCGAGCGCAGCGCTGCGAGGTGAACGCGAGTTTGGGGTAATTAGCGCTGGAATACGCTTTGTTTCTGTTATTTATTGTAACAGCTGGGGAACACGACCCACTGCCCAACAGCTGCCTGCGCCGGGCGAAGCCGCCGGTGGGACGGCATGAAATTACCATGTCATTGAAATCCTCTCCAGCGCCGCATTCAGCCGAGGGGCCGCGGGAGCGGGGCCCAGACAAAAGGGAGTTTTATTGCGGCGGCGGCGGGTCCGCACCGGCCCCCTCCCCGCACACCCACCCACCAAAATACAGCCGGGAATCGCGGGGGAGAAAGCGGGGCCGCGGCACCACAAACACCGCCAGACAGGAGGAGTGGTCCAGCCTCACCCTGAGCCATCTCCCATCTTAAACCATCCCAGAAACTACCCGGGAAGAGAAACCCCTCTCGCGGGGCAAAGCAAGGGGCAGCACCAGCGGGAAAGGCTGGTGAAGTGAGCAATCGGCATTCCAAACCTCCAGTCTCGGCACCTTCAAAATCGCTGTCTCTAAGCAGTGATCAATGCCATCCTATGCATGCCAGACTTCGAAAAGCCTCATCTCAGCTCTGCCAACCCAGACATCACTGCCTGCTCCTTCCTGACTCCCTTGAGCACCACCAGGATCATGCAGCTATGGGTGCTTTTGAGCTGGACACCAAACCGAGTTTCAGCAGGTGATCCCATGCAGGGCAGAGGCTCCAGCTATGGGAGTGCAGCATCAAACCCACGTGTGCACCAGAACCCAGCTCCTGAGGGCAAGGCCAAGCTGCCCAAGTGCTGCTCCTGTCTTGCATTGGGTGGCTACACCCAAAATATGAGCCAAAACAGGCTTTCCTCTATTTTACTGTGGTACTGACTTCTGAAAGCACCTGAGTTCTTTGCAGCCTCAAATCAAGCTCAGTGAAGGGCATCATTGTGCCATGTCAAACCTCAGCTTCTCACCTGGGAATCACGGGTGACAAACCCCAAAGTGCAAGTTATAAACTGGCCTGGCCCAGACTGGGGGGTCCCTGGGCCCTCACACTGTGGCAAGCACAGTACCACTGCCCAGGCCAGGTCAGAGGAACACTGTGAATGCTGCGACAGAACACAAGAAGCAGACCAAGAGCATCGCCAGCTCCATCCCACCCACATGCAGGGGCTGCACTCTGGCTGTGCTGGCTCTGGAAAGCGGCAAGGTGATGCCAATGGTGTTTCACATCTTGAACCACAGTGCCACGAGCCAATGCGTGAGGGTCCTGCTGAGCTGACCCTGGCTGTCCAGCAGCTCCACATCCCCCTTTTCCACCCCTCTCACGGGGTGTGAGAAGCTGGCACAGCAAGTGTCACCACCTCTGCCGAGCGCACCAGGCAGCACATCCAGGCTGTGTGACCCCACACCACATCCCGCTAATGGTGCCTGGACCAGGCAGAGACTGACATCCCCTGCCAGCCCTGCGGGGGCTTCTGCCGCTCCCACACTGCCCAGGCAGCAGCCAGGGACGTGCAGAGCCAGGAGCTGCAGACAAAGGCGGCCCCCAGTGCCGGAGGGACAGGACAAAGGCAGTGCTGGCTCCTCTCTGTGTCCCACTGCGGCCCCGCAGAGCCGCCGGCTCCAGGTGTGGGGGTTGAACCCGCCTGCAGCCCCACACGGATCACCCGGTCCAAAGGCAGCTCCTCTGCCTGATTTGGCTTCCTCCTTGTGTCTGCCATCTTAATAACTTGTCTGTGTTTTGTTCTTCCCGGGATTTAGGGAGAGGCTGCAGAAAGTGTTTAGAGATAAACCATCCAAGCCCTGTCTCCAGGCAAGGTGCTTCTCCCAGCTTTGTTTCTCAGCCTAATCCCTTCCCAGAACCAGGCACACATGATTTCATGTTTCCTGAAGATAAAGAGCCCCAACAGAGAGAGCAGCTTTGGGGTTTTTGCAGGGTTCAGCACAGGAAGACAACGGTTGAGATTAACAGCCTTTAGGAAGTTTGCGAGGGATAAAGAAAACTAAAAGTTGGGGGAACATAAGTTTAGTTTTTAAAACCATCACTTGTGTGTGCTGCCCTGAGCGGTGCCTGAGGGTCAGATGTCCTGGGTTTCCCTTGCCAGGCATCTCCACATTGGGCACATCCAGGCAACATGCTGGTTTCTGCTTTATTGCCCTGACAGGCCACAGCATAGTCAAAGCTTGCACGTGAGGCTCAGCCCACACCTGGGGGCTCCCACAGGCAAAGGGGTGCCATGTCCTGGCAGAATCAGCTGTGACAAGGGGTTCACATGTCCCCTGCATGCAGGGTGACACAGGTGGGAGCAGACATCCTTCATCCAAATTTGGGTAGGGAAGGGGAAACTCCCAAAGGCGCAGCATCAGAGCCCTGCTCACAGTGCAGCCCCCATAATAGGCACAGGGATCAAAACCCAAACTTGTCCCTCAAGTGTGACCCCATCCCAACTGAGAGATGGTCTTAAAGCACTTAAGAGCATCAGTTTGGGCTGGGGTAGGAAAGTGCAGGTGCCCAGCAGTGTTATCTATGCGGCCCTGAGACAGCAGTGCAGCTATCACCCTGAGGCAAAGCCCATGGTGCCACCAAATCACAGCTTCCAGAGGCCATAAATCAGCCCCAAACACAAAGTGCCAACAGCCAGAAGGTAACACAGACATGGGAAGATCTCTGTGCCACACTTAAAGTAAATATTGTAAGAAAGGACCAAAGTTTGATTACAAACACACAGCAGGTTTATGTCCAAATCTCACCAGGCCAACATATGACAGAGGGTGTCAAACCCACCAGCACAAGAGTGGAGGAAGGGCAGAGACCCCTGTCCCCATCACCCCATCCCTCAGCACAGCAACAGCTCCCTGTCTCCATTGCCTTATTCCTCCCCCTGCCTTATATTAGGCACCCAAATCCTTCTGTGACTCAGAGCAGCACGAGTTCACGACGCTCACGCTGGGCACGGGAGTGAGTGGCTGCTGCTGATGGCAGAGTTTTGGGGACGGGCTCTCCAAACCTTGGCGGAGCCTCCCAGCACGAAGGGGCCTGGACCCAAAGCACCATCAGCTGCTGCCATGCCCCGGGTGTGTGAGGTTGGAGTGGGGCACACGGAGGTACGGGGTGGCTCTGGAGCTCGGCCCCAGCTCTGCGCATGCCTCAGCACAGGGAGAGGAGACGCTTCATGCTGTTACAGCATCACCGGCCTCCTGCCAGCTCCAGCCTGCACCCTGCTCCCTGAAACCGGGGCATGGATGGGGAGCTGGGGATGGATGGGAGATTGCAGTG
>JAWWEW010000060.1:3303062-3319836 GCA_035583185.1 Anabacerthia variegaticeps
GACACTGGGGACACGGGATTGGGGGGGACACTGGGGGGGGACACTGGGGATTGGGGTGTCACTGTGGGGGGAGGACACTAGGGGGACACTGGAGGTTGGGACACTGGGGTGGGGATACTGGGATTGGGGGAGACACTATGGGGACACTGGGGGTGTTGGAAGGGGACACGGGGATTGGGGGGGACATCGGGGGGGGACACTGGGGATTGGGGGGCAACACTAGGGAGGCACACCAAGGAGTGACACCAGGTTGGGGGGGACACCAGGGATGCCCCCTCGAGACACCAGGGATGCACCTGGAGACACTAGGGATGCACCTTGGGACACTAGGGATGCACCTGGAGACACCGGGGATGCCCCTCGGGACACCAGGGATGTCCCACCGGGCCCCCCTTGGTGCTGCCACAGATGTTTATTTTGTGGGGGTTTTTCTCTTTTTTTTTAAATTATTTTTCTTTGGGTGGGGGGGGCTCATTTTACACAGCCAGGCCAAGGGGGAAGTGCTGGCAGCCAGCCTGGTGCGTGTGCAGGTCTTGGGGCACACCTGAGGGGGTGCCCTGTGGCCTTGCACCTAAACCCAGCAGGGCAGGGCAGAGCATCCCTTTCCCATCCCTTTCCCATCCGTTTCCCACCACACTCGGCCTCCCCAGTGGGTGCCACCCCCAACCCTGTGCCCTGACTTTGGTTAACAGGACTCAGAAACCCCAGGAGCATCATTCCCATGCCATGCCCGAGGAGTGCAGGTGTGCGATCCTGGCCGGGCTGTTCCAGGTGAAAGAGGAAAAGCCGCAGGGATTCAAAGTGTTCCCACCCCCAGAATGTGAGCGAGGAGTCCTGAAGGACAGGCTGGAGCAGGATCCACGGGGCTCTGGGGTTTTCAGGCACCCTGGAGTCAGGGCTGCTGGGACAAAGAGGCTGTGGCATGGAATCCCACACCTTACACAGCTCCAAGCTCCTGGGGTCTGACCCACGAGATCTTCACATCGTTGTTTGGATAAGCCATCCTTGGCTCCCGAGCTCCTGAGGCTGAAAAATCTCAGTCCTGAGCCCCCAGGGATGTGCCCTGCAAAGAGAACCAACACCTGGCACAGGGTGCAGGAGGTGCCAGGGGTTTCAGACCATCCTGTCCTGCTTTCAAGTCACAGCTCCCACGTTCTGGCCTCCTCCAAAAGCTTTTCCTGCCCTTCCCACAGTACTTTTTGTGCAGTGTCTGAGGAAACAAACCCTCACCTCACACAGAGAAGGAGCAAACAGCTCTTGGATTTATTCACTGTGACTCTCCGACATAGAGTCCCCTCTCCAGACAGGTACAGTCCATCAGCACCAAAATTTCTCTGTCATTTCCCAAATATTAGGGAAGCCCCCTCCCCTGGGGTCTGCAATGTCAGCCTCCTTTAGGATCCCAAGGAGATGTCACCCATATTTCTGTCACTTTCTAATTCCTAACACATCAGAAATAGAGATATTGTGGCAATGAGTTCCACAGGTGACACGTTGTGTACAAGTTTTAATTAAAAGTTAAATAATTTAAGACATTTGTTTACAGGCAACAGTATCGGTTGCTCACTCTGTACATTGCATTTATTGGACAGCAACAAGGAAAAACAGAACATTTGGCACAAGAATGCCAATTTTTTTTTATTATTATTAATATTTTTGGACACATGAACACAAAATATCCCTGCAGGCTAAAAAAAAAAAATACATTGCAATTGTACACGACCAGCATCTTATCGCGACATGGGGCTGTGACCCCCAGGACAGTTTAGAAAGTACCTCGTATTGCTAGAGACATACATCCAGTCCAAAGTTAATAAAATACCATTTGAAACATTACAAGTCTAACAATATAGAAACCAAAAAATTACATCAGAAGTCAAACTGAACAAATGCAAACATTTTACATTGAAGTTGCAGCCTCTAGACATAGAAATATGAAAATGTCAATAGCAAGGTCTAAGAAAATCTGTAAGTGATATTTAGTGCAAGATCTTTCCTCCAGTGCAAAGGGAAAGGAACTTGCAGTGGATCAGGATCAGGAGGATCCAACGCCCTCTGGCCCTGCCTTCTGAAAATGAAAGCAGAGTCACTCCCTTGCTATTGAGCAAGAAAACTCCTACAGCACATCCACAAAGGGGTCGGGGTTTGGGTCTGTCAGACGCTGGCTCTGAACCTTCCAAGGGGCCGAGCTGAGGGTGGACACGGGACACACCTCCCTGTCCATCCCACCTCTGCTCCCTTCGGATGCAGCTCCAGCACCACACTGGGTAACTCACGGCCATGGAGACAGGCTAGCTAGGGGTTGCCAGAGCTTGTTCAGAACTCAGCGGGGACAAAGCAAGCAGAACTGGGTGGAAAACAGGATTTCTGCGCCCTCCCCCTCCTTTTAATATATTTTTTTAATATTTTTTTTTAATATGTCAACCACCCCCTCCCCAAACTCTTTGAACTTTGCTACATTTAAAATCTTTCACACCACAGAGCTAAACAGTGGCCAACAGGCTTTATTTATTAAAAAAAAACCAAAAAAACAAAACCAAAAAACAAAACACCCTAAAACTACAGCTACAGAATGCACATCTTCCCATTGATTGACACATGCAGAACGAGTCACTCAGGCCCACGGGGCTCACCCAGGTCCTCAAGTCCTCCAGACTTGGGCTCAGACCTGCCTAGGGCAGCACTGCTGCAACTTGGATCCTGAACTTCAGTGCTTTCCCCTGGAAACTCCAGCCCTGTGCCCAGGGTGGGTTCACACCAGCCCCGCTCGGGTGCTGGCCCAGGGCTCCACCTGGTCTGAGGTCAAATATCCAGTCACAGGCAAACCAAGGAGAGGCTCTCCCTTCCCTCAGTCTCAACCAGGAGTGCTTGGCACTGGACAACTAACTGGTGATACAATTAATTAATTTTTTATGCACCCTTATTAAACCAGCCCCATTCCTAGTGCACAAGCTCAAAACAGGGATCTTGGATCCTACCACCTCCAACAGGTGCTCAGGTGCTTTTCAAGGTGCCAAAGTTCTCTGTGTGTTGGGTCAGTCAGAGTTCACTCTAAAAAGGGGTTTTTTTGTCTTCTCCCTGAACGAGTACTGAGAAAAGCAGCGGTCAGTCTCCCACCCACATGTCCTGATTTTATTACACAAGTGAGGTATTCTTTAAAAAAAAATAATAAACTAAAAAGAATCTTTTTGTTTTTTCAATCTAAACCTGTCCCAGCACGTGCCAGGGGCAGGGTTCACTTCAGTCCTATTTTCAACAGAAATGAAAAGCGGTTAAACTTAATTTATGAGACGTACTACTGTCAAGGAGGTTATAAAACTGCTTGAATAAGTTCAGTGTACTCTGGTACAACTGAAAACAACAGCATTTAGAAATGTAAACTTTCATTTATTTACAAGCTTAAAGACTGAAGGAAACAGCATTTCCTATTGCTGAAATTTGGGGGGGCTGGTTCCTAAGCTTTGGGACAGCAGACAACTTAGCAGCAAACCCCAAAAGAGTATCAGAGACCACAGTGCAATCCTTGGGCTTCTCAAACTCCTCCTCCGTTTAGGAATAAGCTTTAATCTGCACTAACTCAGGTTTACACTAGCACTATCTCAGGTTTACACTAAGAGGAATCTAGTCTTAAATTACTATGTTCATGGATTCCAGGGATACCCAGGGAAACCAGGCCCCTGGGTGTGGATTACAGGTTGCAGCTGAAAAAAGCAAAGCAGATTAAAACCCCTAATTTCTAGGCTGGGACAGAATCAGTATTTGAGACTCACATGGGTTCAACATGCTGTGAATGCAGTTGTGTGGGCAACCCAGATTCCCAGGGAAAAACAAACAGTTCAAAATGCTGGTACAAGTCCTCAGGTTGCCTGTCACACAATACATTTCGGCTGTACACGTTGGCCTTTCCTACATGGAACACCCAGTTTCCAAGCTTATAAAAAATGTTGTAGACAGGACACCAACAGTGAATATAAAACAGTTAAAAATAATTCTTAAAAAAAGCATGGAAATGCGTCTTTTCTAATTAGTTTCAGAAACTGCCAAATTGTGTGTTCAGAAAACGACACGAGAATGTTGGTTAAACTCATGCACAATCCTCAGCTAGAAAATTACACTGTTGGGGGGGCTTAAAAAACAAAGATTTATTGCCAAAGTTAAACCTTCTATGAGAAAAAAGTTTTAAAATCACTTAGATTTATCAAACCACACAGCAGCATAAAGTGGGCACTTTTGTAAAAGTTTGCAAAATACCTAAAAGCTAAATTTTTTTTTTTGTTTTATCATTTTTAGAGGGGGGAATTGATGGTTCAGTACTTGTTACGATACCATGGCAGTATTATTTATAACCATTATCATTAAAATCTACTGACAGGCATCACTATTGGTTATATTACACATTCACAGAACAAGAACCACCTATTAACTCGCAGTATAGTGCAATTGCTTTGCAGCCCAAGTCTGCAGAGATTAAAAAGATAATTAGTAAAACTGACAAAAAACTGCAATACCTGTGAAAGTTATGTTTGTTAAAAGGCATTTACAGTAGTGAAGTCTAAAATCTCCATTAAAAAATCTATGGCCCCACACGACAGAAGGATTACAGCGAGCTGGATAAAACATTTTGCCATCACATCATACTCACGAAGCAGGGCACGGAGACAGGGCAGCAGTCACCATCAGCTCATGGGATGAGGAGAACTTAAAAACCACAGCTAGCAAAAGATTCGATAGAAACCTTTCGTGCCAAGTCCTTGAAAAATTTCAGGATGGTCGGCCTTTGCGCTTTGAGGTAAAAATTCAGTCCAATGCATCAGAAAAGACAAGTCTATGGATTTCTAGTACAGAAAACAATGAAACAAATGGCTCAATTGTGTTGGTGCATCAGACGTTGCAGTGAAGAACAGATTCAGTGCGACTGTCCGGAGCTGCTGGTAGTGGGCAGTCCGAAACCCCCCGGCCCTGGCTAGAGCAGGAGGCTTCCAAACACTTCAGGACTGCGTGGGTTGTTGTTTTGCCTCATCTTCCCAGGTGCTCTCAAGCGAAATACATGGTGTGCTGGGTGTCGTGGTGGATCTGCACGGCCTTGGCCAGCGCCTGCGGGTCGCGGCCGTTGCTCTGCCCCGACACGTGGCTGCCCTCGGCGCTGTGAGCAGACACACACCGTGAGCAACCAGGATGAGCAGCACAGCTCAGGCTCATTCCCTGGCCACCAGGATGGCGAGGCCACTCCTTACCTGTCATGGTCCTTGTCCACAAGGTGGTACCTGGCCCGGAATGCCACCAGCCTGGCATAGTAGGCGGGAGCGGGGATGGACACCGAGCGGGTGCAGCGCACGTAGGTGTGGCACAGCTGGTACGTGAGGAGCTGCAGCTCATCCGCAGTGAAACAGTTGTCATCCCACAGCACCTGGTAGTGGGAGGGTCGGCTGGTTCCCTGTGGAGGACAGGTGAGCACTCAGCTGGAGAGCCAAAGCAGCAACAGAGGTGGTACCTGCAGGCTGCACCACCCAGCAGGACTGAGGAGTCAGTGCCAAGCGGGTACTGCTGCACTCTGAGTCTGCCAAGCCACCAACAGAAGTGACATTCCTCATGGGAACAACTACGAGGATTTAGTCCCACAGCCTGAGCACAGCAGAGCTGACATTACCTGAATTCCTGCATGGCTACAGAGGTAAAAGTCAAATTCAGAAGGATGTGTGATGGTGCTGTCCACAGTAGTGCCTGCTGGTACGTTGCCGCTCTTACCCACCTAGAGAGGAAAGTTTATTATTAGCCCATGGGTTTTTTGGAAGTGACCCAAAGCTACCTCCTAAGGGAGGTTCTACTCAAAGCTGCTGGAGAATTTACTGCTCAAAAAGGTGGAAAAATATTAAGGTCGTTTACATAGGAGAACTGAAAATGTTCTCTGTGAGTTCATTTTTAGAAACTTCACCAAATCCAGCTGGTGTGTCATCAGAGGAAAATCAAATCCTTGCCAGCACCATTAAAGCTGCAGAGTGGGATAAAGCCTACACGAGTAATTCAAGATCTGAAAATTCAGGTTTCTGAGATAAATTTATTTCATATCCTTGTTTGCCCTCACACCCCGGAGATGTGGGTTTTGAAGCAAACCTGAGATGAAGAGCTTTCCTAAAGAGGGTTCCTTAGCTGGCCTGTGCATTTGTGCCACAGGCCCAACTTAGATGCACCCGGAGACAGAACAGGGAACAGCTAGGTCAGCTCATAGTCAGGAATCCTGGACTATAAAAACCCAGGCTACAGCTCCAGATACTGAAATACCAGGATTCAGAGCACACCTATTCCAAAAGGGGCTAGGAACAAGCTGTTCCATCTGATGCAGAGCAATAAAAAAGGGAGGAATTGGTTATTTTGGTAGAGAAAGCCTATTACCGCCCAGCTTTAGTGGGCAGGACGGATCCCACCCCACTGAACCAAACTATCCCACTTTCCTGTGCCATCACCTCCCCCTCCTGGAGCCAGTACTTGCCCTTTCAGTTTTGTCAGCACAGAACAGCCTGGTGTGATGCCTTTTCTGCACAACAATGTAGGTTATTCCTGGTCTATAATCTTCCTCCAAACTAATGCAGGCCTTCCGGATGGCAATCAGCTCTGGCCAAGCTACCTACAAGTAGAAGATTTAAATATTAAATGATGCATTCAGTACACACAGCATTATTTTAATTTTTTCCTGTGTACAAAATGGCACATCATAAGAAACATGAACAGAGAGGAAAACTGCACATTGTGCAGTTGCCAAGGAACACTTTTTGTCCTAAAAAACCCGAGCTTTCCTGTTGCCTGGGAAAACTCAATGACACTTAATTTTCCCAATAATCATTTCCAATAATAATTTTCCCACGTATCTACATATTTTTTTTCCCTTGTAATCCTCATAAATTCAAGGGCAAATCCCTTTTCACAGGCAACAAGAAACGACCAGACAATACCTGTTTCATCTGCCCTTCCGACACTCCCCCTCTGTAGTAAATGATCCTGGTGGGCTTGAAACGCGTGGACTTGTAGAACTGGATCAGCAGCTCCCGCACCATGTTGGTGAGGTCCTGGATGACCTCCTGGCTGTAGAGCAGCTCCTGGGAGGTCTCCTGGCGCGAGGTCTGCACGCGCACCGTGGCGCAGTACCGGCTGGGGTGCCCGTCCATGCTGCCCACCACGGCCGCGATGGACGGCTTCTTCCCGTCCCCGGCCGGAGGGTGGGTCACGTCTGCCCCCAGGAAGATCACTGGCTGCTGGAACACCGAGGGCCTGCTCCGTGAGATTAAGGTTTGTTTGTTAGAATCGTGGGATCCCGGAATGGTTTGGGTTGGAAAGGATGTTATATATCATCTGGTTTCACCTCCTCTGCCATGGGCAGGGACACCTTCCACTAGCCCAGGTTGCTCCATCTTGGCCTTGGACACTTCCAGGGATGGGGCAGCCACAGCTTCTCTGGGCAACCTGTGCCAGAGCCTCACCATCCTCACAGGGAAGAATTTCTCCTATATATCTAACCTAAATTTCTCCTCTTTCAGTTTGAACCCATTCCCCCTTGCCCTACCACTCCAGTTCCACAGAAACAGTCCCTCTCCAGTTTCCCTGTCTGCCCCTTCAGACACGGAAAGGGGTGTGAGCTCTCCACAACCTTCTCTTCTCCTGGCTGAACAGCCCCAACTCTCTCAACCTGCCTCCACAGCCTCCTTAATAACTAATAATAATAAATAATAATATAAAGAAAGAGGGTGAGGAACTAAAAAAAAATAAAAATTACAGCCAAGGAAGGTCCAAACCATTTAAACCATCAAAGAGAATTAAAAAACAATCTTTACAGACAAAGATTTCTGCCTCAAGCTCTTACAGTCCAGAGAGAACACAAAATGAGAAGGACAGAATCAAAGGCAGACCAAGTTACAAGCATTGATCACAAGTCACTCCTCTTCACTCCTTCTCTTTCAATTTGAAAGAAAACACAGGATGCTTTAGGAGGTGGCAAGAGAAACGGCAGACAGTGATCCCCAGGGCAGGAAAGAGAGATATGGAAAAAAAGGCTTGGTAAGTTTGTTTTCCCATGCACTGCCAGATGGTTCTGACTCCCCTTGGCACAGGGCTGACTGGGCAGACTGTGGATGCAGACACACCATCCTCTGTCCCCTCCAGACTGTGGGCATTTCTAAAGCATGTTCTATTTTGAAAGGTCATTTCAGCAAACACAACAAAAGGCCACCATTTTGTCTGACAATCCAGACATCAAGGAGAGCTTTCGAGTGCATCTCACCTTTGATGAGGCACCAGCACATTGTTGATTCCTCCGAGCTTCGCGTTGATCTTCAGACACAGGTTGGACAGAGTTTGTGGTGAGGTTTTGACCACATTCTTTACCTGAACACACTGTGTGGCCATGCCCAGAAGAGTGTCTCCAACCCGCTTGACTTCAGCTGTGACAGAAAAATAAGTCAGTGGTTCCAATTACCCCCAGAGGCAGCAGCTTCCTCTGCTTGCTCTTATTTTATTTTTTCAAGTGTTACTGTCCTTCAGATCCTCAAAACTTCACTGACAAAGGTTCGGTTTGCTCTTCAGTAATACACAAGCTCTCCAATCAGACAAACCAGCTTAAAAACACCCTTTTGAAGGGAACACATTCCCTCCTTCCAGCCATTCCCTTGCAGTATAACCCATTATCACTCGACAGCCCCTTCTCCGTACCGTACACGGGCGTCTTCCCGGGCAGAATCACCACGATGAGCTGCAGGCCAACATAAGTCAGCTTTAAGTGTTTGAACATGGGCTCCACACTGTCTGCCCCCTGGGCATACTTGCAGAAGCAGGGCTGGCCCTGGATGGGCATCCCAGCGTCCTTGGAGATCTTGCGCAGCTGGTCTGTGAAACTCCTGAAATAGAAATGGATTTGCCCTGGCCTTTCCACTGGGGGTCACTTTGCCAGCAGTTTTATCCACCAGGTCTAAGCTGCTCCTGCTATTTCACAGCAGAGCAGTAATTATTTTTGAGAAATTCTATCCCCATCAGGAACTCACTAATACAACTCTAATCCTCTCTGAGGAAGTTCATCAGCTTCTGTAATTTTACAAGTCTTACAGAAACAAACAGACATTTGAGTTGAACACCCTGAAGGCAGATTCCCAAACTAGTACTGATGCTCTGGTGGATTTTTACTCATCCACCAAACTTATTTGAGCTTTATTGCAACCATGATTTTTGCCAGTCAGTGGTTCACACAACCTTTATCTTTAGAATTCTGTAGAATAATTTGAAGGGGAGGGGAGAAACGTGAAAGTTGTTTTTACTATTAGATGCCTTAAAACCAACTTAGACGGCACATCACCTTTCAGAAACAGGAGAAAAATAAACCTTGAAACAGAATCCTGAATAAATAATAAAATACTTACTTTAGCAAGTCTTCCCTGCATTGTTTTTGAGGAGCAAAGCAGGCAACAGCCCAAACTTTAATCTCAATGCCAGCATAGAACTGCTTCCCTCTCATGTCCCACACACCTTGGTTTGGTGTGGCCACAGTCTTGTTCTAGGTAAAAACCAAAGGCAAATTAAAAATAAAATGCTGCTCTGCTTTGACTGTAGCCCAACAGTGCTCACACAGAGGAAACCTCATGAGAAGCTACATGAAACACCTCATGAATGTCAATAACCTCAGGAGAGGACATGGAAACTCACCCTGCCTCCATACTGCAGCATTGGGGCTGGCAGAACTCTGCCTGTCAGCTCGGTCATTTCATTATGGACAACAATTCCAAACTCCTTCAGATACGGGTCAGGCCCACCAACCATACTGTTACTCTTCACCTGGGGACAGGAGAAGTATTGATGTCACTATACTAAAACTTCAGGTGAATCTTTGCTTTTTGTTTAAAAAGATTTGTTTTAAACAAAGACAGATTTATTTTTTTTTAACATCTCTTTTGCTCGCTGTGCTCATCACCACCTGCTCCAGTGCTCTGGAAGAGCCATGAGAAGGGACAAACACAGACTGTGCAGCTGGAAGAGCACTCACCAGTCTGCTGATTTCCTCCTGCCTGTCTGGGGCAGACCTGGCTGTGGCTTTTATCATAGTCGATGTCTGATTGTCCGTGAGCTTCTTGATGCACCTCTGGCCAGCCACGATGTTACACACCTGCAGGGGAGGGCAAGGGGTGCTGTGACACTGTTTAACATGTTTAACAGAGGCTACACCACACTGCAAGAGCCAGACCCTCACCTCCAGTGGCAAATACGTGTGTTTCTGTTCCTGTCCCACTTGGAGACAGGGCAGGTGAGGGTATTTCAGCTGCAGACTGTACTTCTGCTTGAAGTACTGAGCTACTGTGCACTCCATGGCCTGCCCGTTCTCCAGCTGCAGAGGGAACCTAGAAAGGACATTTGTTCTGGTTAGACCTTGCAAGAATTTTTTGAAGGAGAAAATGGTATGGAAAACTTATTCCAGACAAGAAATGCTGCAACCCTTTATTTTCCTTAGCTACTGATCTCTTCTTTACTGAAGAGCTTTTATAGACTATATACCAAATTTCTCATATTTTGGCTGTTTTAAAAATTAGAGCCTTTGACAACTCCATTTAAAAGCCAGGACACTGCTCAATTTTCTTTGGATTGAAGGAAATAAAGCAGTGGTCGAAACCTCTACAACCAAACAGTCCTATAAAGCCACACAGCTGCTTCATCTCAGAATCACGTTTATTCCTGCATAAACAATACACCAAATATATTTAATAGGTTCAACATTTAAAAAATTGCCAGGAAGTGCTTGATACATACGTCTGGTGACTGGCTGGGCGCCGGGTAACGTTACAAACCCGGTATTTTCTCTTCATCTGCCCACAGTGGGTAACCTCTACTTTTAGACCTGAAAGCCCAACAGAAAATAAATTCAGGCACAGGAACCAACTTCGGGGAGGATGAAGGCACAAGGAAACAGCCCAGCTTCCCAAATGCCTTGCAAATTCTCATTACAACACAGTGTGAGCAGGTTTCAGTATTTTGTTGCAGCAGCTTTATGATAAGCCTTACCTCTGATTTCTTTGGTAAACTTGACACGCTGGGAGTCTGTCAGAGGTTTGCTTTGTTCACTGATGTTCTGGATGTCCAAGACCTCACACATGAACTCAATGATAGGCTGGGCACGATAGAAAGCAGTCGCTGACACTAAGATAAAAAGAGAGGACAATTAACTGAGAAGCAGAGGGAACCCTGTTAGGTGAGTGAGACAGAATCTCCTACACACCATCGATGTTGAGCATCATGTTCCACATGGCAGGACGGACAGACTGGTGGAAGCCAAACCAGACCTCCCTGCCCCCTCCCAGGGGGTGGTAATAACCTTCAGGGGGGGAGAAGAAGGAGCGACCCACAGGGGTGTACCTGAAAAAAATAAGAAAATTAATACTTTGATCATTTCTTTCTGATACACCTCTTTACACTGACACACGTGGCATTTGAAACACATTTCTACAGCACGTTAGAACTGTCAGAGCTCACTTATGGCAAGCACACAAAGCCTTTTCCTTTCCAGTGCAGCTGGAAAGGCTGCAGCAAATTCCTGTTAGAAACATGACCAGCAGGCACAAGGCCTGAGTCCAGATCACATTTCCCTATTCTAGTGCAAATTTGCGAGGCAGGCATTGAATTACACAGCTGCATCCTCAACCCTTCTGCCACAGGAAAGTGTAATGGCAGCAGAGCAGCAGCAAGGAATAACTAACACAACTGTTCAGATGGACAGAAGATGAACCCAGTCAGGGAGGCCCCACAGGTACCCACCTCATGGAGGGAAGGTGCCGTGTGATTACATCCAGTGCCTGTACAGAGTCTTCAGGAACTTCATTCAGGTGCCCTGCCAGAGCTTCCAGCAGCATCTGAAGGCTGACGACTGACACCCACTGAATGGAAACCTTAAATGTCTGGTCCTTGCCCTCTCCTGGAAGTGTCACCTCCATATCCACCTGCCATGAGCACAAGAGAATCAAGCACAAGCTTTGGCAATGGATTGCAGACAGACACAACACTCAGCAATGGTACAGTTTTCTCCTAGATGTCGTTTGAATCTATATTTTTGATGATTAGTTTGTGTAATGACCTTAAAATATGAAAATTGGTTTCCTCAGGACTTTGAAAGTTTACCATTTATTCATCTGAGTAACTGCAGTGAGGCATCTTTAAATGTAAATTTTAAGCAGTAATTAGTATGGTGACATCAAAGCTCTGGAGAATGGTGAGTCATTTTTTTAAGTCAGCCAATTAACAGCAAGACATTTTGTGAACCAAACGGGAAGGCAAGAAAACCTTTTGGTTGAAAAGGAGACTTGATGGGAAACACAAATCTCAAAGTCTGGCATAACACTTGGGATGATTCCCACAGTCCATCAGCCCAGAGGGTAATTGTGAACTCATCCTGGGCATTCCCCTTGGCACAGCAATAACCAGATTCCTGGGGGAAGTGTACATGGGGTAAAGTTTTGTGGGGTGCTGGCGAGCACAGCCCAGAACACACAGGGCTGGAGCAGCTGATCTGGTTATTCCCATGGAGCAGGAGGACATATCTCCACAGCACAGCCAAACCCAACCAGAGTCATTGTCATCTACAAGGACTTTATCATTCAGCAACAGAATGAGGGTTAGGACAGGGAAACAGGAAGTTTCCATCAGGGTAAAAAATATATAATCTACTTGTAGATGAAAGAGCAGAATGTGTTAAGTTCTCACTCACTGAAGTTCTCCAACTGAAGATCTGGGAATTAGAAACCCAAGGAAGACAAACCTCTGTAAAACACCAGTTCCTAGAGATCCTGAGTGGTCCTGCTTGTCATTTCAAAGACTACACCCATAGGTGTAGTGTTTTGGTTCGTGTCAATAAAAGAACACTTTTCAAATGACACTGTAACAGTTTTCCCCCAGAAACTTGGAGCAACACTTACCCTGTCCCTGCCAATGGGTAAGGGGTGTGCCGTGTACATGTTCCTCTTCCCATCGTAGCCAGGCTGCCGATCCCCAAATATCTGCATCTTGAAGTGCCTCACCATTGTATCCACCACCTCCCTACAGAGGGATTCATCCAGTTAGGGTGAAGAACAGAAAATCCACCAATGGTCTTACACAGTTTATAATTCCTTTCTCAGATTTTCTTAAAGGTCTGAGAAACAACAGTGCACCAGAGCACCCCCAGGGCTAAAAATGTCACCTCCAAGTTAAGACACTCAATGTGTCACACACAGGTGTCTGTACAGGTATCTCTGTAGTCAGCAGAGCTACAGATGAACAGGCAAAGGAATCTGGAGCCCTGTTCACACACAAGAGCAGACACAAGCACCTGCCTTGGGGTGGGTGGAGGCACTCCATGGATTGATTCTACTGACAAAGCACCCATGTGTGGACTCCAAAATCTACAAGCTGAATTCCCTCCCCTCAGCTGCTACACATTTGTGTAACAAACTCTGGAACAATTATCAGGGACATTCACTTTTAGATTGTAAAATAAAACCAGCTGGACTTCAACACTCAGTACACTTCCCAGAGCCTTCCAGATTACAGGCCAATTGCAATACATATTCACAAAAATAAGGAGAATATAACAGTTCATTGAGAAGCTGACCACGGATGTACAGCTTCCTTACATTCAGGCACATACACTTAATTTCAATGAATAAAACTTTATGAAACAACTCCTACCTGTTGACTCTTCGGGGGCGTTTCTCTGGTTTGATATCAACATCATAGTGATAAACATCGATCTTGGGGATCTGCACCTGGAAGTGATTGGCCAGGAGCCGGATGGGTTTCCCAACAGTGCCCAGCCCTGGGCGACGGGGCGGCTGGAAAAGGCTCGCTGGGGGCCCTGCGGGGTCAGTAAATACATGTGAGATGTGATGGATCACTCCATGCACCTCTCAGTGCTTTGGGTGACTTTCTGACAAGAAGAAACCTTAAGCAGCTTTCTGAGATTGCAAACAGAGGCGTTCCAAGAGGCTCAGCCTTCCAGTTGCTTGGAACTTCCAGGTAAAAACCATGTTCCCTAAAGCATGTATAGATTGGTACCATAACTTATTCTTAAAATTTTGTGGCATTTATCCATGACTGTGGTTATGAACTTCACAAGAGTCCCAAGACGGGATGCAACCATGCAGATATTATGTATTTTCATGTAAAGAAAAATACATCCCTACCTCCATTTCTAGAGTAAACCAACAACCACACAAGCCACATTTAACTTCAGATATTAATGATTCAATTTAAAATTCCAACACAAAGACAGGAGTGAGGAAAGGTTTAGGCTTTCTTCTCAGTAGAAGGGTAAGGGAGAAAACAGGCATGGACTCCTCAAAGATTTGGATGAAAGAGCTTCAGGAACAGCTCTAAAGAAGAAATTCTTAGAGTCCTGGAAGTGACTCACATGCATGCTGGTCACTAGGGAAACCTTTAGTTACCTTTCGCTAAGTGTTAAGATCTGAGATACCATGTTAACAAGATTAAACTGACTGTTTTTTTAAATCAATCATAGCCTCAGTTGACACTGCACATAAAGCAAATGGCACTGGTATATTTTTATGGGTTTGCCTATATCTGCCAGTGCTCAGTGTGATCAAAGTGTCTTCCCTCTGTTGTAGAGTAGCAAGTGAGAGGGGATAAAGTATCACAAGAATTCAATAATAAACCAGTCATAAAACTCAGGGCATATTTAATATCATAACCTTACAGCATCCATGTAAGTCAGAGGCCCAGAGGTTATGCCAGGAAGGAGGAGAGGCAGGTAACTCTCATTTGGGTAAACTTCAACACAACCAGAACCAGAACCCAGGACCAAATCTAGGGAGATTTCACACTGGATTTACAAGCCATCCACCGGTTCTGCATTCCCAAACAAAATTCCCAATCCGAGGACACCAGCCCTGGGATATTTCTAAGCAGAAGGCACATGGAGGAGCAGGTAAGCTGCTGGAGCCCACTGCCACATCAGCTCCCCAAAGCCACAGTGGCAGGGGCTGTCAGGGCCACAGACACCCCTCAGGACACATTCCTGGCCCTGCACCCTCCTGATGGATCAGCCCACAGCACCACGGTCGGACCAGTTGTGGGGCACAGTTAGTGCTTCTAAAGCTACAGCTGTCTTGACAAGCGTGAATCATCGAGGGCAATCAAAGTTTGCTGTGCTTATTTGGATACGAGAGATGATCCATTAATCCCATGCTAATTAGTCCGAAGGAAGTGCAGGCACTGACCTCCTGCGAGAGATTAAATGACAACTATATTTACCTATTTTCCTCCCTCAGTATTGACAAGTTCCGCAAGCAGGAACAGCAACGCTGCCCTCAGTTCTGACCAAAGCAGGTAAAACTTACATCTCCTCCTTCCTAAAGTTACTTCCCAAAGCATTCCAGAGACTCAGCTAAAAACTGTTTTTCCGTTTGAAGCCAGACTGCCCTGGCAACACAGCATTTTTACCTGATCAGCCAGACTAGGGTTGTATGTGCTGCTGTGTTTCGATTTCTTCTACCCTGTGACAATTACATTGCTTCAGACAGGAAGCAGTTTTCAAAACTGAAAGAGGATCTGCTTCTCCAGCTGGAAGTCAGGGAGGCCACGATACATCACACACATACAGCAGGCTCTGAGTCAGCCCTCGCTACCTCAAACTCTGGATTCTTCTGGAATTGCACCTTTGTGTCAATAAACATTTCCTATCACACCAAAATTAACGCCACTTCCATTATACCAGTCGTTTGAATGGGAACCCCATAGGCCAGGTGTGCAGGCCACTAAGGCCAAGCAATACATCCTGCAGGCATTTGATGGAGGAATAATCTTGGAATAACACACAAGCAGGAAAAAAACACACGCGAGAACCCACCGATATTTAATCGAAGTTTGCCAAGGAAATAAACAACCCCTATTTTCAGACACCATGGCCTTAAACTCTCAGCAATGGCTCAATGTCAAATATTAAAACTTATCACCGCACAGGCTGTGGGGCTCACACTGATGTGCCACCCCCGGGGGAGGACCAGCTGGGGCTGGGAGGGCACCAGTGAACCCCCATCCCCGGGAATAACCCCCTTCCCCGGAGGAACCCCCCTTTCCCCGGAGGAACCCCCTTCCTCAGGAGGAACCCCCATCCACAGGGGGAACCCCTTTCCCCAAGAATAAGCCCCATCCCGGGAGGAATCCCCTTCCCCAGTTGGAATCCCCATCCCCAGTTGGAACCCCATCACTGGGACGTACCCCCTTTTCCTAGGACGATCCCCCATCCCCAGCTGGAACCCCCATCCCCGGAATGAACTCCCTTTCCCCGGGAATAACCCCCTTTCTCAGTCGGAACCCCCATTCCCAGGACAATCCCCCATACCCGAGATGACCCACTTTCCCCAGGACAATCCCCTTTCCCGGCAATAACCCCCATCCCCGATCTGACCCCGGGAGGAATCCCCTTCCTCAGTCGGAGCCCCCTTTCCCCAGGACGATCCCCATCCCGAGTCGGAACTCCCATCCCCAGGACAATCCCCCATTCCCTGCAATAACCCCCATCCCCGATGTGACCCCCTTCCCGGGAGAAATCCCCTTCCTCATTTGGAGCCTCCTTTTCCCAGGACGATCCCCCTTTCCCCAGGACAATCCCCATTCCCAGGACAATCCCCCATCCTCGAGATGACCCTATGCCTAGGACGATCCCCCCATCCCAGGGCAATCCCCCATTCCCAGGACGATCCCCCTTTCCACGGGACAATCCCCTTTCCCTGCAATAACCCCTATCCCCCATCTGACCCCC
>JAWWEW010000060.1:3321322-3352455 GCA_035583185.1 Anabacerthia variegaticeps
CCGGCCCCCCCCTTCCCCCGCGGAACCGCAACAGGTGGTGATTCCGAATCCCTAAAATATATAATTTTGGTTTTTGGGGTCACCCAGTCCGACCGACCCTCCCCCGCTGAAGGAAGGGCGAGCCGCAGCAGGTGGGGGGTGTTTGGGGTGACCCTGTGCCCTCCGCCGGCAGATGTTGCACAGCTGTCCAGCCCCCGTGGGAAGGAGTTCTTGCTCCCGGTGAGGAGGGGTTTTTGGCTCAGGGCTCCTCATCCTGTTGCCGGGCACCGCTGGAAAGGGTTTTTCCTCTTGTCCAGCAACAGGATAAGGAATAATGGTCATAAATTCGAGTTTCAGCTCAAGGTGAGGAAGAACTTCTTCCCATGGAGGATGGAACAGCTGCCCAGGGTGGGCATAGAGTTTCCCTCTCTGGAGACACCCCAAACCCACCTGGATGTGTTCCTGTGCCATGGAGACATCCCAAACCCACCTGGTGCAGGTGACCCTGCCTGGGGCCCGGCTGTGCCCCACTGCTCAGGGTGTTCAGCTCCTGGGGTTCATCACCCCCCTTCCCATCATTTCCCCCATCCCAGGGGATCCCCAGCTCAGTGGGTGCAGTGGGCTAACAGACAATACATTTTTCTTTATCCAAAAGCCAGCATTTCCAGCCAAGTGCCCTCAAATAAAGGGGCTATGGACTTTTTGCCTTTTTAAGCAGTTTATGCTGTTTTAGGGAGCTGCTCCCTTGCGCACCTCCCGGGTTCTGTTCAGCCAACAACTCTCTGCTGACTCACCAGAAGGTCAGAAGTCAAAATAGTTCATAAATAATAAATGCTGCGTCCACTTTATTTGCCTTTTTTGACCTGCAGTGTTGGTGTTTTCCAAGCAGAAACATCAAAAACACATTTGAAAATGAAATGAAATCTGAGATTCTCATGTAGATCTGAGATTCTCATATAATTCCCTGACAGCAGCTGAAGAACACTTGAGGGAAACACCAGTTTTACAAGACCAGTAACAAACCCCACAGTGTCTGGCAACATTTCCATGCTATTTTTCAGCACATCTATGTATAAGAAGCAGGTATATAGGGCTACACAAATAGTACTTACCAAACCCCACCAAAGACACAATCTCTTCCTCAAGAAATCTGCAATACAAAAGCTGAGTCCAGTAAAATGCTGAGTATGACAACCAAAGCCTATAATTAAAGCATTATAAATTCAATTAACTTGGTAAATATTCCATACATATTGAGACATCCTGACTGCCAGAGTGGTCAGAACCTCATTTTTATATTTTAACCCACTCTCATATTGAAAACAGCCACATTTCCAGGGGCAGGAGTGGATTTGGGAATAGTTATCACAGGATTTGTTCTGAATATTTGATTCTAAACACCTCACCTGTTACAGGTTGGGGAAGGAGTGCATTGCTTAATTAAAAACAGATTCATAAACCAGCTTTTAAAAATAGGAATGTCTTTATATGATGCTTTATGCAGTGCTGAAAGTCTGTGGTTAGTTTAGAACCTCCTTAAGGGCAAATGTTTACCTGTTCCATTACCTCTGTGTGCCAGGTATGAGTAACAACTCGGGATCAGAAATTACCTAATAAGGCTTGTGGCCAATGTTTTTGCCACCTTTTTCTTGTCAGCTGACTCTGAACTATTCCTGACACAGCAATGAGAGCACAGCTCTGAGGAGGTGCTTTTGTGCAGAGCCAGCATCTATCCCACATTACTAAACACTAATTATTAAATTAATTACTGTAGCTCCTGCAGCAGCTACAGGAAAGCAGAAATGTGGTGGCTGTGGTGGGTTTCATGAATATTTGATCTCACTTCCTCCATTCTCAGGCTCGTTGGCTATGTGGTAACTCTGGTGGTAGATCAGTTCATCTGCTCCTTGCCCCTCACGAAACTGTGGCTGGTACCAAACACTCCAAAACACATTTTTATTTTGGGCTTGCCTCCAGTGACAGCAGATTCCCACTGGTTGGCATGGAAGGAAATGTACTACTGTAGCAGTATGTTCTATAAAGTAAATATGAGGATGAAAAAGGGGCCAAACATCCCTAATTCTAGTTCCTCAGGGTTTGCTCTGTACTGGACAAGTTGTATTTTGCTTGGCTCTGAGATTTTTTATATTTTTTACTTGAAGGTAATGAACTTGTTTAGTAGGGACTGTAAAACCTCAAAACCCATTTATACCAATTCCCTAAATGTAATAAACCTTTGTAACTTTTCCTAACAAAAGCTCCAATCACCTTGCTATTGTCTATGCTTTTTTTGATGTACAAGGCCTTTACTTGCAAACGAAGCACAAAATTGAATGTAGCAATGGGATAAAGTAGAATATTTTTGCACTTGAATTGACTCTCTACTAGAATATGAAGTGATTTTCATCTGCTGAGTAGTTCTTTGTTAACTTACATGTTTTCAGTAAGTTTTTCTGACTTCAGAAGCCTTTATTTTCTTACCTTAAGCAGCGTAAAGCAGCAAGGTTAAGAAAATGAGCCATTAAACAGCTGCATAGTGAGACCAATGACTTATTAGAGGTAAAATTTAAATTCTCCCTATATAGAGGGGTATAAACTATGGAGAAATTCAAACCCAAAAGGTTCAAGCCTTCATTCAACCCATGATGGGGCTGTACCAAAGCCAAAGGAAGATGCTTATCTTTTATTCTGTAAATAGGACACTGCTGACACTTACAGCTGTGTCAATATCCACGACCTTCCTTGTGTTCCCACCTGGAGACAGGACATGGATCCTGGAGGTGATGTCAGGGGTTTAGAGGTGTAACAAGAAGCATAAAAACTACAAATAGCCAAGCCAAGTGATTTAAAGAAGCAGCAAGGAGGGGAACTGAGGCAGCCAGCAAGGCAACAACACCCAGTTGCTTTTTAACCACGTGCATTGTCTTGAAGAAGTTTACAAAGGGGTCACATAGAGGAGACCACCAAGACCTCCCTTGAAAACCCTCAGAGGCCTTGGAAGGGTGGGAAATATCACGAATACAGACCAGGAAAGGTGAGGAATGAAGAATGAATGATGGTGCCATGCTGACATATCGCCTGTAGTGGAGACACCTCGGCTGAAATGATTCCCAGGGCACCCAGCGTGAAAAACTCCCAGTTTCTAAAACCCACAAATTGACTCTTGGTCAAATTGACTGAGTCTAGCTGTGGTGGGAAGGAAATGCTCATCTGCATTCTCTTTAAAACATTTAAACATTACATTTAAACATTTAAAACATTACAGGCTGATACCCTGTCTGCTTTAGTTCCCTGGTGGTCAAACTGCCAAGTTGTAAAAGTGGGTGAATATTGGATATTGAATATTGGATATTGAATAATGAATATTGAATATTGTATATTGAATATTGAATACTGAATATTGGATATTGAACGCTGAATATTGAATACTGTATACTTAATATTGATTAGTGAATATTGGATGTTGGATATTGAACACAATATTGGATATTAGATATTGAACACTGAATATTGAATACTGAATATTGAATATTGAATAGTGAATATTGGATATTGAATATTCAATATTGAATATTTAATATTGGTAGCCCTCACTTGTCCTTGCCACATGTCTGAGTCCTACAAATAATACTTGAATAGTGACATTTTGGTGACACTTCTGCCTTGATACAGGAAATCAGATGGCCTTCAGATAAGAGCAAAAATGATCTTACCACTTCCAATTTTGTGCTTTATTCTTCCACTGGAGTGTTTGTGATCTGATCCTGGCACTTGAACTTTCTTAACTCATTGCAGTGTGAGATTTATGAAGCAAGCTTGAGGTGTGTAGCAGTGCTTGGGGCCTTGAATGGGACATGGTTTTGACCAACCTGTTAACAGTAGTTTTTGATTAAGACGACGCAGGAAACGGAAAAATAACCGCTGATGCTACTTAACACAAAGCCAGAATGCCAAACTATAACTGCATTTATACATGCATTTTTCAACGACTCCCTGCCGTTGTCTGCTTACCTTCCAGTGCTTTCAGGCAGCAGAGGTGAAAAAAAACAGCAAAAAGGGCTCTATTTAACCCAAAAAACACCGCGGCCTGCGAGGCGCCCCGGCCCGCCCCGGCCCCTCACGGCCCCGCCGCCAGGCGGCGCCACAGAGCGCGGGGACGCCTCGCAGCGCGGGCTCTGATTGGTGCATCCAGAGGGGGGCGTGGCTAAGAGGGAACCCGTCCAATAGAGCGCTGAGGGGCGGGGCTTTGTGGGCCGTTCTGTGCAGCGATTGGGTGCAGGCGGAAGGGGGGCGGGGTTTGGGCAGCGCGCGAAGGCTCGAAGCGGTTCCCGGGCGGCGGGAGCGACATGGCGGCTGCACCGGAGGCACCGGCGGCACCGGGCCCTGCCGAGGTGAGTCCTGCCGCTCCCTTTCGCGGCCGGGCGGCTGCCTGCGGGCTTGCGGCTCCCCTGGCAGTGGCGCGGCGGAGGGCCGGGAGGGGCGGGTGAGGGAGGTGTTGCTACCCTGGCAGCACCCTGGCAGTACCGGTAGCGGCGCAGGTATCGGTGCTGTTTGCCGCAGCCATCCCCGCCCCGCCGCTTTTCACCCCGCGCTGCCGGCGGGCTGGGCTCCCCTCACGGACTACAGCTCCCAGCATGCCCCGCGCCCGCCCTTCCTGCCGCGGGGCACGCCGGGAGGGCCGCGCTGGGCCCGGGCCCGCGGGCGCGGGGCATGCCGGGAGGGGCCGGGCCCGGCGGTGTTGGGGGGAAAGTCGGGGAATAATTAAAATAATACGTGAAGGTCGCGATAAAACATGCGGGGTGTGTTGTTTCTCGGCGCCGGCTCGCCTTGGGATCTGAGCTAAAGTTGGCGCGGTGTCGCCCGCGCGTTTTGTGAAGGCCTGTTCGTGTTGGTGAATGTTGTTAATAAATATTAACAATAAATATCAACAATATGCGAATGTCAGGAGTTAAAGTGCAAGGACAGCGGGTGCGTAGCTCCTTGTGAGGCTGGCCAAGGCTCTGCGATGAATCCAAGGCCCCAGGAGCCACAATGACCCAACCAAGGGGTGCCACGAGGAGAGAAATGTAAATCGTGTTCTGTTTTGCAGTTCCCTTTGGCAGGTTTGACTCCAGACTCGGAAAAGCCCCTGGACAGCGACTCTGACAGCGGGAAGGGCAGCTGTGAGACGGCCTCCCTGGGCCAGGGCTCGGCCTCCTGCGAGGACAGAGGTCTGGAAACATTCCCAGCCCCTCCCTGCACGTTTTCCTTCAGAAATACCTCTCAAAGACTTGCTACTGCTTGGCCTGCAGGAAGCCAAAACTCCTTTGCATTGCTCGGGTGTCTGTAAATCTTTGCAAAGCGTTTTTTGGGGTACAGAAGGAAAAATGAGGGACTTCATTGCTTATTTCCTTCTTTTATGAGTTGTTTGAGCTCTCTGCTTTTACTCAATCTCTGTGGCTTTTATTGCTCTTTCAAGGCAAATCGCTGTCAGTGAGGGATTTCCAGCTTTGCCATTTTTTCTAGTAGTTTAAAAACCTTTAACATCACTTTGGGTTGATTAATTATAGGGAGAAGTGGATTTTGAAAAGTTGAGTTCAAGCTGATTTGGTGTAGGTGGTGAGCACCTCTGAAATTTAACAGATGCAACTCAGTTTGTTAATTGACCTGTGGAATTTCCCTGTTTCCCTTTCCTGTGTTTTGTCAGACTCAGAGGAAGAGATTTTTGTACGTAAAAAAGCCAAAAGCAAGAAGGTGCTCCAGGACAGTGAGAGTGAAGATGGAGAGGAGGGAGGCTCATCCATGCAGGAGGATACTCTGGGTGGAGACAAGGAGGATGGGGAGCAAAAGGAGGATTTTGCTGCCCAGGGGAGCAAAAAATCCCATCGGATTCGCCAGGCTCTGCTAGACAGTGATGACAGTGACACTGGTGACCAGCTGCAGATTGAAAACCTGGAAACTGGCTTGGCTCAGGGTGAGCTGGAAGAGGAGAGACCCCTAAAACCTGGGAAAAAGTACAGAAAACACAAACATGATGTTGAAGAGGAGACGAAAAGAAAAGCTGCAGGGAAATCAAGGGGAAGGAAGGAGAAGGAGAAAAGAATGGAGTCCATTAAACAGCTGAAAAAAGAAAAGAAACCTGGGGCAGAGGTGGGTTTTTTTGGCAGAAAATCTCAGATATTTTCTCAACTAGGTTCAACTTATTGTTGCTTGTGGTTCTTCTGTTCAGTGCATCAGTGTTGTGGTGTTCACATTCCTGCAGCACACATGGGATCCACAGGGATCCATGGAGCACCAAAAAAGTCTGATCCACAAAGTTTGCAGATTGGTTTAAATTAAATTAGGTCAAATTTGCTGTTTAATCTGCATTATATTTTAATGTCACCTTAAATTAGTGCCAAAGAACCAAAGGGACCTTCTGAAATGAATCACACAAGTACTTTACTCTTCTGGAAGCAGGTGGATGGTGGTGAGAGGTTTCCCTTCAATGACAGTGGATGTCTCCTGGATGACAAGGAGCTCTTTGATAATGGCTTAGGAGAGGAGGACGATCAACCCCCTGAGGATGAAGAGTCCTTGGAATCCATCCGAGCAGCAGTGAAAAACAAAATAAAGAAATACAAGGTAACAGTTGATTGTGATACAAGATTATTGTAAGTACACTCTCTTTCCAAGTGAGAGAGGGCAGGGCTAGATGGGATACTGGGAAGAAATTGCTTCTTTTGAGGGGAGGCTCTGGCACAGGTTGCCCAGAGAAGCTGTGGCTGCCCCATCCCTGGAATGTCCAAGGCCAGGTTGGAGCAACCTGGGCTAGTGGAAGGTGTCCCTGCCCATGGCAGGGGGTGGAACTGGGTGGTCTTTAAGATCCCTTCCAGCCCAAACCACTCCATGACTGTTGGTTTTTAGTGAGGAATTTGTGCCTGAGCAGGTACTAAAACTCTTTGACCATGGTGGAGTTGTGTCACTATGGCAGAGGAGAGAAGTCTATTGGGTTTTGTTCTTACAGATGGAGGAGTGTTGTCCTGGCAAGTTATAAAAATCATGCTGGAGTGGGAGCTTTGGAATTCTGCCATTCTGTGGGATTTGGGGGGGTTTATGAGCATGTTTGCTGGTTTTGCTGGCCAGTGGTGATTCTGTACAGTTATTTTTCACTGGTTTGCCCTTGGTTGTGCCTGTGTATCAAGAGAAATGATTGAGTCTCTTCTCATGGTCTGTAGAACAAAGGACGTTTTCCTGAGGGTGAAGGCTACAAACATGTAGATGATGAGGAGGATGAGGAGTCTGTACTAAAGGAACCCAAAAGGAAGGTGAAGGATTCTTCTTTTTAAAGCTCTATATTGTTTGTTGTGACACAAATGCGTGCAGTGTCCAATGGGTTTGCTGGTTTGCTATTTTTAATACTCTTTTTTAACTGGCTGCTTTTATTCTGACTGCTTTCTGTTTGAAAGGGAGAAGTAAGCTGTGTAAGAAGTAGAGAGCCTCATGTTTTGTTTCCTGACTTCAGAAACCTTTCTTTTCTTCCCCTTAAGGAGCGGAAAGCAGCAAGGTTGAGTAAAGAGGCCATTAAACAACTACACAGTGAGACCCAACGACTTGTTAGAGGTAAAACTTCAGTCCTTGGTGTGTAGAGGAGTATAAATTTTTCAGAGATTCAGGGGAGAAATTGAAAGAATTTACCCAAAAAGTTTGAGTCTTCTTTGATCTAACATGAGTTATTGAGGGTTGAGGGGTTCAAGACCACTTTTATTGAAGGACTTGTCAAAGGTATTTTTGTAGCTAATGAAAATAAAGATGCTTGTTATCAAATAGATGTCTTGGGTGATGTTTAAAGTTTTCTCTCCCCTCTTTTCTTTGGCAGAATCATCTGTGTCTCTCCCATATCATGTACCTGAGACCAAAACTGTCCACGACTTCTACAAGCGCAGACATCGACCAGCCTGTCAAGGAAATGCCATGGCCTTGCTCAAGTAAGGACTTAAACCTTCCTCATGTGTTTTTCAGAGGTTTCAAGGATCTCCCAGCTTTGCTTTTAAGGATAACCAGGCTCCTTTAATTCCATGAACACCTGGAAATGAGGAGAATGTCACTGTTGACATAAAGCAATGCTGCACTCACGGCACAGTTGTATTGTTGAAGGAATCAGAGCCCAGGAGTAACTCAGGGTTTTTTTCAGTAACTCAGGTTTCTGTCCTTCACCTCTTTCTACACATTAATGACAATTAATTGGAAAATGGTTTCTTTCTCTCTGAGTTTGTTCTCAGCCTCTTCTTCCTTTCACACCAGCCATGGATGATAGATTTTTCACTGTCTTCATTAGGTCCTCTAAATACCAGCTGTCCCTAAATGAAGAATCTGTAACCACTGGGAACTTGAGCACGGATTGCAAAGAGGGACCAGTGGAAGGTGATCAATCAGCAGCTGCTGAACCAGAAACAAGCCTTGGCAAAGATGTTGATGCTGCTGTGAAGGAGCCTCTTGCTGCTGTAGGGGAGAACTTGCCAGAGGACTGTGCTGAGCAGCCCAGGCAGGAGAATGAGGATTCCTGTGCGGCTGGGACTGTGACAACTGATGCCAACACAGAGGAGCAGCAGCTCTCCAACTTGCTGAGCACTGACTGTGGGGAGCAAAAGGAGAGTGAAATTCCTGCAGCAGCTGGAGATGCCCTTGAGCAAAGAGGCCAAACAGCACCAAATGTACAAGCTGAAACAAACAGTCAACAAGTGGAGCCTGGATTGGTGGCACAGCCTGAAAAAGTGAGGAAATCCAAGCTGGATAAACTTCGTGAACTGGGAATAGACCTGTCCATCAAGCCAAGAATCTGCTCTGACAGTGAATCCTTCATAAACCTCGATGAAGCTGATTCCAACAAAGGTATCACCTCTACTGTAACCCTGAGCAGCACTGACCTGACTCTAGCTGGGAAATCTCTGAGAAATATTTAGGTGATAGAACAGTCAGGCACGTTCATTTGTGTGGATTCTTTGAGCTGTGTTAACAGAAATTTGGAATTTCTGCTGCCTGGGAGGCTGGGCTGGAAGTAAAGTGAGGACTTGTGGTTGAATGGTAGTCAATGGTAAGGTAATTTAATATTAGCTCATATAAATTAAATACAAATTACAGCAGAAATATTCTCTAATGGTTTATTATGAGTCAAATAGAATTGTTTTGCAAACGTTTCAGTATTAAAGATTTAGTTTTTAAACTACGTTTAGGGAAAAAAACAATCTCAAGACCTACCCTTGCTACAACTTTTAGTGCTCAGTGCTTTTAAATGCTATCAAACTGATTTAATTAATATGCCTTTCAAGAGCTGGAAGCCCTGAAGGCACGTTTCTTGAAGCACACTCTCAGAACAGCAAAATCCAAAGCAGAACGGGCCGTAAACATGAACATTATCCGTAAGGAGACAACATCTGATGGGAAAGAGGAGCTGAGAGCAGATGTGGTGCCAGCAGTGTTGGCTGCAGAGAGCCTGGAGGAAACAACCCACACAAAGCCAGGTTGGTGGAGAAGAAGTGATGGGGATTGAATTGGAAACCACTTGATTTTCCTCTCTCATTCTCTGTTTCCCAACACTGCCCATGGAAATACAGGTGAAGGGGTGTTCATCTGTGAGATGATTATGTTCCCTCTCATGTTTTTTTTAAAAAAGAAACCTTGGTTGACCTCTGGGCCAGTGTAGAACAGCCCCAGTGAGATCTCTGCAACTGGTTCCTTGTGTTTTTCATGCTTCCATGAGAAGCTGTGGCTGCCCCACCCGTGGAAGTGCCCAAGGCCAGGTTGGACGGCGCTTGGACCAACCTGGTCTAGTGGAAGGTGTCCCTGCCTGTGACAAGGAGGTGGAACTGAATGATCTTTAAGGTCCCTTCCAACTCAGGGCATTCCCTGGTTCTGTTCCTGGCCAGGTGAGAAGCTCCAGGCCCTGAAGGCCAAGCTCCAGGAGGCCATGAAGATCCGCAGGACGGAGGAGCGGCAGAAGCGGCAGGCGCTGTTCAAACTGGATAATGAGGAGATGCTGGAGGAGGAAGAGGAGGAGGAGGAGGAGGAAGAGATGACAGATGAGTCTGAGGAAGAGGAAGAAGGTGACCACGAGGTCTGTAGGCAACAGTTTTCCATAACCTCCTCAGCTTCTCTCTTCTGCTTCCTCTCCCCAATGGAATGTGACTTGTACACTATTAATTAGGGAAATTGCTAAGAAGTTTTCCTGGATATTAAAAGTTGCTATAATTGTCATATTCAGGGTTTGGATTGTCTAAAACTTTATTTGTATTTTCTTTGTGTCTAGACACTTAAAACCAAACCTAAGTGTTTAAAAGATTCTGGTGCTCCTTTCTCTTTTTACATATCCTTGGCTTGTTGCTGGCAGGGCCAAACAGGTCACCTGCCCGACCTGGGGTAGGGTTTGCCATGGCAATAATCACCATCTCTGTGCCATATTTGGGGATGTTTTTTAGGAGTCAGAATTTTTGCTTGATGAAGCAGAGGAAGATAATGAAGATACAGAAGAGAAACATGTTGAAGATGGTGATAAAGAAACCGACAAAGAGTCAGTTGATGAAGAAAAGCTGGAGAAATCTGAGCCCGGTGATTCTGTTCCAAAACACCCTTCAACTGAGTCTACATTGATGCTTTTTAAGGACAGCTCCTCAAAAATGGGGTAAAGAAGAAGCCAAGCTTTAAAAATGGTGGCTGAGCAATTTTAAATTTGATCAGCATATATAGATGGTTTTATTTAAAGTGGGTTTTATAGGAATTTTTGTGTTACCTTGGTTTTTTTGCAATTCATCCTGAATTTATTAGCAAATACCTTTTATTTAATGAATTGCAGATTTTCTCTTCCTGATGAGAAACTGGAAATGGAAGAAACTGCAGACAAAGGATCTACCAAGTTAGGTAAAGTAGAATTATTATCCTAGCTAGCATTTTTTTTTACTTGGCACAAGTAGAAGTTTCTGCTTGAGGTTGGTACAGAGTATTTCTGTTATTCCATTACCTGTATAGTTATACAGCATTATTATAAAACTTAGGGAAAAAAAATGGGAGGGCTTGAAAAAACTAGAGGAAAATAAAGTTCAAAATAATACTGGGAAAAATATGAAATGTCAGGAATCAGTAAGATGAAATTCCTTAAAAAAGTGTAACATGCATCCTCTGAGAAGAAGGAAATCCAACCTGACCACAAAATAATGAATTTATAGCAAAGTATCAGCGTTGCAAAATATTACATTGAGCTTTTGCTGGATCACATACACACAAAAGTTAAGTGCTGTGTTTTTTTATCCCCAGAGGATGATGATTCATTTTCTCTGCCAACACTGGCAAAGGACAACAGCCACAACAGCAGCTTTGAGTTCATTGGCTCCATGATCCCATCCTACCAGCCCTGTAACAAACAGGCCTCCCGGGGAGGGACCTTCTTCCCTGCAGCAGGAGGGTTCAGGTCACCCTCCCCAGGTTTCTTCAAAACAAGCTTTATCAGCTCTGCTTCCAAGGTGAGCTTCTCAGCCCTGGTCCTCTCTTATATTAGCACAGTGGGTGGTAAATAAATATATTTTATCCTGATGGTCAGAGCTATGAAAGGAATCAAACCAGATCTGGGCTTTGATATGAGTAAGATTTCAGAAGAGCAAACTGTTCCTGGAGTTTAGCATGTGTCTACATTGGAATAGATAAAAGGGACTATAAAAACTTATATTCTAAAGCACCAAAGATGCTGTAATCTGCTTTTTATGTCTATGTACATCATAAATATGGTTTCTAAGTGTGTTTACATGGGCTGCACCACATCTGATGTCAGTGAACTCCTGTGATTTATTGGAGCAGTGTGGACATACTTAACTCCTGCATGGTCTTAATCCTTTAAAATAACTGAAGTGTTGTATTCCATTCTTGCTTTTGAATCCAGGCTTGCAAAACAACTTAGATATTTTCATATTCCTTTGAATAGAGCTCAGGAAAGACATCTGAGCCCTCTCTTCCCATAGAAGATTCCCAGGACCTGTATAATGCCTCTCCTGAGCCCAAGAGTTTATTTCCAGGGGCTGGGGAGTCTCGGTTTCAATTTTCCCTGGAAGATGACACTCAGAGCCAGCTGCTGGATGCAGATGGGTACGTGATGGGTGTGAAGGGTGGTGTTTTATGCCCTTAATGCAAGTAGGATGTGCAGGCCAGCAAGATTTTTCTAACTACAGCCTTTCTTTCAGGTTCTTGAACGTTGGACAACACAGGAATAAATACCAGTCCTCCAAGCATCAGCTGCCCCTGGCAAGCATGGATGAGAATGCCATGGATGCCAACATGGATGAGTTACTGGACCTGTGCTCTGGGCAGTTCAGCAGCCAAGCTGGGCATGTGCCAAACACCAGCAGTAACAAAAAGCAGAACATGGAAGAACTGCTCAATCTTTGCTCAGGAAAATTCGTGTCTCAGAGTATGTCCAGAATTCTCTTTTCAGCTTTGCTGGTTGCTTGATTTAGAAGCTTTTTGCTGGGGTACCTTTAGCTCTGGGCACTGATGCCACATGTGGAGTTTTGTCTTTGTTGGGAGCTTGCACACTGTTATTTCTAGGAAGTTCTCTGACATTTTAAGAGTAGAAATAAGTGGCCATCTTACTGTTTTCTGTAGCAGGTTCTCCAACATGGGCTTCTTCAGTGTCTTCCAAGGCAGGAAAAGACAGTGACATAGAAGATCCAATGGCAGAGGCTCTGGAACTCTGTTCAGGCTCCTTTCCCACAGACAGGTTAGCATTGCTCTCCTAAAATTTACAAAAGTTTTTTCTGGTACCTGTCTCATTTCACTATTAACGTGATTTCTGTGTGTGGTTTCTTCTGGAGATGAAGGGGGGGAATTTTGCAAATTGCTCAGCAGCCACTCTCTAAATTGGCACCATAAACAGTTTCCCACAGCTGGGTGGTGCTTGAAATTTTGCCTTGATTTGCTGCAAAGCCTGAAAATGTGCATTTTTCCCATTTACTTTTCCCCTAGGGAAGAGGAACAAGAAGAACTTGGTGGTTTCCAGCTTTTAACAGATGAAGATGCCTTTGCAAGTGAAGAGGTGGGACTGATGGAGCCAGGCAGCTGCTACAGCTCCTGACTCAGATAATTCCATTTATTTTCCTAGTTTTTTTAATATATCCATCAATGCAAAGTATCACAAGGTCCATAACAAGCTACTGAAACATTTTTGAGAGCAAAGTTTGGATCATTCAATACATCTCCTTAATAGTATGATGTACTGGATAATATGTCAACATAGCAAATCTTCTGGAAAATATCTTGTTTTAGTCTGTTTGTTGATCAAGAACAGGAGAATCTGTCATTACAAAGCAATCCTCTGCCAAAAATTCCTTTGTTTCTGAGAATTTTCTCTTTGACAGGATGAAAAAGAGGAAGACAGTGCTGCTGAAGAAGCAGAAGTGAGCAATGAAGAGGAAGAGCTGCTGAGACATAGACAGGGCTTGAAGAAAAAACTGTAAGAACATCTTTTTTTGTAAATTAATTGCCAGACAGAATGGACTATTAATAGCACTAGAGATGGAACTTGTAATTATCCCCTCTCCAGCATTAGGAGCTGTTTGTATGGTCTGCTTTTTCATATGTCTGGTTTTTTGTTTTGGAGCTGTCACACTGTGTGAGTTTAACTGTGTTGCTGGTGGGTTGTAGGTGATTTTGATTATAATTTTCATTGTAGATGAAAATCAAAAGGCTGCAGTAAAAACAATGCTACACTTTTTTTGACCAAAAAAAGGGGTGCAAGAGAATTGCTGTCATTCCTCATGCCTTAGATCTTATTTGTTCCAGTAAGTAGAAGCTCTAGTTGGTGGTTATTGCCATCACCTCTGGTGGATGAGAGTGCTTTGAGGTGCTGCTTTTTGACAGGCTCTGTGTGTGTAAATGTGCAAGAATTTCAGGCTTGGTCTCCAAAAATTACCTTTGAGAATGTATTCATTTTATGTCAAAAGATCAATCCTGCTTTCTGAAGACTTGTGTGATGGCTGTTGTGCTCCTAAACTGAACTCTTTTAACATCCTTTTGTAGAAGACTGCAGGATTTCATGGAAGAGGAGGCAGAGCTGTCGGGGAGTGACGTGGGAAGTGAGGATGAGTACGATGGCGAAGAGCTGGACGAGTACGAAGAGGAGATGATCGACGACGAGCTGCCCAGTGAAGTGGAACTAGGAAACCAAATCCAGAAATTTCACATGTCAGTGGCAGTATCTGTGTGTGGGAGGTCTTGGCTCTGGGATATAACCTGGACTAAGCTCTTCCTGTGTCCTGTGCTGGCAGGAAGACGATGCTGGACGATGACAAGCGCCAGCTACGCCTGTACCAGGAGAGGTACCTGCAGGATGGGGACCTGCACAGCGATGGCCCGGGCAGGACCAGGAGGTTCAGATGGAAAAACATAGGTGATCTACAATCCACAGCTACTAGAAGGGTGGTCTGGCTAGAAACAGTGTCTGTAGGTGAAACAGCACTCAGTAATCCTTCCTGGTCCTAAACAAAGCATTTCAGGAATAAATTGGGGGTGTTTCTGGTTTTTTGTTCTGTTTGATTTGGAGGGGCTGGGGGGTTAGTTTTTTTACTAGTCTGCATTTTCAAAATGGATAGCTAATTATCTTGTTTCTTTGCCTAGATTTTGCTTCACAGATGGACTTGTTCCAGAAAGATTCAGATAATGATGAGGACAATGAACAGTTTGATGAGACAGAAATGAAGTGGAGGAAGGAGCGATTCGAGCGAGAGCAGTGGCTTCGTGAGCAGGTATTGCTGAGCTGCAAGGAAGGCTTGCTCAGTCCCTGTCACTGCTGGATGTCAAATTGTTTGTTCCTGAAGTTAAACCTCAGTTTTAGGTCAGATTTCTCAGCTGGATGTGATGCTGTTCTTTACTTTATCATCCCTGTCCTATTATTGAAGAAATTGTAATAAACTCTTAGAGTAGAAAGTAAATAATAATTTACATAAAGCAAATACTTGGTGTACTTAAAATACCAAGTGCAATGTTCATTCTTAATAGGAATGTTTTCAATTTTACAACATGTCTTCTCTCTGTTGCAGAAGGAAAAAAATAAAGAGCAGGAGGAGGAGGAAGAAGTTGGTGAAGACAGTGAGTTCATGAAATTAGCCAAAAAAGTGACTGCCAAGTCCCTGCAGAAGAAAGGTGAGCTTGAATTTTATGGAAGTTGCAAGCAAATAAGAGAAGGAAGGGTCAGTTTCTGAACTATTTCTCTGTGTCTCTGCCAGCCAGCCCAGCAGTGGTGGCACAGGACACAACCCTGTTACCCAGGAACCCATTTGAAGCTTTCAGACCTGCCAGTGACAGCCAGGTGGGTAATGATCCTGAAAAATGGCATTTCCCAGCACAGCCAAGTCAGCTGCCCCTGGATTCTGGGCATTCCTGCTTTGTATTGTAGCAACATTGAGCAGGGAGTAGTTTTTCTGTTAAGAGTAACTTACTAAACAACCTGTCTTGTCCCTGTGAGTGGTTTACTACAGCTTTTCTTTGTCCTTCAGATAAAAAATGGGTCTCTGCTGAACAGACCTAAAGCTGTCCTTCAGAAACTAGCAGCAATGTCAGATCTGAATCCAAATGCCCCTCGAAATTCAAGGAATTTTGTCTTCCATACACTTTCCCCAGAGAAGAGTGAAGAGGCAAAAGAGAAATCAAAGCCTCAGGTAAAGATGGTGGTGGGAGTTGTGTACATTATTTGAACACACAGACACTGAACTCTGCCAAGCAGTTCAGAGCATTGTGGTCACACCAAATAATTATCTCCTAACTCAGAATTTGAATGTTTTGGAGACTTGGTGTATCTTAATGTATTTTACTCCCCTTAGGTGAAGAAGAGAGGCCCTTCTGCAGTGATAACATCTCTGCCCAAGAGACCCAGGGTAGAGAGCACGGAGGAAACCAGTCAGAGCCGAAGCATCTTCCAGTTCTTGGAGAGCTGAATAATCCTGTGGAGGGCCACAAGTCCCATCTCCTCTTTGCCACTTGCAGTTTGTTTTGCCAATCTGCCAACAACCACCAGGCAGGGAAACAAATTGCTGCCACCTCACTCCCAAGTTCCAGTAACTTCCAGGCAATGGTTTTGTGTTTTCCCCTTTGGTGTTTTTTGGAAGTTCTTCATAGCAAGTGGGAGCACAGAATCTATTCCTGGTTTGGAATGAAATGTTGACTTGGTCTTTCCCAAGCATTAAGGAACCTTACACTACTGTGGGCTGCCCTCACAGGTGTTGCAGTGGTATCAGTTCCACCTGGAAATGCCATTTGTGTGACAGGTCTGACACAGAAATGCCTCATTTAGCTGAAAGCACAAAAAAGGAGGGATTTCTGCAGCTCTGGAAGAGAAGAAGGCCGTGTTGGCTGTGGCAGGACACTGTTGTTTACACCTGCAGCACAGAGTTTTAGCTGTGCCTTCCTCCAGTGTGTTGTCTTTGACATGGAGCATTTATTAAGCTTCACCTTTTAAGAAGCTCTAATTTATCTTTGAAATGTTTACTTTGTAAAAATGGTCCCAGTTCTTCTGAGTTTTTATTACTGTTGATATCCTTAAATATGCAGATGAATGTGTGTGTGGAGAGGGAGGAATGTGAGTAAAGTGGGAGAGGACAAGGAGGTATGTGGGGTTTTATTTGCCACGGTGGGGGGGAATTGGTTGGTTTGGTTTGTTTTAACTTCAGACTGTCTTAAATCATCCATTCCTTTGTTTTCATGGAAGCTGCACTTATCCAAGAGAATCCATCCCTTTCTGAGCAGCCAGCAAGGAAAGGGACATCAATAAGGAACTGTCATTCACAGCTATTCCAAATAGTGTGAGAAACTTGAGTGTCCAGCATTCCTGACACATTTCTGATCACAGATAATGGTGCCACGGGGTCCTGCTCTGTAAGACTAAACATCTCTGGGACTGGATGTCACATTTGAGGTGCTCACACCATCAGAGAAACATCTGAGCTGTAAATTTTGTACCATCCTGAGCACACGCCTGGTGTGCTGCGTGTAAAATATTTTATTGTATATTATGTTTATAAAGAATTCTGGTACTAATTGAAGTGCAAGTTTACAATAAAATGTGGTTTTAATTTTGGAGGCAGTTGGAATTAATTTACAAGATTTCACTCAGTTGTATTTGTGTGTTGGGGGGGGGTTCCCAATATTTTTGTCTATCTTTGTCTCTGTTTTCATTGTTTTTGTAGCCATGCTGAGCATTTCCCTGGGAACAGCTGCAGTAATGTTGGAATACAACAAAAACAACCCCCTTTGTTTACTGGAGCATGAATTCTCAACTCCTCAAGTCTTCCACTTGGGTTTGCATAAAATTCTTGGCCTGAAGAATATGTTGCTTTTTTCTTGCTTCAATAGTTTTGGTTTTTTTAGATGCTAGACAAAACTTCCTTTATCCTTGGCTTGAAGAGTCCCTGTTTCAGCTCATTCCAGCAATTCTAATAATTAGTGTACCTGGATTTGGGATGGGAGGTTTAAGGGAAGAGAAATGACCTTTCCTCCTTCATTCCCAAAAGTTTCTTGAACAGTGTAACTAAAAGATGATTTCTGTTAATTCCCTGTCATGGTGTTTCAGTGTAACTCAGACTTATTGGATAAAAACAAAGCTGCAAAACTGGACATTTTCTCTGAATTTTGCCACTAGAGAGCAGCAGGAGAATGTTCTTCCTCTGGCAAAAGGGGAAGGCAGAATCACTAAAGCTAAAACTGTGTCTTGACTCCAGGGGAAATTCTTGCAGTTTTCCATGCTCTGGCAGTGGAAAGGATTACATTTATAGAGGTCTAAAATTGCTCTGTTTTTGCATTAGGAGGTGGTAGCTTGAAGAGCACCTTTAGAGGGTTGGCTGAGTCCTGCTGGCTTCCTGGCCTCTCCTCAGCACATGCTAGCCAAAATTAGGGCTTTTATTTTGTTTTCCCTTTCCTGAAAAGCTTATGAATTGAAAGACATTGCATGGGAAGGTTTCTGGCTGTGTTTTGCAGCAGTTCAGGGTTTGTGAGGTGCTGGAAGCACTGCATGGCATCCCAAAAATAGCTTGCCGTGGACTGGGAGCAGGGATAGGTCAGGGACACACATTCTTGGATCTCAGTGGCAGGAGAGTTGAGCCTCATGGCTGAGATGCTGCTGCTCCTTGTGCCAGGCTCCGTGCCCAGAGCTGTGGGTTGGGGTCTGCCCCCACTCTGTTCTCCCACCCCTCTCCTGCCCTGCTCCCACCCATCTCTCTCTGGCTTTTCCAGGGCTCCCCCTCTCCTGTCTGGCACATTAACTCAGCTTTGCCTTCTCATTTTCAGGTATTGATTCAGCTCCCCCCCCTCCTGGCACTGGCATGAGGCCACTGTGTTAACAGGGACTCAAATCCTCCCTGTTGCTGCTGGAAGTGCCAAGAGGGAGCTGGGAAGGAGGGAATGACTCGGGGCAGGAAAGGATGAGGGTCCTGTGCCTGGCAGTGCTGCAGCTCAGCCTGAGCAGGAGCTGCCCAAAGGTTGGACTTGATGATCCTGGAGGTCTTTCCCATCCTGGATGATTCTGTGAAGTGTCTGTGAGACCATCCTGGGCTGAAGGAAGAGCTGCTTCCTCCTTGCTCCCTGCTTTTCCCCTCTAATTGTACCTTGGGGTAACTCTGGGCAGTTCCATCTGGGAATTGGGATCGGTGATGTTTGGGTTTGACTTTGTTTGGTGCAGAAGTGGCAGGATGTGCATTTTCGTCCGAGTTGGGCAGCTCTAATAATAATAATAATAACACCTCCTTGCCTCAGTTTCCCTTTCCCACACAGGGCACAGAAGGAATAAAACCTTTGGGCTCTGAGCTCCTGACCCTTGACAGCCCCTCAGGAGCCTCGATGAAGGCAGTGCTGCTAATATGTAATGTCACCTGCTGAGGTTTGCAGAAAGAAGGAGCTTTTAGGAACCCAAATGATAATGAAGGAATTAAAAAAAGGACTTAAAAGCCGAGGGAGGAGTGGCCCTGGGTGTGTGGTAAAGGTTGACATTGCAGACACGTTTATAATCCCAGCTCCCGCCGCCGTGCGGCTCCTCAGGGCTCAAGGCACTCACTGAATTATGTTTTCTTTCCCTTTTTTGCCAAGAGACTGAAAGGGGGAGAGAAAAAAAACTATTTGTTTGTCTTGTCTAATTTAATTTATGTTATTTATCAAATAGACAGGTTATTTGGGAAACCAGATGGACCCAGGCTAAAATCATCTGTATTTCCAACATGTGAAAAATTGTGTTGGAGTGGACACATGGAAAGCAGCGTGGGGCAGGTTTGGTGAGCACTCCCCACGTGAGCTCTGCACCTCATCTGTCCTGGGCCTCAAATCAGTTGTCCCAGACCCATTATGGGGGTTAAAGGACAAAAAGACCCCCAGGCACACACAGGGGGTTTCTTCCAAAACAGCCACGTCACAATTATTTACCCTCTCTGCCCTTCCCCTGCTCCTGGGCTGGTGTATCCCTCCCCCAGTGATGGATGGGGCAGATTTTGGGGCCCATATAAGCATTTTTGGCATGTGTTGGGTTTGGGGACAGAGAACATTGATGCTTTTGTTGTCTGTTTCTTATGTTTTGGGTTCTCTTGTTGGAAAAGGAAACAGAGGAGGCAGAGAGCAGCAGGGATGGCTGAAAACAGGAATATAGTAAAAACAAGAGCTCTCTGCTACTACCAGGTTGGACAGTGATTGCTGCTGCATTCCCAAAAGCTGAGCCTGATGCAGCCCCCCCTCAAAGGAATTCCTTGAGCCCCAAGGCAGAGCCCAGCATCTGTGGGAATCCTGGATGGGCAAAGTCCAGACAAGCTCCTGCCATGGCAAACAGCCCTGTGGGACCTGCAGGGCTGGGTTTAGTGGGTGACCTGTAAAGCACAAGTTCCCTTCTGTATTATCTGTTAGTCAGTGCTGTTAATTCCAGCCCTGCGCGTGCTCCCTGTGGACAGATGTTCACTCCTTGGGGCTTGTTATTTTCTCTTGTATCATCCAGAAGCCCAATTTAGGGCTGACTCCAGCTCTGCTTCTCCAGGCAGCACAGATCTAAACCAGCTGTAATTAAAGAAAACTACATAAAAGATTACAGCGTGGGGGGAGGGGGGGAGCAGAAATCTTACAGCTTTGTGAGAGATTAATTTTATTTTTAGCTAATATTTTTTCCCTGCTCCTCAGGGCTGTTTTCATGCAACACACTCTGTGCTGCTTCCCTTGCAGTTGCCCATTGATTTTCAATATTTGGTGGTGTTTGTACCCAGGGCGATGGGGGATCAGTGTCCAAGGGTCACGTTCACGTGTGTCCTCACACCCACCGGGCACCACAAAAGCCCCTGTGGTATCCAAGCTCTCTCCTCTGCCATAGGGATGCTCCAGGGAATCTGGGGTCCCCCTGCACCCCAGCATGGCTAGTTATGGTCACTGTGCCAGGCTGGGCTCAGCCCTGAGGTCCTGGCTGGAAGGTGACATGGGCCAGCCCTGCAGCCTCTTCCTGCACTGCCCCATTTCCAGCTGCCACTTCACGAACCCTCATTTCTTGTGCAGGAAGAATAATTAACCACAAAGCACTGATGTTGCTGCTCAGGAGCCAGAGGTGGTGTTTCGACATTCCTGCTTTACAGGAAGCCTGAAGGAGGGCTTTGAAACCCCCAGTCTTTCCCAGTTAAACACCAGATTAGAGAAAAAGTGGCTTTTCCTTCCTCCTGCCTCCTCTTCAGTGAGCCCAACTGGGGCACAGGGGCCTGATCCTGCATGGGATTGTGAGATCTGGGAGCTGCCACTTGGGCTGGCTTTTTCCCAGTCCCAGCTCCAGCCTGGCACTGGGATGGGATGGGACATTGCTGTGGGTCCCCAAGGCACCCTGAGCCTGCAGGCTGGCAGGTTGTGGTGCCTCAATGAGCCACCCCACAGCAGCCTCTGGGTCCCACACAGGGGTTTTGGCATCCAGGACATTTCCCATCCCGACTCCAGGGCAGGGCAGTGACCACAGCCAGCATCTCCTGCAGGATGTACATCCCAGCTCTCCCAGCCCTGGTGCAGACACTCCAAGGAAAGGCAACGCCAACCCCTCCAGCCACTGCTGTAAGAAGATAATTAAAGCAACAGGCAATTAAACCCACCATGTGGTCCCGATTTCACAACGCTCATCCGGGGTGAGCTCACAGGCAGAGCTGGGCTCTTTTTGGTGGCTTTCACTCCACGTACAGATTTGCTGAGCGTGTGTGATCTCCGGAGCTGGGATGACACGAGCCCCAAAGTATGAAAACAGCTCCTGAGGTGTCCCTGCCACCAGCCCTGAGATGTCCCTGTCACCAGCCCACCCTCCCATCACGGGGATGACCCCGGGGTGATGAGGCTGCTGCCAGAAGGCTGGGGCTGCTCCCTAAAGCCACAGCTCTGTCCCTAGGGCTGTGCCAAGTGACCACAGGCTGCTTTTCATTCAAAACTCAGGGACTTGACAGCAAGTTCCTCACCCAAAACTCACCAGGGCTGCTAACATGGGCACGGGGCTGATGTGGCCCCACTGCCCTAGAGGGTCAATGTGATCCCCAGCAATAGGGGACAGGGGGACATCACTCCCTGCTCTGCCACTGTCCCCCACTGTCCCCCCGGGCTCTGGGGGTCGAGGCAGCCGAGCTGGTGTTGCCGGGAGCCACGTGCACATCCTGCACATCCTGCGAGGGGAAGAGCCCTGCTCCCAACATCTGCTTGGCGTTTGTTTGTCTTTCATTCCCGTTCCTGCCCTGCCTCCCCCTCTGCTTTCATCCCTCCATCTGCACAGGACTAAAAATAGGGCCGTGGCTGGGCTTCTTCTGTGTCTCATCAGCCCGTCGGGACTTTGGTGTGATCCCGTTTTGGCCCGGCAAGGAGGGGACAGGAGCTGCTGGTGTCCCTCTGGTGCCACTTCCCTGCCACAGGGAGGTGATGCCAAGTGGCCGTGTTGGGGTCCCCAGGCACTGTTCCCTGCTCCCAGCCCAAAATGCCCCATCCTGGGCATGGGGGGGGGGTCTCAGGCTGAGCCTCTTGTCAGCCCCTGCTGCTCCTGGGGTGGGGGTGACACCAACTGCAAAGGTGGCAGAGGAAGAGCAGAGGGGTGTCCCTGGACTCCTGGATCATGCACCCCCCAAAAGTGGCCAGGGTGAAGAAGTGAAGCCACAGGGACACCTTCGCCACCTGGCTGGAGCTGCAGCAGGACCTGGCTCTGCCACCTGGGCTGCTCTGGGGGTCCCTGTGCTGCTCTGGGGTCCCCATGGGCTCTTCTGGGGGTCCCTGTGCTGCTCTGGGGGTCCCTGTGCTGCTCTGGGGTCCCTGTGTGCTACTATGGGGTCCCTGTGCAGTTCTAGGGGTCCCTGTGTGTTGCTGTGGGTCCCTGTGCTGCTCTGGGGGACCCTGTGTGCTACTGTGGGGTTCTTGTGCTGCTCTGGGGGTCCCTCTGTGCTGCTCTGGGGGTCCCTGTGTGCTGTTCTGGTGGTCCCTGTGCTACTATGGAGTCCCTGTGCTGCTTTGGGGGTCCCTGTGCTGCTCTGGGGTCTCTGTGCTGCTCTGGGGTCCCTGTGTGCTACCATGGGGTCCCTGTGCTGGTGTGGGGGTCCCTGTGTGCTACTGTGGGGTCCCTGTGCTGCTCTGGGGGTCCCCACGTGCTGCTCTGGGGGTCCCCATACCTCCCACTCCCCAGGCAGGCTCATCCCCAGCCTCTCCCATGCACAAGAGCAGGGCGAGCATCACTCCACCGTGTCCCCGCGTTCCCCTGCCCCTTCCCCGAGTCGCTATGAATAAATCATTGTTTTATTAAAGAGAAGCAGCTGCTTTTTTTCTTCTCCTCTTTTTTTCTCTCTCATTTTTTATTTGACACCCCATCCGTACCCACGCGAGCCCTTTGGCACATGCTCGAACGCCGGAGCCCCATTGAGGGCCCCCGGAGCATAGCAATTGATACACAGAGATCCCCAAATCCTATTCACGCCCCGCTTTTCTGCACGAGCAGCCTCTAAACAGCTCATTCACTGCTCTTTTTGTCGCCGGGGTTAAGTGGTTAAGTGTGTGTGGATCCCATAAAAGGCCTTTACTCCATGAAAAGCTATATTTACATTGTAATCACCAAAGAACTGTTTAGGCAGTCAATAGTGGGGCAGGACGGCGGGGGGCTCAGCGATGTGTCCCCCACCCCTCCCGCTGAGCCCCCCGGAGCAGGACTTTTGTGGGATTACGTCCCCCCACACCAGCTGCCGGGAGCTGATGCTCTTTGTCTGGACACGGAGCTGGAAGCAGCCCAGGCTCCCGACCGAGCATCCTGCATCCCGGTGGCCCCGGTGCCCCCGGCAGGGATGGTACCCTGGGGTCCCACCCAGCACTGGGATGAGCCTGCTGGTTTGGGTGCTGCTCGTGGCCACAAAGGCAGCTGGGTCGAGTCCATCCCAGCATCACCGGGAGGGTTAGGTTGGGTATCAGGACAAGGTTCTTCTTCCCCCAGAGGGTGGTGGGCACTGACCAGGCTCCCCAGGGCAGTGGGCACATCCCCAAGGCTGCCAGAGCTCCAGGAGGGTTTGGACAATGGGACAGGGTGGGATTATTGGGGTGTCTGTGCAGGGCCAGGAGTTGGACTGGATGGTCCTTGTGGGGCCATGATTCCATTCTATGATTAACCAACCTCCCAGTCACCCACCAGGGCCTCCCTGGTACCCACTGAGTGAAGTGTGAGCTAAAACCGTACCACTTTAACAAGATTAATTGAGCACAGCCAAGGATGGCAAAAGCAAATTCACTGAGAGCAAGGCAAGGGCTTCCCTTTCCACCAGCAGCAATTTCCATGTAATCAATTAGATGATGTTCCAACCGATATCCCCGTCAGGGAAGGGGAAACGCGCCTGCTCTCCCCTTGTGGGTGTGAATATTCAAAACAGCAGCTCTCAAAGAGTAAATATGGGAGAATCCCCCCCATATTCTCCTGGAAACCCCTGTGGGGTGTGCCCAGGAGGGATTAGCAAGGAGGAGACCAGTGGGAATGGGATGCTGCATCGCAGCAGGCACTGGGATGGGGATGGAGTCAGGAATGAGGCTGGAGATGGAGATGGGAGTGGGATGAGGGTTGAAATGGGTACAGAGATGGGCATAAGGAGGGGGATAGGGATGGGGATGAGGATGAGGTTGAGGATGAGGATGGAGATGAGGCTGGAGATGAGGCTGGAGATGGGGATGGGAATGGGGCTGGGATGAGCTTTTTCTGGTGCCTCCTGCGAGCTCTGCAATACAAAAAGTTTAGAGGAGTTTCACTGCACCCTCCTCCTGGGTGGGAATTGGAATGGTGAGGCTGAGCAGGCTGGTTAGGCAGAGGAGGTGACTTTGCCAGCAGACAAAACCCCCATGGATGGGTCTCTCTGCTCCAGCGTGGCCTGGAGGGTGGTGTTCCCTGGACAGGAGCTGGGACAGAGGTGCCTGGCACCTCACCTGTCCCTGTGCCATGCCCTGTGCTGGCAGCACCACAGATCCTTCCAGCATCATATCTGGAGTCTCCGGCCCCGGCTCCGGTCCCAGCCCTGCCGTGCTGAGCCATTCACATCATCCCAGGGTTTTGTTTTCCCTCTGCTTTGGCTCCCGCCTGGATTTTTCAAAGGCTCTGGAGCAGCGAGTGCCCTTCCTCCCCTGGCCGGCGCACATTGTTCGAATTAGTGCCTAAATGAAAGGATATTGTTGGTTCCTGTTGGGAGATAATAACCTCGGTAGCGGAGGGAATTTCACCCATGCAGAGAGAATTTGCCGGGCTGTTCCTGCCAGCAGAGCCCCTCGCTGGGGTCTGTCTCGCTGGGACGATGGCTGATGGGAACAGATCCGCCAGGAAACGGGGATTTATCTTGGCATGCCGCTCTAATTGCTGAAAACTCTGCTTTCTGACCTCAAAAACGTGCCACCGCTCCCTGTACAGCACGGGAACAACCAGTGGCACAGCCCAGGCACAACCAGGATCAGCACAGAAAATCCTGCTCATGCCATGCCCATGGAAAAGTGCTCCTGTTCCCAAATTCCCATGGGACTTTGGTTTTCCCACTTCCTTCCCACCCCTCTGCCTTCTGCCACGGATTAGAGAGATGTAAACCCCTCATCCTGCCATGGAAGAGGACGAAAGAGGATGGAGAATGAACCCAAGCCTGGTGTTTCTATTTGTATTAAAGCACAGAGCATTTCAAGAATACGGAAAACTCCCTTTTCAGCCCAAAAGGCACCTTCTGCCTCATTTCTCTGCTGAGGGGACCCTGGCCAGCACTGAGTGGCTCCCAGTGCCTCCTTGGGGTTGGCACCTGCTGCTTTGGTGACAGTCACCACTGTCCCCATGATGGCATGGCAGGTACTGGTGGGACTGTGGAGCTCACAGGGACATGGGGACAAGGGTGGTGGCACCTGGCTGGTGCTGGGACAGGAGGGGACAGGGTGGTGAGACCCCTCCAAGGGACCCTGCTCCTCACAGGCTGTGCTGGCCAGGTGGTCACCCTGCGTGCCAACCCCACCTGGCTGCAACCTGGACAGTCATTTCATTGTGCACCCCAAACTTTAATTTTTTTTTTCAGCCAGTTCTGCTCTGATTGAATTTTTAACAGATGTTTTGACTTGTTACAAGTGAAGGCAAAATAACTCAGAGTGTTTCTTGATTAGAGCTTGTTCAAAGTTCTCCAGTGGAGCCGTTTCCACATCAGAAAATCCTGACTATGTGCAATCAAACATTTAATTTCCACGGACGCAATATCAGAGGATTCCTTCAGGTTAGAATCTGTTACAGTTATTAATCAAAGCAGTGCGGCTGAAATGAAACCTTTTATTGAATGTTGTGACAAAGGGATAAATTAAAGCATTTGTGGAATGTATCAGATTTGGGTCCAAGACTGAAATTTCAAAATCCTGAAGTTTTTCTGCGTTATGAGGTCCAAATGTGGAGCCTTTCTGTGTCAGGACAAGTGTGCAGCAGTTGGGGGGTGGTAGGAATCATGGGGCCACGTCACACGCCCCCTCCCCAGTTAATGACATCAGCCCATCCAAGGACGCTTGAGCTGAGGATCCTGTGCCCAGAGGCTGATGAGGTACCCAAATAAAGGTGCCAAATAATGGGAATGCTTCCCTGCATGCCACAGCCCCGGCACAGGGATCAAGTGAAAAACATACACTTTAATGTACACAGAGATTTTTAACCCCAAATCCTTGCAGACAGACAGATCCATCCCCTGGAGAGCTCTGCCTGCAGCCAGAGGGGGAACGGTCCATGGCTGGAGCAGATTTGGGGATCCCAAGGCAGGGACCAGCCCACGGCACTGGGAGGTGACATCGAGGGGCAAAGCCACCCAGAGGCACCGGCTGCGGTGAGAGCCTGGCCCTCCCCCTTCCTCTCCATTTCCCAAACAATTTCCTAATCAGACTTTTCTGTCTGGAGTTTATTAGTGATTCACAGGCCAAGAGGAAATGGTGATTTTTGGGTCCTGATCTGATGGAAGGGGTGGAGTCAGCAGCAATATTCCCTTTTTGTGGCTCTGCAGCAGATAAACCGCAGAGGAACCGTCTGTGGAACGCCAGCCCTGCTCCCCTGGCCCAGAGAAACCCCAAACCAGGAGAATCCCATTTTTAGGAAAGCAAGGAGGATTCCCCCATGAGTGCTTTGGTGAGGGGTGTCTCCCCAGTCCAGGTGACTGGAGCCCCCATGGCCCATCCTTCCAGCAGGAGGTTCACACCTCCTCTGGGCTCCCCAGCCCTGCAGCCCCTTCCTCCACATCCTCCTCCTCCTCCTCCTCTCCCTGGTGCCACCTCAAACGCTTATCCTGGGGCTGAGAGCTGTTGCAACAGCAGTCTGGCCTCCTGGAGATTCTGGGATCCTCTAAAATCCAATCTGGCTGCAGATTCCTGGCATTTTTCACCCAACGTGGTGCCCCTTCCACCGCTCTTGATTCTGACTGAAATGGAATTAGGGTTACAGGTAGTGGGATCAGCCAGGGGCTGGAGCTGCAGGCAAGGGATAGGGATTGCCCGGATCCAGCCCCCTCTGCCCCTTCCCCAGCCTTCCAGTGGTGTTTTCCCTGGCAAACCCTGTGGGAAATGCAGACAATGGGATGCTGCGTGAGAGGGCAGGACAGGGATGGGGTGGGGATGGGGACAGGGATGAGGATGGAGCGTGGTGAGGATGGGGCTGGGCTGGCAGCAATGCTTCCCCCCCTTCCTGGCCAGCAGCTCTTCCAGCCCCTGCCCAGAGAGGAACGCCAGCACTTGTACAGCCTGGGGTTGCTTTTCTTTCCCTCAGCCTACAAAAATGCCCAGGACCTATGCAAATAAGGAACATTGTTTTCAAACTTTGTGAGGCCAAGAGGACAAAACCTTTACAGCATCCTCCTCCTCCTTCTCCTCCTCCTTCCTTCACCAGCACTCCCGACATGGGGTTTTCCAGCCCCAGCCCTACAGCCATGGGACAGGGTGATGGTACCAGTGGCTCCTGTTCCTGCTGGCAGTGCCAGCCCTGAAGCCTTGACCATGTGAAGCCCCTCAGAGCCAGGGATGTCTGTGGCCACAGAGCCCAGAGCCATCAGCCCACGGTGTCTCCCAGGGCTCTGCCCCGATGCTCGGCCCCGAATTCTGCCGGTTATGGGGAGAACTGATCCCCTGGGAGCCCCTCGATGCCCCCCTTGGTATTTACCCCAATGTGTTTACAATTAGAGGGCATGCCAGGGAAGGCAGAGCGCCGTGGCCGGCGAGTCAGCGGCGGGGCAGAGTGGGCTGGAGGTCAGCACGCTGTTTACTTTAATTTCTCTGAGAGCTTTTTGGGAGATTTCCCTCCTCCGTTATTAAACTCAGATGAGCCGCTGGGGAGGTTAGGTCGCATGTGGTTCAGGGCACTTTTTTCTTTTGTAATATCTGGTGGGGTTTTTTTGGGGTTTTTTTTGGTTTGTTTGCAATGCTTCACCCTTAACTCTTTCGGGACAAGTTCCCCGTCTCATTGCTGGGGTCACAGGATGAGCCCCCTGGTGGGATGGGGATTCCTGGGTGACCAGTGTCCTGGATGGGCTGGTGCAGGTGTTCTTGTGGCCTGAAGATGCCTGGTTGAACTCATTCCAGCATCTCTGGGAGGTTTAGGTTGGATAATAGGAAAATGTTCTTCCCCCAGAGGGTGTTTGGGCACTGAACAGGCTCCCCAGGGCAGGGATCAAGTCCCCAGGGCTGCCAGAGCTCAAGGAATGTTTGGACAATGCTCTCAGGCACAGGGTGGATTCTCAGGGTGGTTCTGTGCAGGGGGCACAGGGGCTGCAGGCAGAACCTCAGGAGCAGCAGCACCATCCCTAACCTGCCCTGCACCCCCAGCAAGGCTGGGGAGCCCCTTCCCCATCCCACCCTGGGTGGTTTTGAGCTCCGGTGCCTCCTTCCCAGCAGAGGGGTCGGGCACTGGCCATGGGACCAATGTCACACGGGCACGGGGCCAAGCACCAGGGCTTCTTCTGGGACCAATTTTGTTCCAAGCCCATGGCACATTGCAGCAGTTAGTGGGATGCATGGCAGATGAGAAGCAGGCAGAGGTTTCCCTGCACAGGGTGAGCACAGGGAGCCAGGCACTGGGGTTGAAGGACCATTTCCACCACGGCCAGTGAAGGGCTCCCATTGCTGGTGTGTCCCCGTGGCATCACGGTGGTGCAAGGTCCCAGCAGACTCCTGCAGCTGGGACAGGCCTGAGCCCAGGGAAAGGCTCTGCATCCAGGCTCCAAGGACCTGCCCTGGTGGGAAAATCTGGTGCCACTGCCTTCTGGAGAGGCTCTGGTGGGTCACTCCAGCACCCCTCTCCCCTCTAAGCCCAGGAGCTCCAGCTCCAAACCCCCAGCACATGAGGTCCTGTGCTCAGCCTTCTTAAATTATTTTTAATTTCCTGAAGGGAGAGCTTTTAATTTATTTCTGGAACGAAGTGGGTGAAGGGGAGGGGAAGATGATGCTGAAATCCATCACTAAGCCCCCTCCACCTCCAAACCTTCCCTCTCCCACAATCCCCAAAGGGAGCAGCCCAGCCCTCCCCAAATCCCCACATCCCCTCTGTCCTGCACCCCGGGAACCCTGGGGTTCCCTATCCAGGGTTCCCCACAGGTGGGTCCTTGGGGAGAGGGGCAGCTGGGGCTGAGGGGACACTGGGTCACAGGAGAACAGAGCTGTTTTCACAGGAAGCAGCAAATCCTGCTGGTCTCCATCAGACACAGAGAATCCCAGAGCTGGGGGAGCTGGACTGAACCTGAGCTGCACCACTGCAAAACCATCCCTGGTGAGACAGAACCCTGCAAATGCTGCTCCTGGATCCCTCTGTGGTTCCAGCACTGCCCTGGCTCCCACCACTGCCAGCGCTTAGGGGAGGAACCCCAAACTCCCAAATGAGTGGAGCATGAGCCAGGGCAGCAGGTTTGCAGCAGGCTCTGGCATGTTGGGACAATCTCTGTGGAGATTCCTGGGGTGGGGACAAGGAAAGCTGAGAGAGGAGCAAACCCTGTCCTGCCCTGGAGCCAAACTCCAGCCAGACTGGCAGTTTTCTTTTGCTGTAAGTCCAAACCGATGATGGAAAAGGACTGTTTGGGATGTGCCTCTTTGTAAACTGGGTGAGAAGTTCCATGAATGGATAAAAATTCCCTCCATAATCTCAGTAACAAATATTTCACTGTTTGAGTTCAGGCCACGAGGAGAGCAAAGCCCAGAGCAAAGAACTCAAGGTAAAGGCTGAGCTGAATCCATTGTGTGCCCTAACTCTGTTTCTGTCCTGCCCATTCCCAGACGCCTGAGTCAGCTCCTGCCTTTCCTGTGTGACGGGAAGGGTTTGTTTCTTTAATCCCAGGCTTCCCCTGGAGCTGCAGCCCGAGTGTCCCAGTTACAGCTCTCACTGCTCCTCCATGGAGCTGTCACAACCTCAGGAGCAGCCAAGAGCAGAAGAGGCTGCTGAGGACGCTTGTCAGGCAGACGAGAACTTAAAACAACTTATTTATCACTTATAAGTGATATTCCACTGCTCTGAACCGTTGCAATGTCACGGGGAACATCTGCTCTTGGCATTTCTTTCCCACATCCCACCTCCAACAGTCCAGAGCTTTTGAGAGGATCTTTGTCCACCCTGAAAGCATCCTCACTCCACCCTTCAAACCCCTCAGGCTGGATGGGAGGCACCAGCACAGGGTGGACTTGTGCTGCAGGGCCCTTGGGATGATGGTGCTGTGCTTGTGCCACATCTATTCCAGAGCTCCCACGGGATGGTGATGGCCACACTGGGTGGATCTGGCAGGAGATGGGACCATCCCTGCCTGGGGCAGCTCTGTGGGTGGCAAGGGATCTGTGGCACCAGCTGTCCCCACCGTGGCTCCCAGTCCCACAAAGCCTCTTTATCTCCCAAAACACTCCCACTGCTTCATGTGACCCCCGAGCCAGGCTGGAGCTCGTGGGAACTATTTGATGTTCCCGAGCCTTTTCCTTTCCCAGCATGGACATCCCAGCTCCAGGCATAAAAGGAATAAAGAATGTACTGAGCACCCAGCACCCGTGTTTCCCCCAGCCCCAGCCCCACGGGGACCTGCTGAGGCTCACGAGACCCACAGGCTGGTGGGAAGGAGCCAGTGTGTCCCAAACCATCAGCCCTGCCTGTGTCGGGGTGCACCCACCAGAACCCACCCTGGCTGTGAATGCCTGAGGACTCCAGCTCCTTCTCCCTGACACGGGTGGGATTTTTCCCCTTCCCTCCCACGAGGCTGGGCGGACACGGGTGGGAGTTTCCTGAGGGATGCAGTGGGTGCACACAGACCCATAGGGATACACACAGTCACGGCTGCCCCGGGGGGTGGGAAGTGTTGGGGGGCACCAGGAGGGACCGGGCAGCCACGCAGCCCTGTCCCCACCGAGCATCCCTGTCCTACTCCGAGCATCCCCGTCCCTCCCATCATCCCTGTCCCCCCCCAGCATCCCTGTCCCCCTCCAAGCAGTCCCCGTCCCCCTCGAGCATCCCCTTTCAGCATCCCCGTCCCTCCCCATCATCCCCGTCGCACTCCGACCATCCCCGTCCCCCCGACCCGAGCATCCCCATCCCTCCCGTCATCCCCGCCGCCTCCCGAGCATCCCCATCCCTCCCAGCAACCCCATCCACACCCCCGCAGCATCCCTTTTCCTCCCAGCATCCCCATCCCTCCCAGCATCCCCGTCCCTCCCAGCATCCCCATCCCTCC
>JAWWEW010000060.1:3353614-3373712 GCA_035583185.1 Anabacerthia variegaticeps
GCTTCTCTGGGGTGAGCACTTCTATGGGGTGAGCGCTTTTGTGGGGTGTGGCAGTTTTTCCAGGGTGTCACCCAGCCCTGGACCGAGCAGATGTCAGTGTGGGGGGGCTGTGGGGTGAGGGTCCTGGGCCTCTGGCAGCACCCTGAGCTGGGCACGATGCCCTTGCACCCCTTCTGCTGCCCTGCTGCTGTCTGGGGTCAGACCAGGACACTCGGGATCCCTGTGAGCACGTCCTTATAGGAGAGAGCTCAGAGAGCATTGCCACTGACTGGGCAAGGAACGCTGGTATACCCTTTCCTTTTCTGGCCCAGTCTGCTCCCAGTCCTGCAGAGGAAACCCAGTGGGGTGACTGGTTTGGGCACTGGCAGAGACCAGCCCCCCAGCCTAACACAGGGTTGATGGCAGAGGTTGTGCAGAGGAGCCCGGGCAGTTGCACCTGCTGAAATACATTTTACTGCTGCTGGAAAAGCAGGTCCTTCCAAGCACACCTCTGCCTGCAGGGAATTAGCTGCATGTGCCACAGCCCAAGCACTGCTGGAGCAGCGTGTGTGGCTGCATCCCTGTCCCCCACGATGCCCTCTGGCATCACCCAAGGGATGCCACAGGAGTGTAGGGTTGGGCAGGGTTGGGCTGGAACTCACAGGGAGGAGAAGTGGGGCGGGAGGTGCCTTCTTGAACTTCTGCATCAGGGGGGAAGTTGCCCTGGAATGGGTGGTATCCCTGCCCATGGCAGGGGGTTGGAACTAGATGAGCTTTAAGGCTCCTTCCACCCCCCTGGAATGGGTGGCATCCCTGCCCATGGCAGGGGGTTGGAACTAGATGAGCTTTAAGGCTCCTTCCAACCCAGTCCATTCCATTTCCTGGGGACACACTGAGAGCAGTGCCCAAACACCCAGGAACGCTGAGCCCACGATGGCACCAGTAGTTTTAAAGAGGTAAATAAAGTCAGAGGGTGTTTTCCCCCACTGTAGCTGCCCCGAGCTCCAGCTGTGCCAGCCCGTGTGCCCACAGCCGTGTCACAGCTCCGTGTCTCTCTTGCAGGCAGGACACCAGTGAGATGTTTGCTGTCTGCCCAGCCAACGCCCCGTTCCGGCAGGGCCGGGGTGCCCCAGCACTGGGCACGGCCATCCCAGGGGCCAGCCATGGGCAGGACTCCAACTCCAACTTCGTGGGAGAGGTGTGTGACAGCAACGAGAACTGGAGGCAGCCAGCGCCGGGGTCCCCGCCGGAGGAGGGCTCCAGCCCGAGTGAAAACACCACAAATCCGCCCGATAAGCTGCTGTTATTAATGCAGAGACAGATGGTCCAGAGCCGGCTTAGGGACGCCGCCCCGGGCGCGGGCGCCGCGCAGCTCCCCGAGCAGGGGGTGCGCAGCCCCCCCGAGGGAGCCGAGGGGGCAGAGGGGCAAAACATCCCTGGGGAGGTGGCCGGGGGGTGTGTGAAACCCCCGAGTTCCCCCGCCGAGGACAACGGCTATGCCAGCAGCTCCCTGAGCATCGACAGCCCCGACAGCGCCTGCAGCAGCACCTGGGACCCTCCAGCCTCTGCCCCCCAAGCTGGGAGTCCCCCCGAGCCGGGGGCGGATGAGCCCGAGCCGGGAACGCTCTTCCCGGCGCTGGCAGAGGCTGTGCAGCACCTGCAGGACAAGGAGCGCTTCAAGGAGCAGGAGAAGGAGAAGCACCACATCCAGCTGGTGATGTACCGGCGCCTGGCGCTGCTGCGCTGGATCCACGGCCTCCAGCAGAGGGTCGTGGACCAGCAGAACCGGCTGCAGGAGAGTTTCGACACCATCCTGGATAACCGCAAGGAGCTCATCCGCTGCATGCAGCAGGGACCCTCCTGCCTGGCTGCCACGGCCACCCCTGGCCCCTGAGGTGCCACCCCTGAGGTGCCACTGGTGCTGCCTGGCCCCACTCTCACCCTCTGGCTGGTGGCATTGGCTGGTGGCATCTCCATCCTGTGCAAAGCCTCACCACGCCCCTGGGTGCCCTGCCCTTCCCATCTCTCTCTAACGCAGCCAAGAGTCCCCCAAGCATTCATCTCCATTTTCCCTCTGCATGGGAAGTCGTTTTGTCCTGTGCCCCGTCCCCCTGGGCTGGGTGGACCACAGGACCTTGGGGTTTGCTGAGCCCAGGGTGACCTGGCTCATCTTTAAATCTAATCTAGTCCTTTGTATGAGCCAGGCTGAGCCCGTGCCAGGATGGGCCTGTGTGGGAGCTGCAGGGCAGGGAGGGCCTCAGGGCAATGTAGCTTTAAACCTACCTGGGCAGGGCACTTGGGCACTGGTGCTTCATCCCCACATCCCACCTGCACTGGGGTGTCTGTGTAGCCACAGCCCAGCCACTGGGGAACATTGCTGGTTGGTGAGAGTGAGATGTCCTGGGCTGGGAGAGGGGAAAAAGTCACTCTGAAAAGTGGCCTCAGAGTGCTGAGAAGTAAATTTAAGTGTCAAATGATCCAATGCCAATGTATGTTTTTAGTGTCAGTATTAGAGAAGAGTTAGTTTAGGTCCATGTGTGTGTGCACGTCTGTCTGTTGTGGGCGATGCTGTGACACTGCATGATCCCAAAGCTGCTCATGAATTTGTGCTGTTGGTGTTTATATTAATTTATCATTTGAGAGCAAAGAGAGTATTTTTTTTCTAATCTGCATTTTATTCAGCAAGGACTGCACACAGAAGCCAAAGAACAGTTGTCTTAATTAGAGATGGAAAAGGAGCTGCTGTGTGTTTGCTGTGCTTTGCTGCATATCCATAGGACACATATTCCATTTAAGTGCTGATGTGGAGGAGAGGCAGCAGGACAGTGAGGGTTTGGCTGGAGGGGGTCGTGCTCCCTATCCAGGGGACTAATTCCATTTCTCATCTGCAAAAGGAGGGTGATGAAGGATTCCAGAGCTGCTGTGTCCCACCAACCAAACTTCTTCCTGCCTTCAGAGGAGCCACTTCACCAGGACCCCACTCTGCTGGGAGCACAGTGTCTGGTCAGTGGACAGCACCATCCAGCAGCCCAGGCAGATCCCAACATCCACCGACTGCTCCTGAACTATGGATAAACATCCATGGCTGAGCAGACTGGACAGAGGCTGCACCAGCCTCCTGCCGCCTGTGGGTAAAGTGAGGAGATCCACAAAACACCACTTCTGAAAAGGACATTTTGGTGGCAGAGGGGACACTCTGCTCAAAACATCCTGTGCTAGCGCTGGAGGATTCTGGCAGCACCCACACAGCTCATGCTGCCCACACAGCTCATGCTGCCCTCATCACCCTCCTGCTCACTCGTGTCCAGCACTGCTGCCTCTGTCATCTCCCAGACCTGTGATCGTGGGCATGTTGCACACTTTAATAAAAGCCTTGGAGCTGAAGGAGCCAAGTCCTGGCTGGGTTTGTTCTTTATTTCCCTTCCCAAGCCTGCCAGGCTGGGAGCAGCCACCCTGTTCTTGCTGCAGAGGTGGGAGCAAGGGCAAGCAGCAGGTGGAGGGCACAGGTCCTGGCACCTTCCTCCCATCCCTGCATCCCTGGGCACAACCCTGCCAGCAGCACACCGTGCCAGCACCAGCAGTGCATCCAGGCTCAATTTGGGAGCCTTTTTGCTTTGAAAAATGGAAGTCACATAAACTCCCATTGCCATGGGGCAGCAGGGAGCTGGGGTGCAGTGTGGGATTTACCCTCTGCCCCATTAGAGAGTGGCTGAGCCCGGGGGATCTGGATTCCCAGCACCCTGCCCTGCAGCCCCGCTGATGGGGAGGGCTGGGGGCAGCTCTGGGTGATGGGGATGGCAGATAACAACACCTGAGTGTTGACCCAAAGGTGACTTTGCCTCAGGCCTCGAAGAGATTAACTAGAGATGAAAAACCGAGGCTGTAGCAGCCTTTTGAACCTTCCCTCACCTTTCCCCCCCCCCCTTCCTGCTGCTTCTTTCCAGCCTCTGAGTCTGTGGGAATTCAGGGGTGCAATAGTCCATGCACAGACATAGCAAGGCATAAAGGGTAGAGTGGCTGCATTTTTCATTCCCCATCCATGCCCTGGAGCCAGGGAGGTTTGTCCCAGCCCTCGGGGTTTCCATAGGATGTGGGGTGCTCTGCTCCAAGCCTGTTTCTCCCCTCCCCTCCCCTTTTCCATGGAGCCCACGCTCCAGGAGGTTTGGGGGAACATGAGTCCTCCCAGCCCTGCAGCGAGACCGAGTGAGTCTCTGTTTATCTTGGTCAAATGCTTTACACAAATAATTATTTCCAAGGTAAATATTGCGAAAATCCAGATTATTTGCTCAAGAAATGAAAGAATAACTGAGGGAGCACATCAAAGAGGTGGATCTGCACTGGCAGTGAGAGGCTTCCTCCCTGGTTATTGGGAGCCTGATGCTCCTGCCCCAGGACCCGGCTGGAGATGGCCAGAGCTGATTTGCAAAATCAACTTCAGACAGAGCTTTTCCACCCCCAGCTCGGGTGCCCAAACGAGATTTGGGAATTAATTAAAAACCCAACCAACTGCACGGGGAAAAATAATAAAGACATAAAATGCTGCAGGGCTGAGCCTGGGCCAGCTTGGAGGGGTGGGCAGGGCCCCCCTCTGCCCCCAGCACCCACATCCCAGGACACTGTGACCCTGCACCCCGTGCTCAGCCCCCTCTGGGTGCAATCCGGATGGGATGGGTGCTGTGGGCAGGAACCAGCATGGGGCTGGGCATAGGGATGGGCCCCAGGACCCCATGCCAGGGATGTCCCCATCCTCAGGGATTGCCAAGCCTTGGTAAACAATGGGCTGGATTCTCAGCTCATGGATAGATAACTCATCTCTTGGGGGAGATGCTCCAGCTCCAAACCCTTCAGGTTGGTGGGAAAACCACCAGCAGGATCTGGATCCAGCCATTGGGGTGGGTAGAAGTGGGGAGCCATGAAGGGGTTCCCCCCAGCACAGACCCCGTGGCATCTGAGCTTGAATTCCTCTGCCCAGCCAACAGCCCCTTTGGTTTTAAGGTCTGCTCTGGGAGTTTATTGTTATTATATCAAATCCCTGTGACACTGGGCTGGTTTTACTGCACAAAGCGAGATTTGGCAAATGTTGCCTTGCTTTGAAAGTTAAAATAATGGCATTAAACCAAAATCAAGTATTTATGAAGCTTTGGAGGGAAATATTTTACCTTGTAATGGGAATCCACCCTAACCCTTTCCAGTACTTTGTGGGCTTAAAAAAAAAATCTTTAAAAATAAAATCAAATGATGTGATAACTGATGCCATGAGAGTACAAAAGAAAATTAATCATCTCAGGACATGAACATCCAGGGATGCAGACTGGGACACACTTAAGGCATCCTGGAATCCCTTGTTTATTGTGTCTCAAAGACTTCCAGATCCCACATGTTTGGTTTACAGCAGGAAAAGGGCTTTCCTTGTTCTCGGCTGGGAGGGTGAGCCCAGCCAGGGCTGCTCTGCTCATCCCAAATATCACATCCAGGCAGAGCCCAGCATGGTGAGGGGTCCTGCACCTCCAGGGTCCCACTGTCACTGTCCCTTCCTGCTGCTCCCCAGTGCATGGATGAGCAAGGCTGCCTGGAGAGATGAGCTCAGCCCTTATAGGATCCATATGGGTGCTGGGAGCACCTGCTGCTGCCTGGGAGGGTGGTGGGGACCAGGGGGTTCTGTCACTCCACAGAGAGATGCTCCTTGCCCATCCAGGCTCCCTTTTCCTGCAGCCCTGGCTAAGTGGCACCGAGCAGTAGGAATGGGAGGGTTGGGGGCAAATCCTGGGAGTTCATGCATGACCCTGAGCCTTGGTGCATCCCTGCTTTTCCAGCAGCATCCACTGGGAGAGAACCACCACTCACAGGATTTTTCAGGCTATTCTCACTCCCTGGCATTTTAGGTTTCATTTTAACTGCCTCACACTGGCAGAATAAATAGAGAATAGTCACCTCCTGCTTGAAACAGAGTGGGGCAGCGCCAATCCCAAGAGCTCAGGGGGGATAAGGGCGAGGCAGGATTGGGAATACTGGTATCTTCCCCCCACATCCACTGCTAAGGGGTTGGGACACATTGCAGACCCTGCTGCCCTTCCAGGGCACTTCTAAAACCTCTGGGTGCATTAAAATCTGGGCATCATCCCAGCTCCATCCCTGGAGCATCGCTGCCCATCCACACCCAGAGCTGGACCACACCAGGATGAGACCAGCACAGCCCCACTCGGCATGAGCACCCTCCTCATCCTGGCTTGGATGGGTCATTTCCCAAGCCCTGTTCCCTGCTCGCCCTTTCCAGCGGCGTTGGGATGGGCAGGACCCCGAGTGCCGGGCTCTGATCTGATGGAAACGCGGTTTGAGCCTCCCTTCTTTAATGATTCCCTTTGAAATGTTGCTGCTTCCACACATCCCCCTTCGGGGTAGAATATTAAGCAAGAGCAACTCGGCTGGAAATTCAGATTGTTTTTGTGTCTGTTTTCATTTACATTTTAATGACAGAGGGATCGTAGCAGTCGGGCTGTTTGCAGCACTGCTCCACCAAGGAAAAGGGGGAAATTCACCTGCCACCCCCTCACCTGTGCCCTCCACAAACGGCACTAAGAGCTGGGAATTGCCAACTTTTGGTGTGGAAATGCTCTTTTTCCTCTCCTCTCCTGCCCAGGCGGGTGGGACTGAAGTCAGAAAAGGTCTCTTGGGCTCTTTGCAGGGGCTTTGCCCAGGAGCAGTGCTGAGGTGTGGGAGCAGTGGGAGTTTTGGTGCTGGGGAAGGGGATGTGGTGGAAGGAGCAAGCAGGGGGATGCTCTGCTTTGGGGATGGTTGGGTGCTGAGGCAAAGGCTGCTGGTGCTGCTCCAGGAACTTGCTGCACCTGCAGGAGGAGGGGGAAAGGGGTCCCAGACGTGCCCAGGCCCCATCACCTGCCTCGGGCAGAGATCAGGGGGGATTTTCCCTGGGACAGCAGAGCCCCATCCCAGGAACCAGCAACTCAGTGCCTGGGAACCATCTCAGCACCTCACCAGCAGCCCATGGCTCTTCAGATGAGGTACAGGAGATCCAGGCCTCCCAGAGAAAACAGCTGGGAGTAAAGATCACCGGAAGAGAAGCAATAAACTCTCGGTTATTCTTCTGCCAGGGAGGCCAATCGAGCTGCAAAGAGTGCCCCAAGGCCAGCCGTACATCATTATTTCCTCGCGCATTCCCGGGTGATGCAGTGGCTGTCTCGCTGGAGGGAATGCCTTCCCCGTTTTCAGCATCAGCACTGGAATATCTAGAGCCCTGGAAGCACCGGGTTGAATCCCAGAAGCCTCAATGCTGCACTTTATTATTCCTCCAAGGGGATAATAATCCAAGTGACATGCACAGGGACTGTCCAGTAGGGTTTGATTGAGGGCTAAAAATGAAGGTTCTGCCTGGACAGCCAAGAAACTCCTACACAGCCCTGGGGGGGTCCTGGCAGCTCCTCCTGGCTGGGAGGGGGGACACGATGCCCTGGGGGCTGCTGCACATTTGGATGGGGCTGCCAAGGGTGGGCTCCTGCCCTGTGATATACGTGGGATCATGGCATCACCACTGCCACCCTCAGCACACAGGAACCCCTGGGGTTCAGAACTGAGACCAGGCTCAGCCCAGCAGGAAGGAGTTGGCCCCCAGGGATGGCAGGACCAGCCATGGAGCTCCCCATGGATGACTGGGAGTGGAGGAAGGCTCGGCTCGAGGTGGTGGAGGGAGACTCTCAGCTTATCTTCGTTTTGTTTCAAACTGAAGTGCCTGGCTTGGCTGCATTCACAGGCTCTATATCTGGTTTCCATCTTGGAATCTCCATTTACCTCTGTCCTGTCTTAATTTCTCTGCTCTGGACAAGGCCAGAGGGAGAAGGCACCTTCCAGCTCCCGGTCACGGATGGAGGCTGCATTTCACACTCGAGCAAAACAACAAAGAAATGCATTTGGGTTTTTTTTAAGTCCATTGAGAGCTCGTCTCATTTTGTTTTCCCTTCCCAGAGTCTCCTTCCCCCATGGCTCCAGCCCTGCCCTGTGAGTGGCACCATCTGTATTTCCACGTTTGAGTGTTGCTGGCAGGAGCAGTGGCACCGTGGCACTGGCTGTGCCAGGACCAAGAGCTGGATCCGATCACCACACCAGCCCTTTCATCCCCTGAGCTGGGGCAGACTTCATTTCTCAAGCCATCCAAAAACTTCCCGGGCTGGGGAGTTCCAAGCTGACTTTCCATCTCCTTTGTTTTCTCTGGGAAGGCAAGAAGAGGGATCCAGGGCCAGCACCAGGGCAGGCTCACCCCGGCCAACCCCGCCAGAACCTGCGAGAAATGGAAACTTCTTAAAAATTCATGAAAAGGGAGGAATACAGAACCGAATTAGGAGAAGCGAGTAGTGTTAGGCTGAGTCTGTTTGGTGTTGATACTGTGTAGAATTAAGCCACACTGGTCGTTCTCGTGGCCAGAGGGTAGGAAAAGGGCTCCCAGTGGAGAGGCCCCAGCCCCGTGCTGGTGGTGCTGAGCGGGGATTGATAACCCGGCGCGGGGGGCTGCGGCTCTGACGGATGCTGCTCCAGGCCCAAAAGCTGCATTTATCCCAGCGATAGCAGCCAAGCCAGAGCTGTGGGCCTGGAGGGGAAAAAAGGCTTAAAAACCCATCCTTCATTCATCAGGCAGCTGAGATGGAGTGGGGGAGGAGGGGGAGGCAAAAAGGATGGAGAGCGAATTAAGAGTTGGGGGGAGCATGGGGGGGCTGCTGTGCCCTGGACAAGGGGCTCAGCCCTGCTCAGATCCTTGTCCCCAAATCCAGCAGTGGGCAGGAGCCTGGGAAGGGGGGTGCCTGCCCCACTCCTTCTCTGGGAGGGGATCAGAGCATGGATCCCAGCTGAGATATCACTTCCCAATCCCCAAATAACAGCCCTCTCCAATCCTGGAGCAACCCACTGCAGATGATGGTGGGTGAGGGAGCAGCAATGGGTGCTGAGGTCTGGGGACCCCTTTCCCAGCATCCCCCTCTGGCACTGGGAATTTTGCAGGCAGGGGAATGGAAGGAGAAGGCTCATCAGTCACTTCTCATGAGCAAATAACGCGATGTGACAGCGCGAGGCTGCGAGGGGCTGTGAGGGGCTGCAGAGACCCCTGCACAGAGAGAAACCCTCCATGCAGAGGGAATGTGCCCAGCAGCAGGGGCAGGGACCTGCCAGAGCAGGGATCACTGTGGGCAGGCAGTGGGGAGGGGACAGGGGGGTCTTGCGGCTGGAGATGCTCATGGCTGGGACATATACCCCAAAAACTCCTGCCTGCTGTGGGGGAGTTCCTGCCCTGCCTGCAGCCCCCATCTCCTTGGGACACGTGGGCAACTCGCCACGGAAAACTTTCCAAAGGACTCGGTTTAGGTTGCACTTTGGAAGAAAACCAAGTTTTAAAACCTTGAACAGTTGATGAACCAGTTCTTGTTCTCTGGCCAACCCCAGTTCTGTGCCCATCAACTGCGGGGCCAGAAGGGACCATGATACGAATGGAATTTGACATCTTACCCAGCATGGGCCAAGGAAACTCACCCAGAACCTTCTCCACCAGCCCCACAGTGTCTGACAGCAGTGTCTCATCTGGGAAAGCATCTGTTGGCTCTGCAGTGACAAATGAGGCCATGGGCACAGAAACGAACTTCTCACACCCTCCCAGGTTCAGGGGACACCCATGGTGTGTCTGAGAGCAGTTGTAGAATCCCCCTCCCTCTCCTGCTTTATAGACATCAAAAGTACACTTAGGAACCTGCTGGACCCCAGGGCAGCTTCTCTCTGGGTGCTGGGAATGAACTGCCTGCACCCTGTGGGGGTCACCTGATGGCCACACTGGTCACCCAGGCCAGGGGCAGAAGTGCCACCACCCAGCTTCTCCCCGTGGAGGAGGGAGTCTCCTGCCACGTTGCTCAGTGGGGTCCAAAGCGCCAGGATTGCACTGTGGAAATAATTCAAATTAGGCATGCGTGTAATTACCAATATTTTATCCAAACAGGAGGAGCTGGAACATCCCTGGGTATCTGGGGAATCATCTCGCTGGATGCAAAGTGGGAAGCGATGTGGTGGATGAGGGACAGGCTGATGCTGACCCTGGTAGGTAGGACAAGAGGACAATAACTGTCCTGAATATGTGCCACCACCTTGGGTGTCCCAGCCAAGCTGACTCTGGCTGCTGTGTCTCCTGAGGGCAGAGCCTTCATCCCCCTCCTCCTCTGCTGTCCCTCCCGTGGGATGTCGTGGTGGGACAACTGTTCAGACGGTGGGTATCCACCTCCAACCATCCGAAATGCTTGGAATGGCACATTCCTGTCCCATCCTGCTCATCTGCCAGCTCCTTCCAAGCCCTGCTGGAGGAGCCTGCATCCCTGCTGGAGCTGCCATGCCAGAGCCTGCACCTTCCTTGTGTGTGGAGGATGAGGCTGTGGCAGCTCCGGGATGGAGGGGTTGGGTTCGGAGACCTCCAGGAACCAGGAGAGATGACACTCAAAACCATCTGAGCTCCTCCAGGCCAGCTCCTCTCCGGTTTATCTCTGAGCAAGTTTTCCATGCCCTGGTTTTGTTTCCCTTCGCTTGGAACCAGCCCAATCCATCAAGTTCTGCGTGATTTTCTGCCTCTGGCTCCAGGCTCTCCAGAAACTCAACCTCTCGGCTCGTGCCAGGCGGCTGCTGCTGGCTCCTGGTGCTGCCAAAAGTGCCCTGGAGGCTGCTTGGGAGTCGCCAGCACAAAGCCTGGGCACGAGCCTTAGCTGGTGCTCGGCAGCAGCCCCGTGGCTGCGGGGACAAGGTGGGGACACAGCCCGGGGCTCCTCCCGGTGCCGCGTGGAGCGAGTTGGAGCAGGTTCCTGCAGTAAAGGTGAAACTCGCAGGGAGCTTCTCTGAAATGAAAGCAGCCCCTGGAGCAAGCCTTCCTCAGGAATTAGCCTGCTGATTAATCTCTCCCCAAGTCACCTGTGATAAATGAAGCGATTAAGGGACTGACCTGCCTGTGGGGCTGAGTTTTTGGGGCGGGTGGGCAGGGAGGGATGTTCCCCCCCACTGCAATTTGGGCTCTTTACAGACCTGGCACCTCTTAAATCCGTATTGCCGGACGCAGCCCCGGGTGGCTCCTGCAGTGGGGACTGCACTGGGAGGTCACTGATGGCCACCTGGGATCTGTCCCCGCTCCCAGGGGACTGGGGGAACTGGGGAGAGGGTGTGGGGATCAGAGTGACCCTGTGCAGCCGGGGGCCGGGGCAGAGGGCCGGGGGTGCTGCTGCTCTCAGCTGCATTTGGTGGTCCCTGCGTGTACCGGGGGCTAATACGTGTGAAAAGCAGATTTATTTTTGCCTACGTTTCATATTCTTCACGCTCCACGGCGGGAGACAAAGGCTCAGCTCTTCAATGGAGTCCTAAGAATAAACCTTAAACCTCATCAAATCCAATCCGGCAATAAAAATTGCCCGAACAAAAGGCCGGGGACGGAGGGTGGCGGCGGGGCCGTTTCCCCACGATAACAAGTTTTCACAAGACTGTTTATCCGCACAATTTGGAACGACACTTAAAATCTCTAATCCCAATAGGCATGAAAGTGCTTGTCCCGAGCAAGCAGGTGGATTGTCCCGGAGCGGCCGCGTTGCCAATGCTGCTCGGTGGCCACGGCGGTGCCCGTGGGGGTCACGGGGAATGTGCTGAGACGGGGCAGCTGCAGCCTGAATGCTTCTCTTCAACCTCAAAGCCCCGGCCCCTCTCCCCCGCACCCCTCCGCATCCCTCCCCCTATTCAAGCCGGTTTTAAAAGGTAGCAAAATGGTTACAAGGTTTAAGGCAGAGGCGAGCAAAATGCCGCACAAAGCGAGGACAAAGGCGTGCGGCGGCCGGTCCCTAATCCAGCATTGCCCGTGGCGGTGCAGCCCGGAGCGGCGCTGCGCGGATTAAACCCGCTGCCAGCAGCGCCAGGGTTTAGCGGCAGGGCTGGGGGGTGCCGAGGGCTGTCCCCCCTTCCCAGCCCTCCAGAAGGGGCTCCTGCCACCAGAGTCCTCTGGGGTGTCCGTCCCCAGGGCCTGGTGCAGGAGGTGGGGTGGAGGCAGCGGGGCAAAGGGGGCTCGCTCTGTCCCCGAGGGAGCAGCACCGCTCCTTGTGCTGCTGGTGTGGATCCCGTGGGGGCTGGAGGTGGGATGTTGGGAGCTGCCCGAGGATGTGAAGCCACTTTAATGGGCTCAGCAGAGATGCTGAGGGTGGGGCAAGAGCCTCTGTGACCCCAGTGACGGCTCCAGCCCAAAGAAATCTTTTATTCCTCCTGTTTTCACGCAAAACCCTAGAAAGCGTTGATAGCAAATGCAATCCCAATTCAGTGCCATGCCGGGAACTGGCACCCACATTCCTAATACAAGGCTCCATAGATGGGAATCTCCCCTCCAAGCAGGGATGGGGTGAACCAGGAACCCCTGAGCCAACTGATGAGTCTGGGGACACTCACACCCCTTTGCCCCACGCAAACCAAGACCCACAGACTCGCAGCATCCAGCACAGTCTCATCTCCCACCACATCCTTGATTTAGGGAAAACTCCTCCTTGGGCCTGACGTTCCCCCAGCGCCCTGCAAAGGAGCCGTCTCTCCCGTAGCATCAGGCTTCCCCTCTGTCTGAAGTCGCTCTTGAAATTAAGGTAATTACTGTCGCGGTCCCCGCGCTATCTGCGGGCACCCGGCGCGGTGCCCACCCGGCTCGGCAGACGGCGGGGCCGCTAATCCCGTTAGCGCCCCGGCACCATCACCGAGACAGCGACGGGGCTCGGCACAAAACCGAGCTGACATCCCTTTCGCACGTGGAAGTGAGGACAGACGCACCGGAGGGTCCTGGCCGGGAAGCAGGGGAAGGGTCCGGGCCCCGCGGGGTGTCGCATTGAGGTGGGACGAGTGTCAGCGAGGTGTCACCGAGCCGTGTCTGCGGGTGACAGCGGTGGCACCCCTTAATTGGCACTGCCACCCAGCCCTGCTCCCTGTGCCCGTGCGGCTTGGCTGCGGCGGGCACCGCTGGGCTTGGGGCTGGGAGATGTCCCCGAGGCGAGTGGGATGCCGCATCCACCCCTGGGACATCCCAGGGGAAGGGCATGAGAGGAAAGGTGAGGGGTGTGCTGCATCGCACAGCCCAGGGCTCAGCGTGCCGCAGCCCTCGGTTGGATGCTCCAAGGCTCCTGCTCGCTGCAAAGAGGCTTTTAATTACTGTCAGTGCCTGAGTCCCACAGCAAACCGCTCCCTCCTCTCCCCAAAGACAGGCTGGGGGCAGGTCAGGGCCGTTTTCGGACACAGATCTGTGATCCGAAGGGAAGGACAGAGATCCCAGGAGCACATCATGCACAGCAGCGTGGCTGGGTTTTACCAACAGGTAATGGGGCAGCAACTCAACCCCTGCCCAGAGCTGCCTGCGGCATTTCTAGCAAGGGAAAAGCTCAGAGTGAAAATTTCTTCTCGCCACGATTATGGCCACTGGAAGTGTGTTTGGACACACTCCATCTGCACCAGGCTGCCCTCTCCTTCCTTAAATAATCCGCCTTTAAAACAACCTCTATGAAACCACAGCAAAAGCAATACCCTATTTGGCCAAGTCGTGTATTTTTCCCTCCTCAAGTTGCTGGCAAAATGAAAGCACTTGAATAAAGTTGGGGAGGAAAAAAAAAAAACCGCAACCAAGACAGTGAGGTTTTGCTTTAAATTAGCATTAATTTACAAAGCCCAGACAGACCCGCTGAGCAAATTGTGCCCATTAATGTATTAACAACAGATTTTTCCTACTGCTCCTTTGGGTCCGGAGCCTGAACAGGGGCTGGTGATTAAGGCTTTTTTAATTCTAAGAGCCTCAATGACCGGGCTGGACCCGGCGTGCGCCCACGGCCGCCTGTGCTTGGGAGGGTGTCAGGGTGACCTCAATAAAGTAGGTGACCACGGCACCTCTAATCCCCTCTTTTAATTGATTACTCTCACCCAGCCCCCGAGGCCATGAGAATGGGGGACCCACCCTCTATAGATTAGCACCCTTTAGTTTACAGATCAGCCACTTTTTCAGTCCTCTGCCCTGCAGCAATGCATGAAAATAACACTAATCTCATTAAGGACAGAAGGGAGCCCTTCAAAGTTTATTAATAATGGGAGCAGACAGGGAGAGAGTCAGGCTCTGGGTCAGATTTCAAAGCTGGGGAAGTGGCAGGAGCTTTCCAAGGGCCTGGTTTTGCCAGGGAGGAGGGTTTTTGCCGTATTTCGAGTCGGATCTGGAAGTGCTGGTGATGGCTCTGAGGAGCACTGGGGTTGTTGAGCATCTGGGACCCCCTAAATGTGGCTGGGCAGGGGTGGGCAGTGCCCAGCTCTCTGCCAGGCTGGTTTGGCTGCTCGGGGGCTGCTCCAAAGTCTCCTTTTCACATCACAGGGCTGTCTCCCCTCAACCCACATCTGAGGAATTATTTACATGACGGCAAGATCTCCCCACCTTGAAAGAGACCTGGCAATCGAGACCTTACGCTTTAAACGCCAGAATGAAGTAGCCCCATTAAAGATAAGATTAATATTTTCAAGGCCAAAGCAGCATCCTGGCCGTGGTGATAGTGCTTTTATCTCTTTTGGGTATTGCTGCTGGGGTCTTCCCAGCTTCTGGCTGCACCCAGGAGTGCAGAGCCCCCAGCCCAGCACCCCTGACCCCAGAGGAGGCTGCAGGCTTGGGGTGTGCCAGCCGGACAGGAAAGTAAAGCTTTGCTCACCTCTGAGCAGGACAGACCTCAGGGCTTCTCCCTCCAGGGCACAGGTGAGAAGGGCATCTCACAGTCGCCCTGGACTGCAGGGCAGCTGCCAAGCCCCCCTCCACCAAGGCAGAAACCCCTTCTCAGAGCAGGAACCCCTGTCCCTGCTGTGCTCCCACTTAGGCTCCTTCCCCTCCCGCTGCCCAGTTATCACCCCCTTAAACTGCACGGCTGGTTGTGACCCCACCTGGCACAACCAGTGTTAGTGGGGGCTGCAGGATCAGCCCCTCCAGCTCTGCACCTCTGTCTGCCCAAGGTGGACAGAGTCTGGTATTAACCAGCAGGAGGAACCCCAAGGATGGCCTGAAACCCTCAGGACTGTGTGGAATTCCCAGGATCCTGAAGTCCCTGAGAGCCGATGTCCATGGGATTGGGAGCCTGGAGGGATGGGCAGGCTTCCCATCACTGCTGCCCAAGGGAGGAACAGCTCCTGGGGGCTTGGAGGGGCTGCTGGCACTTGGTGATGAACTTGTTTCACCTTCCTCTTCCTCATCGTGGAATGGGAGACAAACCTTTCGGATCAGAGATCTGAAGCTCTATAAATGCTATGAGCAGGCTCCTGGAGGTTATGAGAGATCACCCAATTCCTCCTGAGCTGCCTGAATCCTCCAACAAAGCCCAGGCATTCCTACAGTATGTCCCACAGGCAGAGTTCCCAGCTGAGATGCACTTTTAGGGATGAGCCTTGATTTACTTGCTGGTTTCAAACAGGACCCAGCAGTACCAATGCCTTCACAGAAGAGGGAACTCAGTGCTGCCAGGCCTGAACTCCACCTCCAGGTTTACCCAAACATCCTGAAGGATAGGGGTGTCAGGACCCTTGATAGTTCCTGCAGAATGCTGTAAATCCCAGGGGACTTGCAGAGCCTCAGGGAGACACCTCACCTGTGAGAGGGAGGATTTCCCCTTTCCTCCTGTCACCAACACACGTGGGATGGAGCATCCCATGCCCCAGGAGTCCAGAATAAAACCCAACTGACAACCCTTTGGCACATGGAAGTGAGAAGAGAAGCAGCTCATGGACCATGTGCCGGGAGCTGCCCCAAATCCCTGGGGCCAAACCCACCAATGCACCAACCCCCTGGCAGGGCTGGGTTTTGGGCTGGGTGTTTGGGGTGGAACACCAAAGGTCTGAGGGGGGCTCGGAGAGAGGATGAGCTGGATTGAGAGGAAGGAGGGTCCCAGGCTGCGATCCCTCCAGGCCTAACCTAATCACCATCGCTCTGCATTATTACCCTGCCTAACGCGGCATGCTTTTAAATAAAATATGCAAAGATTTCTCAAATTATTTCCCCGGGGCAAGTGCGTTTTCTATCTTCGCTCGTGCATGTTAATCTGAAAAATGCAAATTCCGCACACACCCCCATCTGTTGGGGCTCGGCCATTTATTAACTTTTTTTTTTCTTTGAATGCAAATGTTTCTTTCTTTTATATACATATATCTATATATGAAAAAGCAATGAGTTTTGTTATCTCTGCCCCTATTTTATTTCATTTGGAGAAAACTGGTTTTAATGGGTAAAAAATAATAATAAAATGGCCCTTAGGTGCTGAGGATTACGACTCACTCAGCACTGGAGTTTTAATCAGAGATTGGTGTTGGGCAGGATTACGGCTGCGAGAGGGCTGGGCCTGCTTTGAGATGAAGTGCTGATGTTCAGGGGACAAGATTTACTTATTTATTTATCCAGGATGACTTTGATACTCAGGGCTGAGCCGACAGCACATCCTGAGAGACTAACAGGTCCCCTATGGCTGCCTGGACATTGGTGGTGCTTCCCTGGGCTAAACACTGTCCCTGTCCCTGTCCTCACTGCCTGCCCAGGGGTGACAGTCCCACACTGCCCAGAGCAGCACGTGGGGACCCGTGGGCAGCGCCCTCATCTCCATCGTTAGGGCTCCTTTGCAAAATCATTAAAAACGTCAAGAAAAAAGCAACGACAGACCAAAAAAATGAGGGGAAGGAGGGCTCCAGTGTGGTGTTTTCCCATGACAAGAACCTGATGTGACAGAGCTTGGCGTGCTGAGCGTAATTGGCAGCCTCTGCCCGGGAGAGGCCACGGACAAACTTGCTCCAGGACGAGGGTGCCCCATCCCTGTCCCCGCGGGTCCCACGATGGGGGATGAAGGGGGACCACGGCTCCAGCACAGCTGCCCTGGGGTACATCAGCCTTCACCTGAGTAATGAGACAAAACCCAGGGAAAACACACATGAAAAGGAAGGGAAAGAGAAACTCTTAGGAAATAAGATCAAAGTCCTGCCTTCAAAAATGTTGTCCTGCAGCTACGAAGAAACCCAGATTGCCCTAATTGCAGCGCTTGGCGCAGCGAGGGAGTGGGGGGCAGGCTGGGGGGAACCCAGAGGTCCCAGCACCCAGCTGGGAGGGACAGGAACACCAGGGCTATGCTGGGCTTGCTGGGTTTATTTTTGGAGTACTCCTGTCCCTGTTCCCACAGAGCTCAGGAGTGATGTACAAATGAGGACTGTGGTGCTGGTTCTCCTGCGAAGGAGCAGAGGGAAGCTGCTGGCTTGGGACACATCACACACTGCATTTAATACAACTGTCTCAAATAGAATAGTATTAAAATTGTCCCCTCTAGACATTTGAAGGAGATATGTTGGATAAAACTGATGGCCAAGTGCTTGGATGTGGTCAGAGATTAGGTTTATGCATGGAAAATGGTTACAAAGGAGAACAGAAAAGGAGCTGCACTGGGGAAATAAAAGTCTTTTTTGGAAAACTGCAAAGAAGCCTCAGAACTGGGGCTCTCCCAGGCTCCCTGAGCAACTTTGTGAGCTGGTGATGGTGCAGAGGGAGCTCCAGATGTGGTGTGTTGGGGGTCAGGGATGCCCAGATGTGCCAGGGTCTGGATGCAGGGAGAGCCACTGGCTGTGCTGGCTCCTGCCACCCTTCCCCTGTTTGCTGAGGGCACAGATCGGCTCTGCAGGCAGACACTGCTGTCTTCACACAGGGCTGGTGCCGTGATGGATGAGCTGGTGGATTTGCCTCCTTTCGTCCTGTTTTGGCAATTGTTTTGGCAATTGTTTGGCAATTGCTCCCCATCCTTCCCTCTGCCATGGCCCCTGGTCCTCCAGCATCCAGGCTGGACAGTCCCCGAGGGGACATGAGGGTTTGGGAGGCACAGCCCCAAGTCCTGATGGGTGCAGAGCACTCAGGTCCCCGTTGCAGCACAGGGAAGCAGCTGACTGGCCCTTTAAAGCCTTTTTTTCCTCTCTTGTTAAAAGATGTCTGGGAGGGGAGCTGCCAATCTGAAAAATGATCCTTCCTTTTTTCCATTTTCTTCCTTCTCTCCTTCCAGCTCTTGCTCATCTGTTCAGGTGAACCTCAGGCACATTCATTAAATCTCTGTCTTTGACACCTCAGCTGCTTTGGAGCCCTGGGCTGCTCTTTCTCTTTTCTTTCCATGTTTTTTTCCCGTTCCCCATCTCCGAGCCCGCCTGATCAGCACACTAAGGCAGCGAGAGCGAGCTGCGGAATTGTTAACGAAGCCCAGCTCCATCCGTGGGGTGCTGAGTGGCTGCTCTTGGCGAGGGTGCTGGGCTGCTGCCGGGGCATGGGGGGCATCAGGGCACTGTGGGGAGCCACCACTGGCACCAGGGTGGCACGGAGGGGACATGAGCATGGTGACAGCACATCCTGCACCCAGCCAGTGCCCCGGGGCTTGGCTTGCTCCGCTGTCCTCAGTCCCACTAAATCCTGTTACTCCATGCAGGAGTTCCTTCCCTCCTCTCCAGGCTCCCCTGGGCTCCCCAAATCCCCTCTGCCCACTGTCATGGACCCATTCCTCACCTCTCACATAAGTCCCATCCTGCCAGGGAGGCACCAAGGGCTCATCCCACTGTGGATTTGCCACTTGGCCAAAAGGGACAGAGCCCATGTCCAGCTTCTGATGCTGAGCGGGGCTGGAGTGGGGAGATAACCCACCCGGCTGCCACCAGGAAGGATTTGGCTGTGCTGGTCCCTGGCTGGGATTCCCGCTGGCTGCTCCCAGCCCTGTCAAGCAGTGGAGGCGGTGGGGGATGAGATGCTCTCCATTGCCTTTGCTCGGGGGGCAAGGGGCAGGAAGGATCCCTTTGGGAGAGGCAGAGCTGTGGTGAGGAGGAGGGCTGGGGATGGACCTCGGGAAGGCACATGTCCACATCCCAACTCTCCCTGGCATGTGGTGCTTGTGCCCAGGGCACGGGAGGGCAGCGTGTCCTGCGGGAAGGGGACAGCCCGGCGTGGAGGACGGGGCTGAGCAGGGAGTGGCTCCGGAGGCTCAGCGGGACCGGGACTGTAAAGCTGTGAATTCCTGCAGAGTTTTGTTAGCGGGATCGGCGCGCAGCCTGGTGCCCTGCTCCGAATTAATTATCCGCTGACACGATTTCGCTTCTTTCCCTTTGTGTTATTTTAATTAACAGAGATCTCCTCCAAGCAAGCCAGCTGTCATGTAAATTGTAAAACTGTCAGCATGTACAGGAACTTAACAGGGACTGGAAGAAAGCCTTGCACAAAGGGATGTGCTACTTTCCCTTTTTGGTTTTCCTTTTTTTTTTTTTTTAAATCTGGCACGTTTGTAAAGTTTAAAAAAAAAGTGTGAAGACTAGGGTGGGGCAACAGATGGAGAAAGCCTAGCTTTTACTTTAGATACGTTTCTCTAGGCAGAGGTGCAGGACAGAGGTGCTGCCCAAGTATTCTGGATCAGGATCACTTCCTTGCACATCCGTGCAGCCTGGCCATTCCTCCCCTCCATCCATGCAGGCTGCAGGTGGGACAAGATCTGCTGTAGGAAGGGCTCAGCATTAAGCTGGGCCAAAGGAAACATCAGTGGCTCTGATATAATTAACCTGCTCTGTGTCCACTGTGCATTTCAGCTGCATTCATCCTTGGTGCATCCCTGTGTGCCAAGGACCAGCTGCTGGGTTGGCACCGGCTCTCTGCTCTCTGACCTTGCACCCGGTTGGATCTAGGCTTGAAATTTTTAACTGCAAGCTGAAATCAGCCAGTTCTTCCCAAGACCAGGCTCTGCAAACAAGCAAAACCGTGTTAATGGGCCCCATATGTCTTTGGTTAAAAGCTGCTCCAGCAGCAAGAGCAGCAGATGCAGAAGGGAGCGCGCAGAGCTGGAGGTACGGCGGGAGTTCATGCGAGGATACTCCGTGGACATCCCCTCTTCCCCAAACGCGAGCAGAAGCCTGTGGTAACCCTGCAGCCATCAATTAATAAATGTTTAGGCAAGTCAATGAAGGTTAGCAAGGCCTCAGCTCAAAGGGAAGCTCAGGGAGGACAGCGGGAGGTGGAGATGCTCCGGGTGGCTCTGGTGGATGCCAGGGCAGCAGGACACCGAGGGGGAGATGTGCCAGGGCA
>JAWWEW010000060.1:3373812-3475832 GCA_035583185.1 Anabacerthia variegaticeps
CGGGAGGTGGAGATGCTCCGGGTGGCTCTGGTGGATGCCAGGGCAGCAGGACACCGAGGGGGAGATGTGCCAGGGCACCTGGGGGTCTCTGCACTCCGTGGGACCTCACGAGGCTGAGAGGCAGGAGGGATTCTCACCAAACCTGCTCCCTGCAGAGGAACCCCTCAGGTACCCTCAGGCTGTGACAAAGTCCGCATTTTATTCCCTGCCTGATTTTGAGAGATGATCAACAGCCTGGGAAGAGCCTGGATTTTCTGCAGTGGGGTTTTAATGCACATCTCATCCCTACGGGCTGCAGACCTGAGCTATGTTTGGAAGAGGGCTGAGCCACTTAATTCCATTTCCTACCTTGCTCATCACAAATTATTTTCATTGTCCTTTGAGAACAAAACAAAAAGATTCCAAGCCACATTTTGCTGAAGAAGGAGGGATTTTCTTTCCCAGCAGCAGCCAGGGATAAAAGCCTGGAGACAGCTGAGCAAGCTGCAGCATTAAAGCCCAAATGCTGAGCTTATCCAGCGAGCACAGCCGGGCTCTGAGGGGTCCAGCCTGATGCCGAAGGTTCCACACCGAGGCCAGTTTCCCAGGGCTGGGATCACATATGGAGGTTCCCTCTCGGCCCTGTTTGCATGCCAGGCATGCTGCTTGTCCACTGAAACAAATGACCTTGAGCAGCACTGTGGGTCAATAAAATAATTTGCCAACTGATCCATCTTCTGTGGCAAACAGATGAATCAACTCCAGCTCCCTGGGCTGTTTTATGTACGGATGGGAGAGCCGTGAAGTTAAAATAACGTGTGTGGCCACATCCATCTCTGTGCAATGAAAGGATGGCTCTGAGTGAATAAAGCTCCGTGTTTCAAGATGGGAAAAAACCCTCTCTGCATCTCCTGACACCTGGCTTTGTGAGGTGGGTGCTGTTCCCCAGGACAACGTGGTGTGGACCACCCTTTCCCTCCGTGGAGCATCAAGTCCCCTTCATTGCCACTTTCTGCCCATCATCTCCAACAGCTCTGCTGCCTTGGCCTGTCCCTCATGGCCCCTCCTGGGGTTCAGCCCCCAGACAACCCTTGGCCACCCTGTCCTTGTCACCAACTCATTTTTTCCAGAGGAACAGTCCGAAGGCTCCGGTTTCAGCCTCACAAAGGTGACCCACTGTTGGGAGCTGAAACACCGTGGGAGGCAGACTCAGCTTTTACCAGTCTCCGGTGGAGCAAAGCTCTAAAAGCAATTAAGAAATGGCCATTTCCACCGTGGTGACACAGCCTCCTGCAGCATTTGCAGGGGGTGGGAAGGAGCCAGAGCCACCGGGGCTCCTGCACGTGGCCGGGCTGCATCTGTCAGAGAGCACGGCAAACTGGGGCACTCGGAGGGAGCAGAAAGGCCCCGAGGCAGCCTGTGCTCACTGAGCCCCTAATCACAGCGAGGTGATTAATGCCCTTCTGCTCCCGTGTGCTGCTGCTCCACTCCTGTGCTGCCCTGGCTCAGCCCTGCTGCCTCGGCAGGTCCCACACCGGCGGGCACCAGGAGCTTGGCTTGGCAAAGGGATGGTGCTCGGCTTTCCTGGTGCTGAAAGCAGGGATGGAGATGGCAGAGCAGGGAGAGGGAAGGGCAAAAGGACCCCAAGAAGTCATCCTTGGCCGTGAAATGCCCTGGGAATTAGTGGGTGTTGCAGGGAGAGGGGTTTTGGTCACCTTTACTCCCAGAGCATAGCAGCACTGCAGATGTCCAGGGCCAGTGGGTTTTGGAAATCCCAGAGCTGATGTTCAGATCCACCTCCTGCCACATGCACATTGCTCAGACAGCCTCGAGCTGCCCCATATCCATCTCTTTGCAGACCAATCCAATGAGTGCGTTGTCATCGGCTGTAGGTTGGTGCAAAGAAAGTGGGGTCTGGGAGCAGGACACCACCCAAATTTAAGCTCAGGAGCTCCCCAGGCAGTTGCATCCCAGGTTTCAGGGCTGAGGCAGTCTGCTGGGCATAAAAATCCCCTATTCTCTGCTGCTCTAGAAGCTTACTTTCAGAATCCTTCGTTAAAATTGCCAGTACAAATATAATTTTGTAGGAGGGTCCTGCAGGCCCCATGAATAGATGGAGGGTGCTGGTGTGCTCCTCATGCCAGAGAAAAGCCTGGTGCCCAAACTCCCCCTCTGACAGCAGGAACACAGAGCTGGGAGCAGAAAAGGGTAGTCCTGGAGTCCAGCACTCGCTGATCCCAACACTGCAGGATGGGGACCCTCCTGGGGGATGCAGGAGGGATGCAGGGATGTGTCCCCTCTCTGCACTCCCACAGCGAGGGCTGAGTCAGCTGGCCATGCTCCCCCAAATCCACCCCACAGGTTAACAGGGCCAGGCACAGCTCAGGCAGGTCAGGCACAGCTCAGGCAGGTCAGGCACAGCTCAGCAGCAGCAAATAATGTCAGTGAGCAGGAGCGAGCGGCCGTGCTCATTATGGGGAGGTGAGAGGTCACAGTTTGCCTGTCCCAGAGGTTAACAAACCCTGCGCAGCCACCCCCAGGGCACAGGAGCTGGGCATCAGAGATAAAAGAGCTGCTCAGAGGGCTCAGAAAAAATAGGGGTGCCTTCCACAGGGCCACGGGAAACACCTTGTGCCCTGGCAGGCTCACATTGTGCTCCTCTTCCTCAGCCACGCACCGGGCAAGGTTCGCTCCGCACCGGCATCGCTGCAGGGCACTTCCTGCGAGCCATTAAAGCACATTGGGTAATTAATACCTTCCATGCATGAGGAAAAATGAAAGGCAGGTGGGAGGAGGAGGGGAGGGGAGCAGGGAGGAGGCAGCTCCATTTTGAGGGCAGCCGGGGTGGTTCTCCCTTGGCGTGTTGTTATAATTTGGAGGCTGTAGGGTTCACACCTCTCAGACATTGTTCACAGTCTGATTCCAGCCAGCACCACGGTGCTGTTGGACTGTGCAGGATCCACTCTCCCTGCTGGACCAAGTCTCGTCCTTCTCATTGCCCAGGATCACTGCAGGATGAGCTGGGGCTGCCCCACACTCCAGGCTCAGCACCCAGCAGGCTCCTCCAAACCCCTTCCCTGCCTGAGGGTTACAGGAAAGGCCCCTCAGTGCTAAAGAAAGATCCATTTCAGCACCTTAAACACAGTTTCTTAACAAACAAAATGTTTATTTTCTGAATAATAATAATAATAATAAAAAGAGAATTCCAGCCTCGGGGCACGTAGTGGGATGGCTGTGAGCTCACTGGAGCGTGTGTCCATTACCGACCGCGCTCAGACCCCGCCGCAGCCCCGGCGCTTCATTCCGGCAGAGTGACTGACAGACCCTGATCGATGCTGATTTGGGTTTTAAATAAACACATTGGCCCTGCTTTGCCCGGAAGAGCAAGGTGCCAGCATCTGGCTGACAGGCAGAGGGAGGCAAACTTTGCCAAATGGGCGTTTCTTTGGGTGTATTTCCCTTCTTTGCATTGTATTTCCCTTCTCTTTGCAATATATTTCCTTTCTCTCAGCACTGTGCAGAAGCTGGGATGGGAAGGTTTCAGGGCAGGGGTTATTTTGCATTTTCCTCCTTTTAGTTGTGTTTTCTGTAGACAGAAAAACAGAGCTCGAGTACTCGAATCGTGCTGTTAAAAGCCACCAGATCTTGCTGGTGACAGATCAGACCATGGGACAGGGAAAGGTGCTTCGCTGCCGACAGCGGCTGTCAAGAGAAAAGCCCTCTGATAATTTGCTGAGCTGTGGCAATTCACGTCTGCAAGAGCTGTAGAGCTTCAAGAAACCCTGAGATTCTTGGAAATGTTTTGCCCCAGCATCATGTAGGTCTTAAAACTAATGGAAATGGCACTTGAGAGATGAGTGAGTCAGGTTTGGAAAATAGCACTCAAATAATTTTTTCTCCCTTTGAGCATCATTTTGTCCAATTCAACACACCTCCAACACCCATTTCTTGCTTTACTGTCATGTCAGGCATCAATATTGGAACAGCAGCAGAGAAAGTTTGCTGCTGCAACACTCCAAACACTTCTGTGCACCCACGTTCTGGTGGCTCCCTGTGAGGTGACTCTGTTATCTCCACATCTCTGACCCTGCGTGCCAGCAGATTCCAGCCTGGACAGAAACGAAGGTCACAAGTTACTGAGCCAATCTGGGAAAAAAATTCCAGGAGAGCAGATTGGGATTGTTTTAATTAAAGGAGCGAGGCAGGGGAAGGGAGGCACAGCAACACTCAAGCAATCAGACATTTTCCCCTCGTGAAGATGAATGGTTTGAGGTAGGATTCAGAAGGCTGAAATTGTCTGTTTAAAGGAACGTAAAAATGTGTACGTCGAATGATTGACAAATAAAGGGCACTTTCCTTTAATTTAAATATGCTCCTAGTTTGTGCAGAATATGTTAATTTATACATTGCCTAAATAGCCAGTAGCTATTGTCTGTAAAACCACATCAGATCAGGGCAGCAGGGCAGTTAATGTACTGGCTGGATGTTATGGCTGGTCAGTGAAGCGATCCGAGCTTCCTTCCACTGGCTCCCAACCCCTAAATGGAATAGCTGAGCTGTAAAAAACTGCCAGGGGCATAAACTGAAGTTCATTCTGTCAGCCTTCAATAGGACAAGGCTCTCCTTCCCACAAGGACCCATCCGTCCCCCCAGCCCCAGCCTGGCTCCTGCACCTCAGTGACCCCAGAACTGGGGAGCCCTCCAAACCCCCATTGTCTCCATAGGGATGATTTCTTGGGGTACCTACAGCTGTTTACAGCTCTGCAGCACCATCCCCTCGCCCCATGCTCCTCTGGTGCCTCAGTTTCCCTGGTGCAGGCTCTCCTGGCCCCTCCAGCCCAGCCCTCCTGGGGCTTTGGTCACATCTCTCTCCCAAGATCCCACAGCAGCTCTCAGCCTGTCCAAAAAGTCCTGCTCCTTCTCAGGGCAGCTCCCAGTGCTTCCCAAGCAGCCTTGGGGGCCCAGTTGGAATTTTAACCCTGATATTTGACAGCCTCTGTCCCAAACAGGTCCTGGCTGTGATCCATCCACACCTGACCTGCCTCTTCCTCTTGCCTTCATGTGCAGCCATGACTTGATCTGGTCTCTGGAGCAATTTTTAATGCAGAGAGGCTTCTAATTAACAGGATTCCGAAGTTAATTAAGACAATCTCATTTAGATCTCTCCATGAGCACTCACCAGGGCAATGCTGCTTCCCTGGGCTCCTCAGGAGCCTCCACTCTCCTTGCAAATCACATCCCAGGGGCTGTTGTGTCTCCGGGCAAGGGTCTGGGATGTTCCCTTAGAGGTCCTGGAACATGTTTGTCCAAAGGATCAGATGATTAGCATGGAATTTCAGACTCCAGAGGCTCCAGGACTGTGTTCCAGCCTTTCTGGGCCCTCCATTCCCTTCTTGGACAAACCCACTGCCCCAGTAGGTGAGTCCTAAGGGGAAACTGGCCTCCTGTCTCCCATGTCAGCCCAAAACTGGCAATGTTATGGATCCATCTTGCTTAAGAAAGGTCCATCCTCTGCTTTCATGATGCCTTCCCAAAGATCAGTCCGGATTAAGTTTAGAGTGATATGATAAGTAGTAATAATACTGCTGCCTTGCCCCTAATTATTTTCAATATAATTATGTACCCTCAAGAAACCTTTTAAATAGCACACTCTCCTCAGTGCTCCGATCCAAGGGATTCATTTGTCTCAGGAAAGAAATATTCTTGGGGCTGAATCCTTATTAGTCTTTCCTGGAGAGACTCTTGCTGAAGTCAGTGTGTGTCCCACTGGAGGATGTGGGGCAGTGCCTGCCCAGGCTGTGCCCACCACAGGAAGATTTTTACAAGCCCCTCAGAATTTGGTTTATTGACAGCATAAAGCATTTGGCAGGGGAAGAAAAAAGCCTGGAAGTCTGCTGGAACGTATCTGAGTTTCACTGTCTTTTATCAGCTTCTCACACTTCCTTCTCTTGTGTTTTAATCCCACAGAAGTGCTGCAGCTCCAATGTGTGAAGGAAAACGAGGGATTAAATCCCTTGGTGCTCAGATGGCTGTGAGGCTGTATCCCCAGAACCTGCCCAGGCACGGGAAGGTGCAGAGGTGGCATTTCATCTCCCAGTGCTCTTCAAATCATACTGTGTGAGCAGGTGCAAACCAAAAATCCCTATCATGGCATCACTGTGGTGTCCTGCCCTACCTGGAGATCAAAACTGGCAAGGAACAGCAAGGCCAGTGTGTGTGGAAAGGAGGAATTAAATGCATACATTGAATTTATACAATATATTTTCAGGTGATCCATCACTTTTCGGAGCAAATTGACTTTTCAATCAGGGTGTGCTCAAATGGGATCCTGTCTGTGGCAACAACGTGGAATTTCCTGTGAAAACCAGGTGCCCTTGGCTGGGTTTTCCACTGTCCCAGTCACCTGCTGCCCTCTTGTCCCACTGCTGGCAGCACATCCAGGGGCTGGGATTGCCATCCCTGCCCACAGCCTTGGGCTGGGATTGCCATCCATGCCCACAGCCCAAATCTATCTTGATGCTCTCCCACCTTCTCCATTCAAACCTGTGGGATGCTCAAAGCAAGATTCACCTTGTGGGTTTTAAGCAAGCCATGATCTTTTACAGATGAAAAACCTATATAAATGGATCCTTTCCCATGGTCCTGTTTTATTTACTTGCTGGCACAGTGGCTGTGAATCCACTTGGATTTTCATCCTGCAGAGACTCTCCAGTGCCTGGAGGGGCGTCCTGAATGCTCCCCTGGATTTAGGATCCCTGAAATCCCTTGGGGAAAGGGAGGACTCTAACTGGGAAGTGATAGCCCAGCCCAGCCCTCTCTGTGCATCCCCACACCTGTATTTCAGGCTGTCCCTTCCCTGTACCAGCATCTGAAAACCAAGGATGACTTTCCAAGGAAGTTTCCTCCCTGAAATAGCTAATGAGGACTGATCACATCCCCCAGCTCTCTCCCCCCAGCTCCCCACCCCTCTGAAAAAAAAAATCAGAATAATAATTAAAAGATGCCTAGAAACGCTCTTGGAAGAGCATAAATTCTGAAGATGAAAGTAAATGATTAAAATAATTAAATACTTCAAGTTGACAAGCAGAAGCAGAATCTTGCCAACGGACATTTGTCGGTAATTAGTTAATTAATCCTAACACAAATTATAAGCCATAACAAACCAGTCAGGCTGAACGCAGCCGGCTGTTCGGAATTAAACTTAGAAAAAGAGGGAAGTGAGAGAAAAAAGAAAGAAAAGTTTGAAGATTCTTGTGGATCTGAGGGAAGATGCTGTGCCAGAGCTGGTGTCCCCTTGGGAAGAACCTCCAGGGACATGGGTTGGTTCAGGGGGGCAGGAGCTGGGGCAGAGCAGGGCTCTGTTCCCACCTGGCAGGAGCACAGTGGGGTGGGATGCTCAGAGCAGGGAGGGCAGAGCAGCATTTGGGATTTCTGCCTATTTTCTGTGAGTAAATGTGTAAAAAGCTTCCCAGCTCTGTTTCCTACTCTGCCACTGCTGCCAGTTTGCACTTGAGGCACATCCTTGCCAAAGGAATGGGGATGGGCAATCGAGGTCCCCTCAGGTCCCTGGGCAGGTGGTGACATTAATCCAGAGGTTTCTGGAAGATGGGTGTGGACTGGCATCTGAGAAGGGCTCTGTCCAGGGGTGCTGGGAGGGGAAACCAGCAACCATTAAACCAGCAACCCAGCTTCTCATTAACACCCTGGCTTGGGAAGTGCTTCTGGGAGAGGCTGGAAAGGCAGGGTCAGTGAGTGGGAGCTGGGTCCTGCCAGGGAAACTCAGTGCAAATGACACCAGGCCACATGTGCAGCCAGCAGGGACCTGGTGTGAGCCACATCACTGGGGAGATGGGGAGGACGGAGCCTTTGTGAGATGGGAGGAGGTTAATGAGCTGCAGGCTGGTTTCCCACCTCGGGTCACCTTGGCTCAAGCCCAATTTTCAGTCCTAGATTGAGTGAGGCCAGTGATCCACAGGCAGGGCATGGTGACTGACAGCTCATCTGCGGCTGCACCGCTGTGTTCACACATCCAGCTGGGGCTGGGGAGGCACTGAAGGGCCAGGCTTTGCCCTTCCTCCAGCCTGGAAAAGCTCTGGAGGAGCCAGGAGTCACTGTTCCTATGGGGAGGGTCTGTATGTCCCCAGCACGGGTGACAGATTGGACCAAAGGACAGCTGGCAACGCAGCTTAAGTGAGAAATGGGACATACAGGTTGCAAATGGGCTTTTATCAGGAAGCAAAAGAAGGCATGAAATGTTTTGAAGGAATAAGTGGGCAGCAGGGAAGTGTGACTATCCCACAGATCCCACACTGTTGGAGAGGTTGCTGGTGACTGATGTGCCACGTGTACCGTGTGAGAGGAAGCCTGAACATGTGAGCACACATGACCATCTCCTGATGGGATTTACACACAGAGGAGAAGGAGATTATTTACAAGACAGTAAGAACTAACACTGAAGAGATGCAAAGCCCATCTTTTTTGTCCCAGACTCCCTGAGATGCCCGTGGAGCTGGTCCCTGTTTGCCATCAAACCCACCCAGAGCTCTGCTGAAGAGAACCTTCCATCCACATGTGCGTGAGCATGTGTATGCACGTGTTCTAAGTGTTTTGCATTATGTGAGCTCTGACCTTCAGAGGGGAACAGAAGGAATATTTTCCCCCCTGAGGCTAGAGTTGTCAGTGAAATGTCTGTCTTCCTTAATAATTTCAATCCGGGTGACAGGGGACAGGGCATTTTGCTCTGAACGAACGTACTGTAAAAACTGTCAGATAGAATTTGTCTCAAGAAGCAACATTTCTATCCATTCAGGGTCATAATTACAGGCATCTTGTGACCTGTGGAGCAGCACATTTTTCTCAACCGAAAGAAAAAGAGTCCTAAAATAGGTGGTTTGCTCTTCTGCAGAGCTTTGGACTGAGCCTAAATGGATTCTAGCAGGCGATGGTGATCTGCAGCAGAGTGCTTTCTTCGTTTGTTTGTCGGCTGTTCTTTAAAATCCAGAACAAACTGTGCACTGAAGTGACGTAGCAGAAAAGAGGGATAGAAATTGCCATTCATTGGGCTGGAGTAATGGCCTATTTCTCCTATATCCTGTCTCCTAAGTGCCTACCTCGCTGAACTTCCTCCACACTGACACTGGCCAGCGTCTTGTTAATGAACTGAATAAGTAACTAAATGGGTGATTAACCAAATGAGCATGACGATAATTTGATTGTGCTTTCCTCACTTTTAAAGCACAGGAAATAGTAAGAAAAGTAATAATTCAGTGACTAGCAGGAATTCAAACAGGGCAGAGCTAGAGGAACGGGGGGGAGCCCTGACTAGACTTTGCTGTCTATAAATGCCCCACAACACTGTAGAAATCTATGGTTTGCTAAATATTTTGATTTCTTGATTTGTGCTTCCACACTGGGGAAAAAACCATTCCATTATTTGAAGCAGCATTTCCTTTTATGGTTGAATTTTATTATTAGCAACATTTATGAAACAGATCATCCTGCTGTGCAGTTATGGATCACACACCACTCAAAGCTGGACATCGTTTTGGGGTCACCAGCCTGGGTTTATGTAACAGACCCTGCAGTTCCTGCTCATTGAGGTCTGAGGGAGAGGGAACTCAAAGCTACCACAGTGGGAAGATATTGTGCACTGCTGGGGAGGGAGAAATGGGAAAACTGAGAGATAACACTCTGTGCTGGGCCATCCCAGCTGCTCGTGGTGGATATCCTCTTCCCCACTCTGAGGAAACAATGGTGACCATGGCAGAACTACTGGGAAGGAGCATCCAGCCCTGAGCAGGGCCCCAGCTGCTCTCTGGAACGTTCTCACCTGCAAGATCAATCCTGCCAGAGACACAAGTGTTAATCAGCTGATGGCAGTGGCAGGTTACAATCCATTTTCACCTGCACACTCCAATGGATGCCCCATTCTTGCCATCACAGGTGGAGGGTAAACACTCTGCAATGGGCTTGGGAGTGGGAAGCAGAGCTGCCCTGGGAGATAGAGGGAGACCTGTGGGATTGGTGCTGCCAGGCATTGATATTCCCTGACAAGTCCAGCAGGAATGAGGACTCTGGGAAGGTGTTTTGCTGGTGGTGGGCAAGGACACAGTCCCTCCATGCTGACCTCATCTTGGGAAACATCAGGAGGTGAAAGGTTCCTCCTGAGGTCAGAGAAATCCCCCTGTGCCCATTGTGGGAAGATGCCAACAGTGTGCTCTGCATCCCAGGAGAGCCAGGCTCTGGATTTAAATCCCACTGACAACATTCTGCATCCAGACAGTGTCTAACATCCATCTGTCAAAGCAAACGTGAAAGAAAGACTCTGTAACTTTGCTCAATGAAAACTTCAGCAGGAGCTGCTCTCTTGGGACCCTGAGGCATCGTGGTGGGGAGGACAGAGCCAGGATTGCCCAGAGCCAAGACTTATCCCTGCCCATCCCTAATGGGAATCTATTTAAAGACACCATGTTTAGCCCATAGAAACCCAGCTCCAGGAGCTCTGTGGAGCCCAGACAGGGAGATTAAGAGCAAAGCCCCGTGTAAGCCTTGCAGGGTTCATTCCCGGGTTGGTGATCCACAGGCACACTCCAGCAGCAAAGAGGAGCTCAGTGAATCGAGACATTTCTATTCCTGTCCACTCCACTACCCTGCCCTGTGATCTCCTCAATCACTTCTCCTCTCTGCACCTTCATTTCCTGCAGCTGAAATAGCAGGAATGTGAGGGGCCTTTTCTTCTCTGGAAAGCAGGAGCTCCTGCAGGAAACGCTGTCCAGGCATTCCAGTAAGTGTAACACCATCTTTACTCATACCATATTGAAGAGATGACAGCACAGGGCACAAGCCAGTGCAAGCACTGCTCAAATCACCCCTGGAATGACAAATCCCTCCCGTGCCACAGTTGTGCATCACACCACAGCTGGGGACAGAGCAGGAAGCTGAGCCCAGACCCCTCAGGACAGCATTTCCCAGCCCAAAGAAGCAGCAGTGCACCCAGGAAGGCTCAGCATTGCTCTTCTGGAAGGGGAACAGGACATTGGCATCACCAGATCGGGAGACAGAGGTAGAAAATGCAGATTTTGGGTGCTGTGCTCCCTCTAAAAGGTGTTCTGCTCTCACAGGTGGGACAGGGAAGGACGCCAGGCATTCCTGCTCTACTCACAGCTTTGGTTTTTGGAATGCCACCAGGGAGGCTGAGGAGCAAACACATGGATAAATTCACACAACTGCAGGGTTAGCACTGAAAATAAACCGGGCAAAGGCACATACAATTTTAAGACATGCTGCAGCGTGGACAATTTACCTTTAATGGTGGAAAATATGCCCTGATTTCTGCTAGGCAGAGCTGTCCTGCTGCTGTCATGGACTAGTGTCAGGAACCCCTGAACTCCAGGAAGAAATGGGTGTTCCTAAACAGGGCAATCCAATCTGCCAAGAAAATTCAATAACAACCTTCACATTTAATTGTACCCCAGGGCCCAGTAAAAATCAACAGGGATGGTAGTTGTGGAATGTTTGTTAATATTTCTCTTATAAAGCACTCAAAAATAACCACTGAATGAGAAGGGTTAGTTGTACATGTGGAATAAGTATGGAAATCTATAGGGGGACATGTGTGTAAAACTTCAGGCTGGATTGATACAGAAAATCCTTCTGTGAAAGGAAACCTCCTGGTTTGATTTACACACACAGCACTCGATTGAACAAGTGTTGCCACAGGCAATTGGAAAACAGTCAGAATGGTGAATTTGCTGCTTGCACACATTTATACCGTTTCCTGGAGACAATCTGCTCTTGCTTTTTGGCGTGTTTAGTGGTTTTTAAGTCACACAAAGGTTATGCCCAGTTCTCCCAGTGACACAGGGACTTTCTGGGTAAAAGTGTTCAAGGCCAGGTTGGATGGGACTTGAAGCAACCTGGTCTGGTGGAAGGTGCCCCTGCCCACGGCAGGGGATTGGAATTAGATGGTCTTTACAGTCCCTTCCAACCCAAATCATCCCAGGATTTCTATGCTGTGGAGCCACCTAAATGAAGACACTTTTCCTCCCATGAGAAATTTAAGTAGATTGAGACTGGGGGTAAAAGGAATAGCAGAGGCCAACATTTGCTGCTCATTTTTTCTTATCTGTCCACACATACACCTTTATACACATCTATTAGCCAAGCACTTCTGTCCACGGATCTTAGACCATCCTCTGATAGGTAGTTTGCATCTCTCCTCATGTTGGTTAAGACTCAAAACTGGTTTTCTCAGTTGTTTTTCTTCTTTCTTCTACTTCCCCATCCAGCTGCAAGGCCGTAGAGTTGTTTCTCTCCACTTTCTCACGCTCAGAGCTGCATCCTTCCCAGGCCAAAGGTGACTCCAGCCCAAAAATCTTCCACAGGTAAGGGGGAGGTTTGGTTGCTCTGCAGCCTCTGGTGCTCGGGGGCTCAAAAGGATGCTTTAAAAGGTTCTTAAACCCTTTCCATGGAGAAATTGTAACCCAGGGAGGTTTGGAGTCCCCACCGCTGTGGGGGAAGGCCTGGACGCTGCAATCAGTGCGGGGGACCCGCCACACCTTACACTCCATCACCTTAGTGCGCGGGGTGTCTTTCCCACCTCAAACCACCCTTTATTCCCAATATTTCCCTCAAGTTTCCCTCACCATTCCCTCCCACGCACAGACAGTCCCCCGTCCATCTTGTCACCCCCGCCCCTCAGGGGCGGGGTGGGCGGGGCTCTCGCGAGCGCTGACGTCATCGGGGCGCGCCGGGCGCGGCGGCGCGCGCTGTGTCACCAACATGGAGTACCTGATCGGCATCCAGGGCCCCGACTACGTCCTGGTGGCCGCCGACACCGTGGCCGCCTCCAGCATCGTGCAGATGAAACACGGTGAGAAGCGCACACACAAACCCGCCCGAGGGGGTGCCGCGCTCGGCCGGCGCTGTGGCGGTGCGGTGTCCCTTGGTTGTACCCCCCACGCGCCCAGGCCTCTGTGGGGTTGGGGCGCTTTGAGGCCTCGCAGGGCCTCGGGGGAGGTTTTGGCACAGGGTGGGGTGTGAGGAAGCGCTGCCGGGGAGCTCCAGGGGGAGGTTTGGTCGCTCTGCGGCCTCGGGTGCTCCGGGGCTCAAAGGGGGGCTTTAAATATCCAAATTCTAAAAGAGGGGCTTAAAGGGCCGCTTTAAAAGATCCCGGTCCTAAAGCCGGGGCTCAAAGGGTCGCTTTAAAGTTCCCAATTCCAAAAGCGGGGCTCAAAGGGACGCTTTGAAGTTGCCAGTCCTAAACCTGGGGTTCAGAGGGCCTCTTGTAAAGCTTGGAATCCTGAGCCAGTATAACTATGTTGTATATATATTGTTTTGTATATATTATTCTATTATTATATTTAATAAACACTGTGGTGGGATCTCTCCTTAACTTCCCAGTCCAGTTAAACGTTGGCTCCAAATAAGGTTTTTTTTCCCCTAAGGAAAATGTACTTAGAATACAGGATTTAGTTGCCCTGGGAGGGAAGAAACCCCATAAATTCCACGTAGTTATTTAGAATAGTGGTGTTTGTCAGTAATTGCATTCATTAGTAAATTAATAATTAGTGAATCAGTAAATTGATTTGCTTCTGTTGCAGGATATTTGGATAGAGTTGGATGGTCACTGAGCAAAATTCTTATTCCTAACCCTGAGAATGTTGCACTTTGACCACAATATTCTATGTGAAGCTTTAATGTTTCCTACCTTGTTTCTGAGGTGGGAAATCCTATATATTTCTGGAATGCCTCCTTTTCTGAAGAGCTTTGTTTCTCTTGGTGATGTGTTTTGACAACTCTTTGAGTTTTGTGCCCCCAGCTGTGAGAAGCTCAATGTCAGGGTTTGCTCAGGAAGACTTTTTTGGCCGTGGTGCAGTTGTCCAAGTCTCCTTCTGGCTTCTGGAAAGCCCTGGTGTGTCAGGATATTGGCAAAATAATTTATTCATATGACCAACAGCTCTTATTGTTGTTTCTCTTTGCCTAGACCATGACAAAATGTTTAAGATGAGTGAGAAGATCTTGCTGCTGTGCGTGGGGGAGGCTGGAGACACGGTGCAGTTTGCAGAGTACATCCAGAAAAATGTGCAGCTCTACAAAATGAGAAATGGTGAGTGAAGCAGGACAGGTGCTGGAGGTTGGGAGCAGAGCTGGGGGGGGGTTCCAGGTGAATGTTGGTGGAAGGGACTGGATTTCTGCATTTTTAGTGTCCAGCAAAGGGGGTAATTCAGGCAGGATGCAGAAATAGAGGCTGGATTATGTAGTATAAATTAAGAGGTTTATCCAAATTCCAGCAAACCTCTTTATAATATAAATATAAATAAATATAAATATAAATATTTTAGTAACAAACCTTTTATTCTTTTAATGTGTCCATTGCACACCAACTGTTACCAGTTCTTCCAATATATTGGACAAAAGAAATCCAAGCTACATGTCCTTAATATTTCAGTTTTTTGAAGCCCTGTGTATTTCCATGGTCTGTACAGTATGAGTTATCCAGATTTTGAGGGCCCTTTTTGTGCTTGTGGCTTTCAGAAAAAAAACTGGAATCAGACAAAGAACACAGCCTTTTGTCACTGCAGAACATCTCATTATTGCAAAATAGGAGTGGGAGGGCAGGAGGTGAAATGTGAGCGTGGATTTGTGCTGTTGCCAAATAAACATTGATGTTTCTTGCCCAGGTTATGAATTGTCTCCCACTGCAGCTGCAAACTTCACCCGGAGGAACCTCGCCGATTACCTGCGCAGTCGGGTGAGTGGGGGCTCAGGGGGCTCAGCAAAGGCTCCCAGGGAGGAGTGGAGCCTGAAGAAAGTGGGGGCTGCTGTCTTTGGTGGTGAATTTGGAAGGGGCTGCCCTGGGAGGTTTGGAGTCCCAACCCCTGGAGGTGTCCAAGGAATGACCAGATGTGGTCTGCTGATGGGGGACAAGGTGGGGGTCAGGCACAGGTTGGACTTGATGGGCTGGGAGGGCTTTTCCAACCTGACTGATTCTGTGAATTCACGTTGCTGAAAGGATGTCTCAGTAAAATATAACTTGATTTGCTTGTTTAAAAAGCTTATCACTTCACTTATCAATATCTGATACAACTATAGACTTAAAATGTCACTCCCTGCAGTCCTAAAGTGAATTAAACCTCTTGAACATCGAGTTAAGATTGTGGGTTTTCATGCAAATGCACTGAATTCGTTTAATCTTCTTGGAAAGTGGTTTCATAGAGCAAAGCTGTTTGTTGTACTTAGCAAAACAAGTGCCTTTTGTAAACAGCAACGTGAAGCTTTCAGTAAATACCGACTCCAAGTTGGAGCTGTGCTTTCAAGTTCCTGAACTGCAACTGCTGATGTTTTCCAAGTATGAAAAGGTGTTGTGAAGGGGCAAACAGACTTTTAGCAATCCAAGGTTAGGAAGCCTTTCATTGAGAAGGATGTTAATGTGCTGTATGTAAGAAAACAGGAAGAAGGAGGATGTTGAGAATGGAGTTGATCAACTCTGTCAGGGGTAGATTGTGGGATAAATTGTGTTGCATTCTAACAGTGCACTGCTCAGGCCTGAAGTGAGGTTTTACAGGAGCAAATAAAGACCAGTTTAACCTCAGAGCTGTATTGTTGAGAACTGTACATGTGTGGAGTGAGAGTTCTTCCAGAACTCATCCCCAGAGATCATTGTTCTCCTTTCTGACGTGGATCACAGCTGCAGGCCACAACTTTTCCTTATGGGTCCCTTCCAGCTCAGATGTGATTCCACACTACTCTTCTGGTTTAAATGGCTCCAGCCAACTCTGTGGCTGGTAGGTGATGGTTGGCAGTGATGGTTTGGCAGTGATTTGCCTTGGCTTGTGTTCAGGTGGGATTTGGAAGGTCTGTGTGTGTTTTGTGCATCTCTCTGCAGTTTTTGAGGCTGATGGGAAGCAGTGATGCTGTTGCTTGGGGCCTGGCCCTGGGGGCTGCCTGGTGCTGATAACTCATCTGAGGGATATCTGACCTGCACAGATGAGACTGAGTGTCCTGCCCCACTTAATCAGAGGCAGCTATTTAATTCATATGATTTAAAGTCCCTTTTACAGGCTGTTTGGTGAACTCACCCACCAGGATGCAGCATCGATGTGGCACCATTGTCTTCCTCTGTGCCACATCCCTTGGGGCCTGATCCTCCCTGTGGCTCCCCTCCTTCCTGAGCCCACCCCTGCCTTCCAGCTCACCTGCTCCAGATGGGCAGCACAGTGGGGAGGACACTGGCAGAGGCAGATGTGTTTATTTACCGGAGACAAAACGCTGCTCTGGTGCAGATGGCAACGCCCCGGGGCACGGCGCACTCTGACACTGCTGTCACACTACACTGATCCCCACACTGCAGGGAGAGCCCTTTCCCTCCAACCATAGCACTTAATGACTTGTTTGTGGGATTTAGAATTTGATAATACAAGCCTTGCCAGCGGAATTTATTTTTTTTTTTCCTCTCTCTGTGAATTTTGTTCCGTTTTCATCATCTTGTGTGGGATATCAGAGGGCTTAACACTGGTGTTTGGTAGCTGTTTAAATTGCACATGGGATTCCTGGAGGCTACTAGTGTAATGATGTGGGTGAAAAAAATTAAAAAGGAAAAAAAATGGAAAGGTAAAACATGCCAGTGCCTCCTGTTAGGAGTAGGAAAATAGCTGAGAAGTAGAAAGTTTGGTGGGGAAAATGTAGTTCCTTGCTGTATTGGCACTCACCATGTGGAGCTGTTACAGGGGCCAGGAGGTGTGTGAAGGAGAGTGGTTAAACTACAGCAGGGCTGTCTCAGGCTTTAGTCTCTGGTTGGAGCTAAGTGGTGCTGTAGTGTGTAGGAGAAGGGGGAATGGCCTTAAGCAGAAGGAGAGCAGGATTAGATGAGCTCCCTTCCAACCCAAACCATTCCATGAATCTGTTGTTACCTGCTCCAGCACCTCACTTGGGTCACCAAGTGCCAGGTTCAGTACATTTGACTCACTGCTGAGGTTGTGTGGTGGGGAATGGGAAAAACAACCCCCTGCCCCTCCAGAGGTGGGGAAGTTCAGTCTCTGGTTGTGATGCTGTTTAATTATAGGTGACAGGGTCTGGCTGGAGTCCAAAGGCAGCCTGTCAGCTCCTATCCCTGTGTCCACACTTGGCAGGAAACTTCCTTGCTCCCACCTTTCCCCCCTTGCTGTGACTTTGGCTTCCACCAGATGTCACAGGGCTGTGTCACCACCACCCTCCCGAGCTGGGGCTGGGGTGTTCAGCACAACTCTCCTCTTCAGCTGTAAATTCTGGAGAATTTCACACTTCTCCTAATTGCTGTCGTTATTTTAAATCAAACAGCGTCAAGTGCAAAGCTGTTCAGGGTGGGAAATGGTGTCTCTGTAGGAAGGGGAGTTGGGGATAAAAGAAGCCACAAAGTCCCATCCTGGAGTGTCAGTCGTCACTCATTTGGTGGCCCTTTAACCACAGCAGCCTTATCAAGAGTTTAGGACTCTTGGCATAGATTGAGTCACAGAAGCCAAGGAAGGCTGCCCTCAGAATGGACTGAAGGGTTGGGATGTACAAGGAATTCCAGTCCAGCATCGAGGTGTTATGCTGCAAATTTCATTTACAGTCGTGGCAGTGGTAAATAGATTATGTAGATTTCCTCATGTTTAAATCCTGCCTTTCTTGAATAATAAGGCATGGGGGATAATTATTTACATTTGAGTTTTAAGAAGTCTCAGAGACCATTAGCAGGAGAACTTACAACTGAAAATCAGTTTACAGATGGGTTTAAGTCTGGATAACACCATTTATTTATGGTTGAGTATCTCGCATATGCCAATGTTGGTAATTCCAAGTCACACAATAATTTGAGTGATCTCGTGTCATGGCTCTTAAATATCAACTTGTGTGATGTTTCAGAATAAATAAAGGATGAAATACAGCCTAATTAAACGAATACAGCTGCATGGTAACTTCTCTCCAAATATTCTTGGATGCTTTGAAGATTAAATCACACCATTTACAGTGATGTTTGATATATAACTGTAGCCTGCTTTATTCTTTCCTACTGTCTGAAAGTAAAAATACAGTGTCCTGTGATTTGGGGGGCTTTTTTTGCGTGGAAATTCACATATCAAAATGAACTGTTTCCTATGATACAGTTTGGCTTTAGGGTAAAATTCTGTTTGCTTTTTCAATCTGTTGGTTGCATCATCATTTTTTTCTTAGTTTGTTGCTTTGTTGATCTAGGCTTTCCAGCAGTTTAGAGATATCCTGTTACTACAATTAATTTAATGAGAAACATTATGTAGATATGAAAATACTGGAAGTATATAAAAGCTGCCTTTAAAAATACATACAATTCCCAAATTTTTTTCTGAGCCTACATTTAAAAATAATACAGTGCACGTGTGTTTCATGGTCTTACAAAGTACAGATCTTGGAAGGAGATGTGGGAGAAGGAGGGATATTTGATTTATTCATGATGGTGGAACACTAAACCCAGAACATGAAGGAAACTGCCAAAGATTAAACTTGGTACATGCAATAAAAAGTCAAATTGCCAGTGAACAGGACACTGTGTGTAACTGTCTGCACTGTGTGAGAGCTTTTATATGCACTGAAATGGGCTGTGGTCACTGGGAGGGGGACTGGGAAAAGAGCAAAGAGCAGGTTAAATGAACAAAGAGTTCTTAGAAACTGCAAAATGTTCATGTTGTGTTCACGTGTCGACAGTAAAAATCTACAAGTTTTATGCTGAGATGAAAGGACCTGGTGTGAAAACTGCATTCAAATTTTCTTAAGTTTGAGTGTGCTGTGAAAGCTGTAAAAAATACCCCAGACATGCTGGTTTTCAGGAGAATCAAGAGTTTTATGTTTTTACTTGCTTGTGCAGTCTGTGTTACCAGAAGACCTGATGCTTTCTAGGTTGAGACCCACAATCTGCTGCAGAAAGGGTTGATGTGGCATTTTAAGGTAAAGAATTGTAAACCCAGCCACGTTGCTGCTCTCCAGGTGCCACAGGGAATTAAGATATAAAGGTTTAGGTGTCACTGCTTTGATCCAAACACCCTTTCTGCCTGCAGACCCCTTACCACGTGAACCTTCTCCTGGCTGGCTACGACGACCACGAGGGCCCTGCCCTGTACTACATGGATTACCTGGCAGCCCTGGCTAAGGCTCCTTTTGCAGCACATGGATATGGAGCTTTCCTCACCCTCAGCATCCTGGACCGCTATTACAAGCCAAGTAAGTGGACTCAGTGGACAGGAAAACCCTCCTGTTTCAATGCAGGTCTTTAATTTATTAATCAATGAGACTGATGTTTGCCAAATCAGGTGTGATTGCTGTGGCACTGCAGATGGGAACTTGAGTTTTTGTTAGACAAATGGAGCTTTAAGTGTTGCCTTATGCTGTTGCTGGGATGGTAATGTGAAACCAGTCAACTCATAGATTTCTTTTTCCTGTTTGCATCCTAACAGGCTGGAAGTGAAGGAAGTTTCAGTTTATTCTAAAACAGGAGTAGACTTTCCTGGACCATTAGCTGCTGGTAGTCTGCTTTTAATAAATAACAGTTTGATAACTTTATCTTCCTGCTGGTCTGCTGGCTCTGACATGTACAATTTCCCAGATTATCAATGTGCGGAGGGCAGTCCCAGATCCTGCTGCTCCATGTCTTGGATTGGCTTTGTGTGATACTGAAAACATTCAAGTGAAAAGATATTCCTAGCGAGATTGTCTCCAGAACTCTGAAGTGGTGATTAATCCTAGAGTATGAAATGGTTTGGGTTGGAAGGGACCTTAAAGCTCATCCCATTCCACCCCTGCCATGGGCAGGGACACCTCTCACTAGACCAGGTGGCTCCAAGCCCCATCCAACCTGGCCTTGGACACTTCCAGGGATGGGGCAGCCACAGCTTCTCTGGAAAACAAAGAGGTTTTGGACAGATTTACAGTTCTGTGCACGTGGCAGCTGCTCATCTTAATTCTTGTACGTGTTTGTACATGTCTAAAGTTGTAATTTTAGAATCATAACCCACTGCCAAGGAATAAACATGGCCCCATCCCCACTGCACAGATGAGGAAATTGCAAAGCTTGGAATATTGTTAATCAGACATCTTTGGCTTTACCTACAAAACAACTTCACTCCTGTGTGCAAAGTTGAAGTTAATACCTCTGCTCTGAGATTAGAAATGCTTTCATCCACCTCCTACAAGAAATGTAGCTGTAAACTGATCGTTTTATTCTCATGGAATTTTTGCCTGAACAGTGGATGCAGATCTGGAACAAAGTGTAGAAACAAGTTTTGAGAGGTCCAGTCGTGTCCCTTAGAAATCCTATTGCTCCATTTTCACCATTCCTCGTGGAACAGAATAAAATCACAACCAGCAATATATTGTCATGGCTTGTCATCTCTACAGACTCCTGGATTTTATCCTCAAGTGTTTGAATAGCAGGAGCATCCCACACGTGCCTGCCCCATTACTGAGCTCAGACCCAGCAGGAACATTGTGTTAAACCCATCTCCACCTCCTGCCCCTGCTTTGCAGCCAGCTGGGGCAGCTGGAGCTGATTTAGGGCTGTCACAAACTCGAGGAGAGGGAGGCAGAGCCCTGGCCGTGGCCATGGGAGGCAGAATTCCGTCATGCTTCCCATTGCCTGGAACAAATCGATTCTCAATGGCTTGTTGTGGCGGTGCTCGGCGTCCTGGGGACATCTGGAAAGCGTTTGCTGGGAGCTGGGAAGGGGAGAGGCTTTGGTGCTCAGCTGAAAAGTTGTTTAAATTTAATAAAGTTTCTGCGGGGAGAGAGAGAGAGAGAGATGGCCTCTAATGAAAGCAATCTGTGGATGTTTTCCCTTTCAGGTATCACACGTGAGGAAGCAGTGGAGCTCTTGAAGAAATGTCTAGAGGAGGTGAGTTGCCAAAGTCAGGCCCTGGTGGTGCTGAGAAAGGGAGGTTTGTTTGCATTCGTTCCCTGAGACTTTCCTCTTCCTCTTGTCGCGTTTTTCACTGCCTTTGCCAGGAGGGTAATAAATGCACATTGGCCAGATGTGGAGGAGCTACTGAGGAAAGGGATTTGTGGGCACTTGTGTTGCCTTTGCATGGTTCACATCCTCCAGAACCTAAACTTGGAGCTTAATTGCTTTTCTTTACTTCTGCTTCTTCCGTGCTTAGCATAATATTGATACAGAGCTTTTCCTCTGGTGTTCCTTCTGAACATCCTGCAGCATCCTTCTGTCACTTGTGTTACACTTGAGCACCCTTAGAAATATATACTAGTTCTTCTCCAGCCTGTGAAGTGGTACCAGAGGTAAAGCCTGGACCTGAAAGTTCATGACCAATTTTAGTGTGAACATGAGAATCCAGATATTTCAGACACCAAGGTTTTTATTGCAGGAAAATAGTCTTTATCCTTGGCTTTAAGAGATTGAATCAAATTTAACTCTGGGGAAACATCAGGAAGAAATGCTCTGAAGAGGTCCTGTTTGAAGTGAATTTGTGATGCATGCACTTTGTGCCCAAGATTGTAGCCCACTGAAGTTTTCCTGCTTAAATGTTAGCAGTTAAGGCCTGTGCATTTTGCATCTCCAGCCAGTGCTTGTTTAACATGGATTGTCTCTCAACAGAGAGCAACTCACATTAATTCATTCCTGAGCAGTGAAAAAGCCCACTCTAGTTCCCAATACTTCAGGTCACTAGAGCCAGGGTGGAAATTTCCATGTGCAACGACATATCTCTTAAATTATATTCTCCTCTTTTATTGAAGCTTTGAGTGAATCTCATCCCTTTTGTCTTTTTGTCTTTGCTGAACAGCTCCAGAAACGCTTCATCCTAAACCTGAGCTCCTTCAATGCCCGGTTCATTGACAAGGAGGGCATCCATGATGTGGACAATATACCCCTTACAAAAGTGGAGTCCTAACCCTTGAGATCTTTCTTCAGCAGTCTTCTTCTTTTGTTCACTTTTGGGTTTGTTTTTTTTCTATTCATTGGAGGCACACAAGTCATGTACTGCAGTGGCAGATCAAATAAAGTTTGACATTTATATAGCCAGTTTTATCTTTTTATTCCACTGATCCTTCCAGAGAGGATGTAAGTAAATTGTTCCTCAGTGAAGGTGAAACTTGATTTCCTGTTCATGGGGGCACGTTCAGATTATTTATCTTTCCTCTTCTGAGCTTTTACTGCTCCCCAAATCTCTTGTGTGGGAAAACTGTATTTAATGGATGACATTGTGCTGTCATCTCCTCTCATCATTAAAGCTCAGCAAACTCCACACAAGTGTTCCATGCCAATCATGAAGCATCTTCTTTATTTTTCCAAAGGTGTTACCAGTGTTTACTTAATAAAATAATAATCAGGTTTTCAAAGACTTAATTTGCTTTTGGTACAATTTTCTTTTACTCAAAGTAGATGGAAACAAAGATTTTCACATAGAATGGAGTTTAAAATGGGCTTCCAACTCACCTGACCATGGTTCTGGTACTGGGAAAGAGGTTTCTGCTGGCACAGTGGGTTCATAACTACATTAAATAGAATTTAAATAATATTTTAAGTAGAAACTAATGTATCAATTTTGTGATTTGTCTTAATTGTTGTATCTGTACATTTAGAAGCGCATGAAAACAGTTTGATGAGAAATTAAACTGCAGCACTTTCCATAAATATTTGAATTACCCTGAACTAGTCAGAGCTTTGTTTCCATGAGAATGATCCCTGATCCTCTAAGCTCTGGATGCTGCTTCCCTCTAAAACCCCCCAGTGATGGAACAGCCTCGGGGAATTATCATGTGGCTGATACTTGTGGTCTGCCCAGAAGTGATTCTTCTGAGATAAGTTTTTGGTGTGACTCCATCCCTGCTTGAACTGGCATTAAAAATGCTCTGCATGCTTATTTTATGTTTAAGTAAGCTTGGGAAAAAAAAGGATCTTGGAAACAGGAGGATGGATCTATACAGGATTGTGTGCAGACAATTATTTGTGTCTCAAGGCATAACACCCAAGTTCTCAGTTGGAAATGGTAAGTGACAGACCCAACTCTTTATTTGTCAAAGATTTTTGGGTTTGCCTCAGCAGTGTGTTGGAAAAGCTTAATTTCTTCCCCATAAAGTTGCCAGCCTTAAACCCCAACCATTCCTGTGTTATGGAATAGATGAGAACTGGATGAGAATGAGACTTGCTTAATGCCACAGAGAAGTTTGCAGCTCCAGTGCCTCAACTCCCCCTGCCTCTTAAATCTAATTCTTCCCTGAAGTCCTATCAGGCTTTGTAGTTTAATTCTTCCCAGAAAGAGTTGAATTATCCTCTGGTTTTGCTGTAATGGCTGCAATGGTCCAGAACTCTGAAACATTTTGCTAAAATTTGCTTTCTCTCTTACAAACCTTTCCAACTTCACCCCCAGCAGTCCCCAGAGTGACGATTTCCTCTTGGCAGGTCACATTTAACACGAGGAGAGCCTGAAATCTCACCCCTTCGTGTTGCATTAATGTTCTTGCTTAGCCTAATGCAGCATCTCTAATTTATTTTACCACTGATGTTGAATGTTTTTGCAGGTTTCTTGTCTCGTTTCAGGCTCATCATTGCAGAGGGGGCTGAGCTGATGTGATATTTTTGTCACTGCATATTGAAGCAGTGATGCCTCCTTATTGGAGGAATTCATTGTTTCCCACCCCAGCCTGGGCCGTGGAGCTCTTGGGTGGTGTGAGCCCGGCAGAGAAGCTGCCTGCAGTTTTTATTGGCACCTATTTGCATGCAGGTGATTAATAAACATCAAACAATTATTCCCTGGCTGGATTCAGGTTGGAATGGAACATATGTTTTGCCCCAGGGCACGGCCCAGGATCTGAATCCCCCGTGGAGGGGAAGATCCAAGGGGTTGCATCCGAAGCCAATGGAGCAGCAACCTCGAGGAATGAATAAACACAGCCCTTGATTCCAAACCAGGAACAAAAGAACTGGCCCATGAGGAGATTGGACTCTAACAAAACAGATTTTTTGAGGACTTTCCAAGAATTTACACTTTTTAAGGAAAAGGGTGATACTTTTGCTGTATAACTTATTTTTTTAAAGGTCTGTGGTGCTGATGTTTAAATTCAGAAACCAGCTTTCATTTTTGACAGTGATACATGGAATCTGAAAAATCAATATTTTATGTTACTAGAAGAGAAGTTTAACCCTAAAGCTTTTCAAAGTCACATTTTGCCTAGAATCCAGGAATCCCTTTTGGAAAGAATTCACCTTTCCATTTGAAATGCATCTGTATTTGTCACGACAGGCCTCTCTTTCATAAGAAATCTCTGAAAGAATTGAGCACTGCAAGAAAATACTGCTTTCTACTAATTTTTGTGGTTCATATTATAAAAAAATGAATGTTCCAAACCAAGGTACCGTGGTCCTGGGGCACTGTGGTCACAGTGAGCTGCTCTGCTTTGCCTTGCCTGGTAATTCTGACCATATGTTTTACTCCCAAAGCCTCAGGGCCCAAAGAGTTAACAAGACCCTTTTTCTCGTGTTAGGTTTCCTGTTTAAGGATGGTCTTTTCCTGAGGAGCAGATCATCACCAGCTCATCTCTCCAGAGCTTGGAGGTTGCTCCAGGATCAGTTTACAGAGCCTTTGTGCCTTGGGGCACTTTTGGTTGGGAGTGCTTTGCTGAAGGAAGAATGTGAGTGTAGGTGCAGCACTCACAGGGCTTTTTTTTTGCATTAATTACACCTTTCCATGAAGAAAATCTGTGTTTTGGGGCAGACCTTCCTGTGAGCAGACCCTTTGGCCCAGAGGAGCTGTCAGTGCTTGGCTGCCTGGCAGGATTGCCCTCCCAAGGGTTTGTGGAGCCCAAAAGTGATTTGGTGACTCAAAGTCATCTGGAGCAATGCAGCTTTTCCCCCTGTGGGATGGAGGGTGACACCAAGCACTGACAGCAGTCAAAAGTTGAAGTGGCTGGAAGGGAAAACTCTCTCCCTTCTTGTTCTGCTCACCTTTCTGGGGAGTTGCTGGTGGGGGAGAGCCCTCAGGCTGATTCACCTACTTTGCCCTAAGATTTCTCCAAAAAATCCAAGCCCCTGTTTTGTTCAACAACCCCAGAGATGCTCCAGCCCTGGCCAGGTGAGTGGCCTTGGGCAGGGACTGGTTTTCTGTGCAAACCTGAGTGCCCTCAGCAGGAATTAGTGAGCCATTGTGGAGACAGTGAAAAGAATAACCCAAAATCAATCCTACAATCAATCCTGAGCAACCCTACAGAGCATCCTCAGCAGCCTTCGAGTCTGACTGTTCATGGGGATCAGTGGCTGGCAGAAGCTTTGCCACCAAATGGAGCTGTCACTTTTTGGAGTGAAGATGTGGGAGCAGAGGAGAGAGATCAGGCTGAACTCTCCCAAGGAAGTGTTTTCCTTTGCTCCTGTCTCTAGTTTTGACAGGAGGTTCCTGCAAGAGGCATCAGCCCATGCCAGGGCTGACATTAGGAATTATGCTCATAGGATTTGGTTGAGTTCATTTTCCCATCTGAAGCAGGCACAGAATATTCCTTCTGTATGAAATAAATTGGTATTTGAGGAAGGAAACCCCTCTAACTTTCCCACCTGTGAAGCACTGCACGTGTATTTAAGGAAAAATGAGTTTATCCTACCTGTAAAATATTCATCCTTCAAGCCATTTCTAACCCTTTAAAGGTTTAACCTTACATGTGTTGTTATCAGCCATCAACAGTAATTTAGTGCAGGAAATTTTCACTGATCAAACTAAACAGACATCAGTTGTTTTAACAGATTAAGAAGGGGTGGGGGGGAAAGGCATCAAAATGGAAATGCTGGAATTAAAACACACAACTTATCTATTTTCCATGCCCTTGACTATATTGGTTTGGATCTCTGTGTTCTCCTGACTGGCTGAGGACTATGTTAAAAAATAAGTTAGTTGTCTTGAAAATGTAAAGTGACAGTTTAAGTGTTTTGTTTCTGTGCTAATGTGCAATTAGGTCGTTATCCAATAAGCTGATTCATGTAAGTCTAACTCGAGACAGCTGTGGAAGGCAGAGAGAAAACCCTTTGCTGTTGGGGAGAGGGTGTCTTAAAGGATCTGTTCCAGGACTGCCAGGATGGTCTTTCCCCCTGTGTTAAATAGTAAAGCTTAGCAAGATTTTTGAAAAACTAAATTCTGCTGAACAAATCTATAGAGAGAAAATCAAAGTGTGGGTAGATGTGGATGCCAGCAAGTGTTGGTATCATTTTTGATCTATAAATCAACTCTAAGGCAGCACTGCAAGGTGGGGCCAACCTAATCACTGAATCCTCTGAAGTGATTCCTTGGCTGAGCGTGGTTTGATTTGGGTAAACTGCCTTTTTCTTAGGAGATGTTTCCTTGATGTTGTCAAATATTTGTAGTGTTTATGCCCAAACATGAAAACAGCCTTTTTCCTCGAGTTAATTTACAGTAGATAGAGGAAGCTCCATCATTTTTTGCATCAGTATTTTTGGGATTCTTGACAGTGCCCTGCTACAGTCCCACCAAAACACCCGTGGGCTTCAGTGATGCTCCATCTTCTGGGAGTGCAGCAGATGCCCTTCCCTGCTCCCAGAGCTTCTGGCTTGTGGGGAGCTCCTGTGTGTCTCCCCAGCCTGTGGATTCAGCAGAGGGCACTGATCTTGCACGCTGCCACCTCCTCCCAAACTGGTTTGGCCTCTTCCTCCCTTGCAGATCATCTGATGGTGACAGAAGTGCATGTCATGGAGAGAGGATCAGTGCCTGGTCCAGCACTGGCAGGTGGGATGATGTACCAGGTTTGTTGCTTCCCTGGGAATCAGTTGTCCCATGAAACAGGTAATTATCCATGTTCTCACAAGGGAAGATAGCCTGGGAGTCACCAAAACAACCCAAAAGAGCTGCTGGGATCCACCCTCTCCTTGTTCATCACACCCTGACAAGCAGGGATGTAAATTAAAGCAAATGTTCCAATTTTTTAGGCATTTTTTTAAGTTGTCCCTTGCAAAGCTGCTCTGGACATCCACTGTGTGCCCCAAGTGAGGATGCTCAGAGGGTTTTGGCAGCAGAAGCTGCAGCACCACATGAGGCTGCTTTCAAAGAACTTTCTGTGGCTCCTCAGCAAAATTTGCTCAAGGAAAAAAAAAATTGGGAATGGTCCACAATGGCTGGTTTGGAATGTGGGATGTTATAAGACATTCATTTGCTCCTTCCCAACAAGTCTGCAGTGTGCTGAGGCTGGGGCTGAAGGGTGTCATTATGGGCCTGGCCTGAGCAGAAAATGCACTTGTCTGTGTAATTAAAATGTCCCCAGTTGGATTATATGGGAATCAGAAACTTTCAAGTACATAACCAGACTCTGACATGGGAATTGGGAAAACATTTCCGAAGCTGTCAGTTCATTTTGTGGTTTTCTTTCTTTTTATTTTGAACAGCAGTTTCTTGATTCTTTGAAATTTCTGTGACTGGGCAAGGCTGAGTTCAGGATATAAAATGATTTCCAGCGTTTACTTGATCCTTATTTTCTCTGATTTAAAGTCATAAGATTCAAGCCTGTTTCTCCTTTTTTTTAAAAACAATTATCCTTAAACTCACGTAGCTCTGAGTGAGCACCTTCAAGACAAAAGCCATTAAAAGAAGGTTTGAATTTAATTTCTTAGGGTGTTCTCTCAAAGCACATGAGAAACCAGCCTGGAGCATCAGAGTGGGGCTGTGCTGGGGCACATCTGATATTGCAGGGGGTGTGTGCTGGTGTTTCCCTCGGTGCTGATGGTGCTGTGATGGGCCAGGGGGATGTGTGAGCTCCTTCTCCCCTGTTTACACAAGCCAGGGCTGGATTTGAGGTTAGCCCCTGCTGATGTGTTTAGAAGCTGTGAAGCCACACAGTTTTGCTTTGGGTTTCCATGCTGCCTCCAAAATTTGCAGAGAACTAAAGCAAAAGGTTCTTTATGTTCAAAAGCTGTGAAAAAAAGCTTATTAAGGCAGGAATTAATAGAAAGCATTTTGCCCCAAACTGAGCTCAACAGAGCTATTTTTCCTTGCAGGATTTGCTGAATTACTCCTTGGCTGAGCAGGTTCAAAGGCACTGACAACTTATTTTTATTTTTCTTTTAAAGAATATTTTTAAAAAGGAATGCTCCTTAATATTTTTATCTTTTCATCTAAGTTTTCTACTTCCCCAGGTATGAATCTAAAGTGTAGATTCTCCCTGTGGTCCACAGTCCACAAATATTCTGAAAATTGCTCTGCAGGGTTTTCCCACCTCTTTTGCCTTGCTCACTTTCCTGGGCAGAGCTGAATCTTCACACTTTGCCTAAAATCTCCCTCTTTGCCCAGTTCAGGAGTGCTCTGGGAAGGGGGTGATGGACTCCCTGTGCTCTCTGGGGTTGAGGATGCCCCTGTTCCCATCCTGGCTCTGGAGAGCTCTGCCAAACCCTGCAAAGGGAGAACCTGAGCAGGGCCAAGTCAGAGTTATCTGTGCTGCAAGACTGGTCTGATCCCATGGGGTGATTACTGAGTGCTCCTGGAGGCTCCCTGTGATGACCAAATGAGCAGGAAACTCCAAAAGCCATAATATATAATATATAACATATAATGTGCTGCTGCCATATGACAGGGCTGGGAGAGGAAATGAAATGAAAATGGGTCAGGAGTGGGAGGCCTGGGCTGAAACAATTCCTTGTGGTGCCAGGGTCCATTTAAGAGGCAAAACAGCAGCACATTACCAAGAGGGTGTAAGAAAGGCTGTTTTCATGGTCCAAACTGAGCAAACTGGTTCTCCCTTTGCTTCCACATGGAACCAACAGGCAGCAAAGTGGAAGGGGAGAACTTTTCATCGCTGGAAATAAAATAACAAACTTATATATTCCATCTTTGAACCTGTTTAAAGAAATTTGTTGTGTTTTTTTTTTTTTTTTGTAATTATAGTGCCAGAGTTGTTTTTTCTCGGTTTGAATCCCAACATTTTCCCTAAACTCCCCAAGTCACTTCAGCCCTTTATGTCACATCAGTTTTCTGTGAGGAGCAGGTAACTATTTCCTTTGTACACCTTTGAGAAAATTGAGGGTAAGATCTTTCTGCAAATGGTCTAATCCAAAGAGGATTTGATGTTTCATGGCACAACAAGGTACTCCAGGAATGTCAATGTAGCCCTCCTGAAACACGGACAGGTATTTGTATCAGACAAAATGTTTTCTTAGGAAATGCTCTTTTTAAAAAAATATATTTGCTTCATGCTGAAATTTTGGGAGTGGACAGAGGAAGATGATGGGCTGATTGTTGGGTTTTGTTGTGTGCAGTTCAGTCAAGCCAAGAAAATGCTGCCTCTTGGGGGTTTTTTTAGCCAATTTAAGGCTCTGCATGGTAGAAAAACCCGAGGGGAATCCAAGGTACTTCTGCACAGACAGAGACATTGTCAGGTGAGAAGCTGCAGCATCCAGACACATCTTGATGTGCTGCAGAACTTCTTGACTTGGAGCAATAACTTGATCTTTTCCTGAACTCATTTCACACCCCAGAAAAGGCTGATTTGTCTCCATTTAACATTTTCTACTAAAATGGAACTTTACTGGTGGGAAATCCCTCTGGATTTCAGGGTGTCATTTTAACCTTTCCCCTGCTGAAAATAATCGAATGAGAAGCATCTGAAGGTGTCAGGACAAAACCATACAAAGAAGTCATCCTGAATGGCACTGCCCTAATTTCTCCTGCCTTGGAAAGGTTCTGGGATGCTTCAGCATCTTGGGGACAAAGCTTGGGTGGATATTCAATGTCTGGAGTGATTATTGCTAATTACGGTGTCCTATTGGGAACGGGGTGATGCTCAGGTGGCTGCAGTGGGAATTTTTTACCATATAAAGGAGGGGAGGTAGGAAGGCCAAAATGGTACCTTCTGGCTCAGCATGGCCAGATGTCAGGGGGTGGTGGCCAGGTTCAGGCTCTCTCTATTGGGATAATGAAGGCTCCACGTGCTCCATGTGCAGCCCAGACAGGGAGCACAGGGTCTAAATCAATAAACCCAGGGTTATTGTGTCACTCTCACAAATAGCATTTATTTTGCTGCCTCATTCGAAAATGTCTCCAGTTTTGTTTGGCTTGAGTTGCACCAACAGGCAAATCCTCCCTTGCTCACAGGCCCTGTGGCTCCTTGGATTCTGCATGGAAAGCTGGGAATTGAATGGACTCTCCTATATGAAGGAATGCATTAACTACAGGTCAGCAAACTCTGGTTATTGGGTTGTTTCACACCAAGAGCTGTTATTACCCTGTTGCTTTTAAGGTGCCTGCTTAAAGGTAATTATTTAGTGTGTCCAAAGCCATGTGGAATTCCAGCACAGCCCCTGCTCACTGGCATTAATGATGCAGCACAGTCACAGCTCCTTGTTCCCCTCAGTTTGCCCTTGGGACAACTGACTCGCAGGGAAGGAAGAGTTTTTGTTATTGTTCTTATTCTTTTTCACTCGTCAAGGCTTGGCATGTGGTTTCTCTGGATTTGTCATTCATTCAAAATTAATTCAAAAAGGATTTTTTTTTCCTTTTTGTTTTGTTTCAATTCCCCTTTAGGATTGAAATTCCAGCGTGTTCTATAACAAGCGTAGAAACCATGAGCCTGCATCTATTTTTACTCTTTGACACAATCCTACGTATTTTCCCACGATAAGATTTGGAATCAGTGTGGGAATTTATACCAGGGTTGAGCCCAGAATTGTGTAAAATTCCCCTTTTTTCTGTTAGGATGGAAGGGCAGAGGACATGTCAGGGAATGACCTTGTTTGACAGTGGGCTGGAAGGGAACTCCAGTATGGCCAAGAACTGGCCTGGCACAACCCCTGCCTCTTCTGGGGTATCTCTGTAGGTCTGCAGGAATGAGGTGTCTGAAATTTTGGGAAGTCCTGATTCTTTTAGAAAGCTGATCCCACATGACGTGTCCCTTGCTTGGTCTTGAGTAGCTGTGGTGGAATCAACAAGTGAACCCAAATCCTCCAACCTCCTCCTGCTCTCAGGTCACTGGAGGCATCCTGGCCTGTCAGGCACCAGACTGGTCCTCATAAAACATTCCAAATTCTCGCAGGTACCCAAGGAGGAAAAGGAGGAGGGAGGTATTTTCCACCCCATGGATGTGGTATGTAATTACTGGAGGCAGATCCTGACTCCCTGTGTTGCTCATCGCTGCTGTGTCTAAGAATTCCTTGATATTCAAAGTGCCCCAACCAAGCCAGGTTTGCATAATGTGATTAAATTAGGAAATGATATTTCACGCCTGTACATTACAGTGTGCACACAAACACTTTCATCCTGTGTCGGGGCATCGCTTGCTCTGCTCTGATACTGTGCAACAGAGGATGTCTGCAAATGGAATTATTTCAGGATAGTTATCCTAAATAACCCCATGTAGGGAAACCTGTATTGTAGCACAAAAGCACCTTACTCCCCTTTATCGTAATCCATTTAAATGTGGATTATGCTGAGGCAGAACAGGGCGCTCCTACTTTGGAATGATTTTAAATAGGAATAGTTTTTGTGCTTTTGGCTCACACCCTGAATTATCCAAACTGGCTTTGAAGTGTAAACAAGCCTCTGATGTGTCTGTAGTATTTCCATTCTGCTCCCTGGCTCCTCCCTGTTCCTTGGCTCTTCCTTTGGGAAGGTCCAGGGCAAAACCAGACCTGCAGAGCCTGCAGAGGTCTTTGCTTCCACAGCCCTCATACCAAGGGATGTTTCCAATCTCATTCCCAATTTAAATGCCTCCCTAAGCTTTGAAGGGAATATTTAAATGCAAGTTTCTGACGCTGAGCCATCCCCACAAATTATATTAGGACATGAAATATTTCCTTTCACACTTTTCTGAAAGGGAGGGGATTTGTTTCAAACCTCCCACTGCCCCTTCTGGGACAGACTGGGGTTTTCCTCTGTTATCATCAGCCTATTCTGCATTTCCAGAGAAACCCAACAGGTACCACTCTGAGAAGGGTCCAATACAGCAAGTGCTGCCGTGGCTCAGTCCCATTCCAGCTGTCCAACCTCTGGCTGTGAGGAGCAGTGGATTTGTAGGGAAGAGTCCCCAAAATCACCCTCCTCCAAAAGCCATTTTTACATCTCCTTCCATGAAAAGTCACAGCTTCTTACCCAAGACATGTAAGGACTCACTTATCCAAACCTGACCTTTTCATGGGGTGTCCCACCTCTTGTTTTGGTGTCATTTTTCCCTGTTTGTGTTCTTTTAAACCACAGTTTTCCACACCTCTGTCATACACTGCTCATGTGCTTCCTTGCTCCTGCCTCATTCAGCACCCTTCCCACCCGAGATCCCCCTGGATTTACCAGCTGGACTGGCCAGCTCTGGACAGAGTGGCACTGGGCACACAGGGATGTCATGCAGCACGATCTGCTTTCTGGTCTGTTAATCCATTTTTTAACCATTCCCATTGCGTTTCTTCCTAAGCTCTGAATGTAGAGGTGGCTGGTACAGCAGCTAATTTGGAGCTTCATTGCTTGGAGATTAGTGGGGTTACTTTATCTTCTAATTTATCACTGATACCATGAGGTCCTCCTGCAGCTCTTCACAGACAGGTTTAGATTTGACTACCCTGAGTAGTTCTGAAACATCAGCAAACACATCATGTCTCTCTTCATCTCTAGAGGCGCCGGCTGGCTCGACACACCAGCTCCTGTCCCTCCCTGAGCTCTGGTTGGGGCATCAGTCAAACCCCAGCCATGAAACTGGAGGGTTCTTTCTCATATCTGTATAATTTCTATATAATTAACCTGTATAATCTGTTTCGAGGTGCAACCACAGGGGCCAAGGATCCTTCTCACAAAGACGATGGAGGTGCTTTCTTCAAATAAAAAGAGGTTTATTAAGAGAATGAGAATGACATTGTGGTGTGGGTGTTGTACATCTATTGCAGCATTAAGAGAAACAACAGCAAGTACAAAATCCTGCAGAACTTCTAGAGTCATCATCATCATCATCACAGCCTAGCTTGCCCATGCTACAGTTTGGTGGATCCAAAACTTCATTCCCATTTCTAATGGCAGAAAATCCGACGATTTTCATCTTTCAAAACAAACAAACAAACAAAACAAAACAAAAAACAAACCCCAAGAAACCAACCCAAAACAAACAAACAAAAAAGGCAAAACAAAACAAAAAAAAACCCAACTCAATTTGATATAAATAACTTGCACTGGACATTTTAAAACTTTCAGATTTTAATTACACATAAATAAATATATACAGATTTAGAACAGTTCAGTTTGGCCTGGTTCAAGTTCTGCTCCTTGTGCTTTATTAGTTATTATTATTATTATTATTAATTTTAGAAACTTGTGTGCTGTTATCTGTGGGTTGTGGAGGTTTTATTAGTCCTGGGTTTAACTTCACCTGCCTCACCCCCAGCCATGAGGGGCACCCATCAGCTCTATGGTTGTTCCTCCCTCGTGCCAGGGCTTGGGGCTCCTCAGACCAGGGGAAGATCCACAGTGAGTCTCAGTTTGAAGCTGTAAACGAAGTCTGAAGCTGCTTTCAATCCAAAGCAGCTCTTCTGGCGATTCTCCTTGGCTTGGCGTTAGGAATGGGGGAAATGGGGAGGTTTCCTGTGGTGTTGCCTCAAAACCAGTGGGTAAATCCAGGTGCAGCCAGAGCTCCATCCCCCTGCCCGTGGCTGCTCCTGCTCTGGGTCTTGCACTGATGAGGCTTTTGCTCTTTCCTCTCAGTTTTTCAGCTGAAGCAAATTCCTGGAGCACTTCAGGATTTCACTACGGGTTTTTTTTTAAAAAAAAAAAAAACAAAAAAAACGAAAATAAAATGAAATTGCACATGACTTGTCTTCCTGCATCCACGATTTTAAAAAAAAAGGCAAAACCCCAAAGCCACCAGCCTGGCTTCTCTCAATCTCACTATGTCCATTAGAGCTGCTTTCTTCTTAAATTCATTAAACCTTTTTTTTTCTTTTTTTTTTTTTTCCTTTTCTCGTCCTTTCTTTGCTTGCTTTACGAATTTCCTCCCACGCAGCGGTTCAGAAAACAGTGCACTGGGTTGTCTTTCCTCCCTGGTGCCACCTCTGGTGCCCGGGGTGGGGATGTCCCATTTGGGTTATTTCCGATGCTTCACCTCCTTCTCTGACGCTTTGGAGTCCCCAGCCGTGTGCCCGTTCCCTGTGCTGTTCAGGAATATTTTATCCAGCCCCTTGAGGGACTCCACCAGGTAGTTCTGGAAGGCTGTGAGTGCAGCACAGATGGCTGGGCCCCCAAAGCCGTGGGTTATGAGGCTGAAATGAGTCAAACAGCTCTGGACTCCGGGCTCGAGGATGAGCGAGGGGCGGCTGTTCCCCAGCGGCGACCGGTCCTGGGCTATCAGGTCTGCAAACTCCTTGCAAATTTGCCTGGAAGAGAGAGGGTTTGGTTGTTACGCTGCTCGTGGAGGGCTGCAGGGTGTGGAATCATGAAATCATAGAATCCCAGAATAGGCTGGGTTGGAAGGGACCTTAAAGATCATCCAGTTCTAACCCCTCTGACGTGGGCAGTTTCCACTAGACCAGGTCGCTCAGAGCTCCATCCAGCCTGGCCTTGGACACTTCCAGGGATGGGGCAGCCACAACAGGGTGTGTTGGGGGGTTCTTTTCCTCCTCCCTGCCCAAACAGCTGCCTCCCCACTGGGATTCTCCAGCTCCTGCCTGTGGAAAGCTCCTGGGTGCAGAGTCAGAGCCACTGCCACTGCTCCTGCTTTGAAGGGGCACACGAGGGCAGTGCCAAAATGCCCCTCCATGGTAATGCCACCCTCTGCCATAGGGGCCATTCACCCTGCAGCGTGTGAGCCCATCCCTTCCCCAGAATGAGTAAACTCAGGGGGGCAACGCTGCCCTCCCAGGCTGTGGGCACCAAACACACCAGTGGCTGGTTGCCCTCTGTACTCACTTGGTAGCCAGCAGCATGTTTTTCCTGGTGTGGAGCTCGGCGGGGTCGGAGTGCTGTCGGCACAGGTACTCTGCTGCCGCCTTGGCTGGGAACTCCGTCTCGCAGACGTACCCAAAATCCCGAGCCAGGTGGATGGCTTCACCTGCAGGCAGGGCAAAGGGGCATCAGCACTGAGCCAGCAGCCTGGCAAAGGGAGGGTTCTGCAGCAGCTGCAGCCTTCTCACTGCTGGGGCTCATCTCTGATGGCACTGGGGTGTTTCCCTTGCTCAGTGCCCACCCGGGAGCTCTCCCCACCTTCAGCTCTTTGTGTGGAAGCCACTATGAGTTTCTTATTCTCCTCTCTAAGGCAATTAGTCTGCATGGGGCAAATGAGCCACTGAGTGCTCTAAACAGCAGCTGGATCCTTCCTTTGCTGCCTTTTAAAGCAGCATCAGGAAGGTGCTGGCCTTGGAGCAGGGTGAGGTGTGACCCTGGGCACCTGCTCCAAGAGGAAGAGCACCAGAGGTGTTCCTCACCTGGGAACATCCCCTGCTGCATGTTTCTCTCCTGCTTCTTCCCAGATTTCCTGCTTGGCCTCTCCAAACTGAACAGAAACGAGGGATGAGGGTGAAAGAACAACCTCAGCCCTGTGACCACTGGACAAAGCAGGGCTGTGAGGAAGGGACAGGAGGAAGGGATTTGCATCCTCCCACAGCGAGCTGGGGCCCTCGGGCTGGACGTGCAGGCAGCGTATCCATCACCCCGTGGAAATGCCCACCCATTGATGGAATTGATCCATCTCCAGGCGTCCCCGTGGAAATAATCCGAGCTGATGGCAATTGATCATGCCCAACACCCAAAATCCGGGTCGGGCAGGCAGAGCTAATTTGACTTGCCCCCCTGCTGCTCACACATATTAGGCCATCCATCCTCATAGCATTAACCCAGATCCCAGCCCAGCCTGCCCAGCTCCCAGAGCTCAGTTATGGGGAAGTGCCTTGTGCTTTCCACTTCATCTCCTCCTCCAAAGAAGGAGCAAATAAGGTAAACCTAAAGAATCAGAGCTGCAGTTGTTTGTGTGTTAAAAGACAGTCAGAAGGGAAAAAACTGCTGAAAACTTACTGGGACAATAAAAAATGGCTGAATGAGCCCATGGTCAGAGACAAGGCTGCAGCCAGGATTTATTTCCTTCGTGAGTGTGTGAGTGGCTGCACAGCTGACTGTTTTGAAGGCAGTTTGGAGCCTGGATTAGAGAGGAGTCGTGGGGAACAGGGCAGTCTGGCTTTGGGAAGAGGTGTTAAAACCACACTGAGCCAGAGGCTGGGGAGAAGAGGCTGTAGGAGAGCACTTGGGTGGCTGCAGTGGACAGAGGGGCCACAGGAGCCTGGCTGAGGCTCTTTTGAGACCTTAGGGGTGTTTCTGGAGTGGAAATACAACCCTGCTTCTCCGCTGGGTCCAGGATGGAGCTGCTCTCATGGGGAAGTTGCTCAAGAGAGGGTGAGTGCTCAGGGTACATGGTGAGGACTCCTCAGGGAGCTTTTTCTGCCTGGTGCCCCCTGGATTCCCCAGGAACATCCTCCCCATCCCTATGAGTGGGTCAGCTTAAATAAAAAATACAGCAGTAGCATTCAGAAAACCACCCAGTGTCTCTTTTAAATGGTCAGGCATTGGGAAGGCAGAGGGGAGAAGACAAATTAAGCCAAGACAGCAAATGTCCAAAAAAGAAGCCCCTGTGACAGAGAAACACAAGCCAGTTCTGTGTGCAGGGTGATGGCCATGCAGCAGCACCTTCCTCTGGGTGGGACATCCCCTGGTGCCATCACACATTGAGGAGGAAATTATATCCACATGGCACCATTCCTATTTACCAGGAGCTGGCAAGCAGGAACCCAAACATCAGCAGCCACCTGAACTCAGACCGTGCATTTCTTCCTTCCTTTCTTTCCTTGGCTCTTTTCTTTCTTTTCTTTTCTTTTCATGGAAATCAGCCTTTCATTCAGCACGAACCAACTGCCCTCGGTAACAACCTCGGCCTAATGAAGCGGGTCATTTAATTTGCTGGCGACAATGGGGATGATTTTCTATTCAGGATCCTCAGGCAGCTGCCCGCACGGACACAATGGATTCCGGAGCTGTCATTCCATTTGTTTGTGTCCCGTGTCCTTTTCTCCCAGGACGCAGAGGAGACATCATCATTTCCATGGTGCAAAGAAGTAGGAGGCGAGGAAATAACTAAATGGGGCTTTGGGCAGAGGCACCTCACACATCCAGGCAGGGCTCTGCCTGCCAGGGCAGCGTGTTTTCCATAGCTCAGCCCTAAATGCCACTCTCCAAGGGCGGCTGCTGCACACCTGAGCTCCACCTGCGAGACCTCGGAGCTCTTTGGCATCTCCTGGATGTCTCACTCATCCCCTCCTGTCCCAGGGAGGAGGGAGGGACTTGGATTTGGGGCTTTTCCTTCTTGCAGGAGTCCTGAGCGTGGGGATGGAGCCCTGATGGAGGGGGAGATGCTGCCCCAGGGCAGTGTGTTTGGCAGCACCCGAGCTGTGTCCTGAGTGGGTGCAGGGGCTGCAGAGCAGCTCTGACATCCTTGGAAGATTTATTCAAGCCTTTTTTGTGTTCGGTCTCTGTGACCCAACTTTCAGGACCAGCTCACAGAAATGAGGGATAGCCTGAGCTCCAGCCAGTGGGATGCCCACAGACCCACTCAGCACCCGTGGGGATGCCTCTCCCCTGGGGCATGGCTGGTCTGACAGAAATGGCTGAGTTTTGGAAAACAGACACAGAATCACAGAATGCTTTGGGTGGGAAGAGTCCTTAAAGATCACCCAGTTCCAACCCCCCTGCCATGGGCAGGGACACCATGCTTGGACATTTTCTTGGGCATTTGCTGCCTTGGCTTAATTTGTGTTCTCCTTCTGCCTTCCAGAGGTTCTGTTCATTGCAAAGGACACGTGCTTGGATCAGCAGGGAGACTTACAGAGGGGACATTCCCAGGCTCACTTGGGGGTGACTGCCCCACTCTTTCAGTGTTCTGGTTTATGGAAAGCTGGAAATGAAGGGAATGGAAGTTTTGGCACTCCCACCCTCTGTGGGAGCAGGGAGAAGCTCTTACCTTCCACGAGGGATGTGAGCAAGGTGACATTGGCAGCTTTACGCCTTCCTGCAGGCAGATTTAATCCAATTTTCTCTAACCTTTCCCTTAGACACCGGCCCCCATTTTTTGATTTGGCTCTGAAAAGACAAAACAAAAAGGGGGGAAAAAGAATTCAATGCAATTCATGTTAAAACAACCCTAATCCCAGTTTAAGCTTTGAGATTTGAAAGGAAAGAAGAAGAAGGAGCAACAAAAGCGCCATTCCCCATTGTGCCACACACCAGAACCTCTCTGAATCTTATCTGAGGGGTAAGAGCTGGTGCTGAACACAGACCCCAGGGCTCTTGGAGCAGCTCACCTGCGGAGGACCCCGCCGAGGAGGGAGGCATTGAGACACTCGGGGGGTGAGAGCCTCCTCTGCACCTCCCCGACCGTCACCTTGTACTTGGAGGTGGAGCTGAGGAGGGACAGGCGGCCGGGCACGGAGCAGAAGACCTCGTTGGGGTTCGTCACCCCTCCAATCAGGCCATCCTTGTTCATTGACAGGCTGGAGATGGTGGTGCCGTTGGCCTTCGAGGGGATGGGCACTGGGAGACAAGGAAGGGAGAGAGAAGAGGAGACTGTGGCTGAGAGCCCCCGGAGCCAGGGATGCTGCGTGGTGACTCTCCAGGCAGCCCTGCAGCCCCCCACAGACAGCAGGACGGCTGCTGGGATGTCTCAGGTAGTTCCCTATTTTCCTCAATGAAAGAAGAGAGGTGGGGTGATGAAACTAAACGAAATAAAGATTAAAAAAAAAGGAACAAGCCTGGGTGCTGCTCTCGCCTGTGTGCCCACACCTCCCATCTCAGCTGTAATTAAAGCCAAGGTTCTGGGCTGGTCTCCTGCAAGGCTGAGGACTGTCTGCAGCATCCCTGGCTGGACCCGTGTCCAGCTCCCCTCCCTGGCCCTTCTGGGTGCTCCATGGAGGTGGGTGGTGGGGCGAAGCATGGCTGGTCCCACTGGGTGGGATGCCAATCCCCTCCTGGGATTGTGGCCCCAGCCCAGCTCTGCCCAGCACACGCTGTGTCCCACCAGGCAGGATCAGCCCCCTGAGCCACCACCTCCATCCCCTGCCCAAACCCCAGGAGCTGCTGGGCTGGCCGAGGGCTGTGCTTCCAGCCTGCACCCACGGGAACCAGGGCAGAGACTTTCTTTGCCTTCAGCTTTGGGATTAACCCCACAACCAGCCAGAGCCCTGAACTTTCATCATCCCTGCCTTAAAGGAAGCTTGAGGAGATCAAACCCAATTAATCCAGCACAGACTTCCCTTTACTTAATGGGCAAAAGTCAATTAACACAAGGTTAGGCACTGGTGACTGCAGCATTGCATCAGGCCCGTGGCATCACACGGGGGCTCAGGGGCTCAGTTTTCCCATTTGTCATTCCATAAAAACCACTCTTAGACGCAGTAAAGGTTTATAGGTTAAAACTGTGGCTGAGACTCGTGCCAAATCTCTTTGGCTTTTATGTTCTGAAATTAGTAACAAATTTAACTTGGGGAACAATGTAGGTTTTGAAAGAATCCAAAGATCGTTTCGGCCCTGGCATTCTTTGTGGTTCCTCGGGAATGAGTGCTCCAGTCAGATTGTTCTTGCAAGGAACACGGCAGCGAATGCCAGGGCGAGGTGCAGGGTTTATAGAGGAAATACACATGCCCAAAATGAAACAGAAAACCCAGAAATAATCAGGGAGGGTGCGTAGACTGGACCTATGAGGGGGCGCTTACAATCAGCATATTGTAAATCCAGCTCGATGACTTGCTAGTGTGGCAATAAAAATCAGCACATGTTTCACAAAAATGGCTCATGTTTTAAGACTAAAGGATGAATGGAAATGAACTGAAGGACGTGGAGTCTCCTCCCAACATGAAACTTGTCCAAAATCAGGGAGTGAAGGGCGGGATGCACCAGTGCCCTGCTGGAACCAGCAGTGTTTGCCATGACTGAGGCTGGTTCAGGGATGTGCAGGGAAGAACAAGTACAGGAACATCCCCATGATACCTAGGAAGGCAAAACTATTTCCAGGAAGCAGCAACTTCAAAGCTTTCTTCCACAGTCCCAGAGCAGGTTAGGTTAGTCTCTAGGGGATCCCTTAAAATCAAAACTCAGAGCGTGGTTTTCAAATATCCGGGCAGCGCTGCCAAGTCCCTGTCCCAGAGATGGGGGTTCTGCTGCAACACCCCCAAACCAGACCCCCCTTGTTGCTTGCAGGGTCGTATGAAGAGCTCTGCACAGCTGATATGCCCTATAAGGTGCATTATATGTGGATATCTCTGTGCATGCCTGCGATCATGCAGTGGCTGCGTTCATGCATGCATGGCCAGGGACCTGCACACACCACGGGATGGCAGAGCCATGCAGGGACAGGGGTCGTGCCTCGCCACACACCCACGGGACACGGCGTGTGGGCAGGAGGCAAACCCAGCTGGCACCAGCGTGAGTTACCACTGGAACCTCCAGAAAACGGGGCTGGAGAAGGGCTGGGCACAGCTCTGGTGTGTTTGCCCATCAGCCCACAGGCAGCAGCAGGGCGGTGGCGAGGCACGGGTGATGCTGATGTGCAGCATGGAGACACCACAACACTTGGGAAACACGCACTGGAGCTGTGAGGAACGATGCTACGGTGAGAAACAACCCCCTGGAAAGCTGTGCCCCCCGAGCCCGAGAGGGGTGAAGGGTAAAGCCCAGCACAGCGGGGCCAGCCCGGCTCCGTGCCACGAGCAAAGAGAGCAGGCACTGACACAGAGCATGGGTGTTGGCATTGCTCTTCTGCCTCGAGGCCTCAACCCCATCACACGTGCAGGGGTGGGATGTGTCACGGGTGGCTCGTGCCCTCCTGGGGCACACGGGGTGTGAGAGATGGACAGAGCAGGAGGCAGTGCTGGGAACTGAGCCGGTCCCCGGGGTCCTGTAACAGCTTCATCCATTAGCATTGCCTCAACACAACAAGAATAAACAAAGCCACATTCGCCATTAATTATGAATTATTGTTATTTGGCCTCACCTGCTGCTGTTTGCCTGGTCTGATCTGCAGCTTGTTTGCCCATAAACATGCTGCAGGAGGGAGACAAGCTACCATTAAAGCCTGACAGCTTTGTTTCCTTGGCTTTTGGGGAACCAAAATTGTCTCTTGCCATCTGAGTAAACCAAAAGTCCCCCTCGATCTTCAGTTGCTGCTTTCCCGTTCCCGCAAGCAGCAGGTGATCGGAGCACCTGAGCCAGCCTGCAGACAAGAAGGAAGCATGAGAGCAGTGCAGGCGGCCCCACACCCCAGTGCCGACCCCCTGTGCCCTTCCCAGCCAGGCCAGGGGTGTGCAGGCTCCTGATCCCACTGGGGAGTGCCCAGAGCTGCTTCCACAGCCTTGTGCTGAGGGGTCATCGCAGACACGGCGCAGAGAAATGGACCACGGGAGCGGAGACGGGGCTTTCATGGTGGGGTTTTCATGGTGGGGTTTGAGGCTTTGAATGGCCCCAGAGAGAGTGGGGGGTCCCATGGAGCAGAGGAGCAGCCAGGCACAGCACAGACCCAAGCCCCACGTGGCGCTTTGCAGCTGGGAATAGAAATGTCACATGGTGTCACTGCGCTGGTCACCCCTTCTGAGGTGCTCTGCCATCAGACGTAGAAGGCACCCATTTTTGGCATGGGGACAGGACTTTTCCCACAGTGACCCGGCTCTCACCCTGCTCACCCCCTGGTAGGGGTTTAGGCAGGCTTTTCTCTGACTCCTGACCATGGGGCTCCCAGTAGAAACGCATCCCAGAGATGCTTCTTCACACAGTGACCAACACTTAACACAGGCTGACAAAGGAAGGGTAGGATACCAGTGCCCAAACTGGTGCCCAAATCGGTGGCCCTCCAGCCCTGCCTGCTGAGCAGGATGGGGCACACCTGGGTCACCCCTCCGAGTCCCAGGAAGGCAAAAAGGGCAGGACACAAAGTGGGTTTGGGCTGATTCAGCCAAAGAAAGGGAAGAAGGAGATATCAGACCACCAGCAACTGCTCAGAAAGCCCCTGGGGAGTGCAAGGTATTTTCTCTTATGGCCCTCTTTGCTACCTGTACTTATTATTTATTTATTATTATTATTTATTGAGGCTTGGTTGCTTCACTCTGTCCCCCCAAATTTTTTTTTGCTCTTTTCTTTATCTGCCCAGCATGCATGAGAGGGTTTTTACCCATGGAATGGTTGTTTATTCAGATTAATCCTGTCACTTCTAAGTCAGCAAATCCAGGTGAACTTGGCTGCAGATTCCACCAACTAAAGCCCCCGTGAAGTATTTTGACCTGCTGAGCTCCTGGGTGCAGGTAAGCACTGTGGGGCAGCCACAGTGGTTTGGATTGGAAATGGGAAACTGAATTTGGAATAAGGTTATGCTGGCAGAGCTTGAAGAGCTTCATGCATTACTAATCCTCAGCCTGGTGCTGGTACAGCACCAACCACCAAAGCCATTAAATCACTCCTGGCTCGAGCCAGTTCCTTAGTGCAGCTGGGGAAAAGGAAGCACAGAGCAAGTTAAATGATTTACCAGAGATCAGGTACGTGGGCATGAGCTGTGTGTGTGCAACTGCAGTCTGTGAGAATGCTTTTCCAAGCGATCCAGCCTTTAGCTATTGCCCAAATGCTGGGAAGGGCTGTGCTGCAGACTGACTAAGCACAGCCTCTGATTTTATAGCTCTGCATTTTCTGTGGGATGCTGTGGAATGGAGTTGTTTGTCCCCACATTGCCTTGGCTCAAGGTGCTCTGGTGTTTTGGGGTTGGCTGCTGGGCAGGGCAGCATGGCAATAACAGGCGTACAGTCCCCTGCTGAGCGTGGGAAGGCAAACAATGCTCATTTCTTCTGCACAACATCACAGAAAGCATTTCCATCAGGCTCAGCATCTCACTGTGGCCTTCAATGTCACAGGGCAAGTGCCACTTGCAAATACATTGTGTTCAGGTGTGTGTTGAGCAGCAGTGGAGAGAGACACAGAGTCACACACAAACCACCTGCATCAGTGCTCAAAGCAGGTACACGTGGCTTTGTCTTCCCTTTGAGCCACAAGACTTGTGATCTCCCATCAGACATGCCTTTCCTGTGCTGAGTCAGCTCTGGTTTGTCTTTTAAATGTACCCTGGGTGTAACTGGCAGATGATGAAACTCACAGAACTCCATTTGCTGTGGCACAAAAATCCCTGATGGAGAGAGAGAGGGTGATTTCAAGCAGTTCTCAGTGTCCAAGAACACCAAAAGCTTCATCCCTTGACTTCTCTGAGCTGGAGGACACTCTGCCTGCCTGGGGTTTTCTCCCTGTGTCTGGCACAACCAGCATGGAATTGTGTTACAACACAGGACAGGTCACCACTCCAGTCTGGGCTTGACTGTCTCCAACAACAAATTGGAGATAATAATAGAATATAATAACGTCTACCTGGGAGGGATGCTGTGATACCCAATTAAAATTTGCCAAGTGATGTCTGGTGAGAGATTTCTTCAGGTGAGAATTCCCTGGGTGGTGAATGTAGCCAGGATTTGCTGGTCCACAGCCCGAGCACAGGATGTGATACTCTCCTTGGAGCAGTAGACAAACGTGGAAAGGCAATTCCCATGAGCAGCACGAGGTCCTGACACCTCCAGCAATGCTGTGGGTGGGATGTAATGTCACAGCCTTGTCTCCATGAGGTTTTTTTCAGGAGACAGCCGGGAGAAAGGTTAAAAGCGCTGCTGAATGGATCCCTCGGCTGTGAATCCGGCGGATGGAGCGAGAAGCCTCGTGCCTTCAAAGTGTTCCAAAAAAAGCCACAAAGTTTCTGCCGCTTCTGTTCTGGTTTGCAGAGGTGGGTCCCTCCGCTTTTAAATTCCAGGTTACAAAGAAGGAGCGAAACAAACTCTTCAAAGGCTTTTACCTAGAAAGGCTCGGAGAATTTCATGCGTTTCCCTGATGGGTTCCGGCACTGAGCAATCCACAGCCCTGCGCCTCCCTCTCCCGCATGGTCTGGGCTGAGGATGCACCGTGCCCGAGTTCCTGCACTCCCAAAAGTTTGTGGTTGAAATTACCCCTCTGAGTCCTGGAAATGGCCACTTTGATATGTAAATATTCAGTCCAAAATGTACATTTGCAGCCCGGGCTCAGGCTCCGGGTGCCGGAATTGCCGGGAGCTGCGGGAGCATCCCCCTTGCTCGGGGGGTGGCAGCACATCATCGATTTCTGGGTTTAAGGGAAAAGAAATTTTGCCTACAAAAAGAAAAGGGGTGGGGAAAAAAAAGAAAAGTAAAAAGAAAAGAAAAATACGAAGTACTGACTCATTTCCATAGGAGAAATGTGCTGCCTGCTTGCAAAATGATTTGTAAGCAGGAAAATTTGTGGTACTTGGGAACTGAGTTGCTTTATCGTGGTGTTGTTATTTGTTCTGTTCCATTTCCAGCTGGAGCTCGGGGTGCTGCGAGGGGAAAAACAAGTCCAGAGGGAACATGCAAATCGCTGCCCGTCTTACAAGTCTGTTTTCTTCTCCTCTCAGATATATTACAGGTAAATTCTCCTCCTCAGAAAGGCGGCATCCCTGGATATTGGAGCTTCTGCTGCGACATCCCTTTAAAAGTGGGAGTGTGCTACAGCTGAGATTGCATTTTAAAGAGGTATCAGTGAATAGCCCTAGGAGACAACCTGGGACAAAGCAATCGCTCATCTTCAGGCACAACAGCGCCGTCTCCATCCCCCTCAAAGCCCCTCAGCCCCCCGTCCCTCTCCGGGGCTGTGCCCCGCTCAGCTCGGCTGCCTCGGGCATCGCTGCGGGGCAGCGACCTGAGCCGAGCTGTCCTGCAAGGGACCACCTGCACCCCCCAAACCTGCCGCAGGTGCCCAGGTTTGGCTTCCACGACCCTGCAGGTGCAGTGAGGAGGGTCCCAAAACCCCCGGGTTGTTGCCCACGGGAGGGTCCTGCCCCTCTGCCCAGCTCCGGGCGATGGATGTTTGCGAGCAGCCCCCGATGACAGTGCTGCAAAGAGGAGAGGGATTGCTGCTGTCTGCCGGGAAGGGCTGTCAGTGAGCTCATCCAACCTTCGTTTGAATGTCTCTGATGTCAATTATAAGCTGGAGATGCATATATAAAGACTATCTGGATGTGGGTGTGAGCCAGGGGCAGCTGCTCCCGCCAGCCCTTTAAAAGCCCTTGTTTCAGGGAGGAGGTGCTGCAGAGTTCAGCTGCTCCGGCTTCCCGGTGTTTCAGCCGAGAGGTATTTATTGATGGTCCAGGGAAGGAGGTCAGAGCCATCAGCTGTATTTCAAACCCGCAGTCTGTAATTATCGTCTCTTCCCAGAGGGGATTATACAGGTATTTTCTTTATCTTGAATGCACAACCTGAACCAAGTCCCCGTGTCAAAGAGCCTCTCTAGGAACCCCCGTCATCGGCCTTTTCAAATGGAAGGATGGAAAGAATCTTGGGTTTATCTCTGTGCTTTCCAGATTGCTAGGTCCTGATAGGGGAATGGATCTCGGACCCTCGGAGGAGAGCAGGGATACAGCCTCAAACTATTCCCATGAGAAAGCTAATCAGGAGAGGTCCCATGCCTATGCAAAGCTCCCATTTTTAACATTTTGTTTCCCATGCAAATCAATTCATCAGGTTGGGAAAGAAATGTGAAGGTGTCATGTGATATTAATTGCATTTTTCTTTCTGTGCCTCTGTCTGACCCAGCGAAGCCCCTGCAGGTGTCTCCTGGGGAGCTTCAGCATAGATTGATGGGGCAGGAAGGTTCAGCTTCCCCTAGATCAGTGGGGACAATGTCTTGGTTAAGGATGGTCCCTATGCAGTGCACTGTGTCTTGAGAGGAACGACCACCTGATATAATATTAAAATAAACTCAGCCCCTGTGATCCTGTAGGGCTGGGAAAATGATTAGTAAGTGCTTTGCAATTAGTAATTCCAGCTAATACATTTCCCTGCTTTATGATTTAGGGATGACTTGGCCTTAAACATGCTCCTGTTCAGAATAGTTGGTCAATTTTTATTTATTTATTATTTTTTTTGAAACTGCTCACAATTAATTTGTGGTGAGTTCCCACACGTTTCCCTTCCATGTTTCATTTTGTGGAGTGGGTTCTGCTGTCTGGGAAGCCCCTGATGTTGCAGCCTGAGCAGTAACACCCCACTGGAAAGCACCAAATATTAAAGATTGAAATGTCCCCTTAAACAGCAAAACCCAAGTGTCTGAACCTTCGAAGGGAATGAATGAAAAGGATTTGGATTCTGCTTTCCAATGTCAAAGTGTGTTCCACCTATTTCCTGCACTGCTGGTTAGAAGCTGCCCTCACACAGTGACTACACTGGAGAAGTCAGTTTAGTCTGGTAATTCTCATTGTTTTTCTCCTTCTCATTCTATTTTTTTCCCCTGAATCTGCAGCTGCACCCTTTCACATCTACACTAGAAAAATAACTGTTTAAGTTTCAGTTCAATTACCGAATAACTATTTAAAATCCAGTTCAAATTCTGCTTGTATAGAATTCATGTTCCACAGCCCAAACCACGCAGGTCTTGGGAAGGAAGGCAAGGAGCAGAAACGGAAGGCTGGAAAGCTCAAGGATTTAAGCCAGAGGAACTGGAAACCCACACAGCTCCGGGCAGACGCCAAGGGAAGTTTCCCAGCCCATGTCACCCCTGGCTGTGCAGCAGTGAGTGCTCCCAGCCCTGCACACACCATCACTCTGCCTGTAGCATCAACCACTCCAGGTTTGTTCCTTTAGCAGCAAAAACATTTTGGCACCTGCTCTATGGGATCTTTATGTGTTTAAACAGTTTAATCCATTTTACAGTACCATGCTTGAGAGATTTTCCCTGTATTGCCTATTGATGCACCTGAATGTGTGGCTGGGATCTACATAAGCTGGAAGGAGAGGGCAAAGCTGCGGCGTCTCCGTGAGCAGCGACAGATCCCGTGGAAGCCACAGTGAAATTCCTGTCAATTTGTTAAATGTATTTGGATTATCGAAGGGCAATAGACCCTTCAGCAAAGATTAGATGTGAATAACAGTAGAAAAAAATCCTTCTCTTCATATAGATCTCACTGCCAGCCTGCAGAGCTGGTGGGATTTTGGTTGGGGTCTGACCACAGCAGTGTGGATCTGTCAGTTCAGGGTCTGCTCTGGAGCCATTCGGGGACCACTCCAGGGACAGGCATTGCTCACCCATTTCCACAGAGAAAATGCTTTTACTTTTCCTTGCTCATATGCCTTGGGTTTCTAAACCCAGTGTGCTGGTGGTACAAACCCTCCAATGATGGCTTTTCAATGGCTGCCTGTCTCTTACTAGCTGGGAACTTGTACTTGGAGTCACCCTGGACACTCTCAGTTGGATCCTCTCCAACCCTGGGATGGTGGCCCTGCTTTCTCCCATGCATGTGGCCACATCAGGGCTCCCAGGGAGCCCTGGGGACACGCCATCCCCACACAGGCACCTCACTGGGGACACCACTTGCTCCCTGGGACCAGTCTGACCAGTCCGGAGGGGACAGGGCCTGACCCAATCCCTTGTTCCCTGGCGCCTCAGCACTGGGGTGACTGATGCCAGATAAATGCCTGAGATAGAGGGTGGGGAGACTCAGCCCTCCTGGAATCCCAAGCACGCACAGCAGACACTGTGATGGATTTTTAGGCTGCCACGGTGAACCTGCTCCGGGCTCCCCTCGTCCTGCTCCTGAGCTGCCAACACGCTGTGATCTGGGATGTTTAATTGCAATGTGTACCTTGGGCTCATTTCTAGCAATTCCCTCTCACCCCCTGCTCTTCTCTTCCCTTTCCCACCAAACCACAACACTTCACCTCTCACCAAACAGAAGGTGATACCCTGGGACGGGGCATGGAGGCAAGAGCTGAACACGCAGCAGTTCCAAGCATCACATCCACATTTGCTAATTAGTTCCTCCATTAAGAATTAAAATAAACAAACAAATGGAAGGACAGCAAGAGTGAGTAATTCCCTGGATCACACAGGAAAGGGTGGGATGGTTTAGTGGTTAGGATGCTAGTCTAGGACTTCAGAGAACCTCATTTAGGCTCTTCAAATAATTAAGAGAGACTGCAAACATTTTTTTTCTGAGATCATATATCTTGGAATATTACTAAACTGGGAGGAATGGTCTGTCTTTGCCTCTGCTCTGCTGCAGGTTTGGTGTGACCCTGGGCTGGAGGGACATGGACAGGCCCCTGTGTGTCTTGCCTGTGTCTGTGCTGCAGTGGGTGGGTGTCCTGTGGGACCCCAGTGGGGCAGGTACTTGTGGTGTGGCACCATCCACAAAGTTAAGATCCTGGCACTACCCCCTTTGCAGGGACAAACACCACAGGGTGTCACCTGGCCGAGGCTGCCCCATTGCCAGCCCACAGGTGGATGAAGCAGCCCCTGAGGGAGCCAGGGTGGTGACAGCAGCCACTGAGCTGCAAAAATACCTCCCTGAAATGGTGGGAGAGATGGTCCAGAGCCAGCCCAGTGTGTCTGGAGTACTCTCTTGCTGCTGTCTGTGAAGTCTCACCCGGGGTCCACCTCTGGAGTAGAGGTGCTGCTGTTTCGACTCAAGAAAGCAACCCAAGCTGGCTTTTCTGAACCTACCCTTTAAGAGCTGCTCTTTATTTCTAACAAAGAAAAAAATTCATTTAAAAACATCTAATTAAACAGTAAGTCACGACAAGGTACATGAAACTTGGAGATAACACATGCCTGGGAGGCACTGGGGAGGTTGAGACAAAGCCCAGCGCCTTCACCGGTACCCGCATGTGTTATCTCACATGAACACACACCTGGGCTTATCCTGGTGCAATTATAGGACATTAAAAATATAATTTTAATGGAGGAATGGTGATCTGGATGCAGTTCAGAGCAAAAACTTTCTTTCAAGTTTCTCTGTTTGATTGGTAGGTGTTCCTGCCGCACTCCGTGTGCGCGAGGGGGAAGCGCCGGGACCGGGAGGTGGGACCGTGTTCTGAGGAACGCTGCTCTGTCTCCCGGTGTGTGTGAGGGCTTGTCAAAACTTTAAAGCATTTGTGAGCAGTGCTAAGGCAGCAAAGCTGCCAGTCAAGACCTGGCTTGTCCCAGGTGAGCCCCTTTTCCCACTCAGGCAAACTTCCACCGCAGATGAAGCTGCGGAGAGCAGGGATTGCTCCTGGCTGAGCCCAGCACCCTGCAGCTGACTGTAGGCCAAGCACCTCCACCCACAGTCCTGGACAGTCCTTTCCAAGCCCTATCTTTGCAGCCCCAGGTGTTTTACAGGATGACCTCATTTATTACCTTGCTCGTCACAGGAAATTATGTTTATCTAATCTATCTGTGCTTTCAGGATTTTTTTTTTCTCTCTGCCACATCTGGCTCCTTACATTTCTTACAGCTCAGTTCCTCCCTGCACTGAAACAAAGGAGAAATGGCACCACTGCCACCACACCAGTGCCCTGGTCCCACTGGCACACGGAGCCCGTGGGGAGACTTTGCATCCAAACTCGGAGCTTGCGTGCGGTGGCGAGTGGATCTAAGGATTTTGGTCTTAAACTCCTTCCTCTGCCGCATTCCTTAGTAGTGACAGCTACTTCTTGCAATATTCCTGACTGTGGGCTCTGAGGCACAGCTTTCCATCTGTCTGTCCAGCATCCAGCCAAACGGGTCCACATTCCTGAGCAGAAACGCTAGCACTGCCACTTGGAGCAGCTTGAAAGCCTCGGATAGAAATTGGGAGAAGTCACAAACATGAGAGAGAGTGGCACTGGCCAGATCCACAAACACGGGGGACAGTGGTAGGACCAGATCCACAAATACAAGGGACAGCAGCAAGAGTCAGATCCACAAACACAGGGGACAGTGGAAAGAGCCAGATCCACAAACACAGAGGACAGTGGCAAGAGCCAGATCCACAAACAGGGGACAGCAGCAGGACCAGACCCACAAATACAGGGGACAGTGGCAGGACCAGATCCACAAACAGGGGACAGCGGCAGGACCAGATCCACAAATAGGGGAGAGAGGCAGGACCAGATCCCACTGCTCTACTGCGGGGCCTGGGGACATGTGCCATGTGTGCCTGGGTGCCAACGTGAGCCCACGCTGGTTACACCCTGCTCTGTCTCTACTCCAGGTTGTAAAATGGCACAGCCAAAACTCGTGCCCGCGAGCGGGTGCACAGGCCCCTGTGGCTCACCCCACTCCCACTGCCACAGGGCTCTGCTTCCCTCTGACCCACCAGCAGCAGGACCCCGGGCTGCTCCCACACCCCAGTGTGCCTCCAGGTGCCAGGCAAAGAGATTTATATTTTTCTTTGTAATAAAAAGACTCTCTCAGCAGCTTTCTGCTGATCCCGAAAGGATGTGAAGGCAATAAAACCCCTCCTTATTTTACGACTAAGCCGCAGGATTTTTTGCTACTGAGTGCAGGGGCCTAACACTTGATTTCATAACCAGAAAGTCACACTCTCCTCACCCAGCCAAGGGAAGGACCCACACCAGGCGCTCAGGGCTCTTTGGGCCCCCAATTTTATGTCTGGGGGGTCTCACAGCTGGACCTCAGTAGCTGACCTGGGCGTCTAAACACCAGGGCAGCAGGTGAATGGAGCAGAAAACACCCGAGCTGCTGGAGCCTAAAGCAGTGAGAGCCCTGGAGTAAACTTTTTCAGAGTTAATTTTAATGTTTTCAAGGCAAATATTTCCCTGGTCTTATATAAATTCTTGGGAGGAAAAAATAAATTACTACTACCTGTAATAAAACCACACAAACAAAACAACAACAACGAAAGCATACAGAAATATTTTTGAAATACTTTAGAAAAAAAGGAAGAACAAACAAACGTAGGTACAAAATATTCATAAAGGCTCTGCTACCCTATCCAAGATTTTATCCATTTAATTCCCGAACTAAATCTATCCCTTATTTGTCATGACAGCACGGGCAGAACTCATCCTCTGCTTTTCTATCACAGCTCTCCCTGCTCCAAGAGAATCCCCAGCTCTGCTTCCCTCACACACCTCAGCCCACAACCGAGCCCGACACCCTTCAGCCCAAGGGGTGTCCACGGGGACAACGAACCGGAGCCAGTCCCGAGGGCGACGGTGGAAATGGAGCTTTGAGCGCCTGTTTCCAGCCGGGATCTGCCTCCCCGGGCTGTCGCCGCCGCCGGGACCGGCTCCCCGCGCTGCAACACGGGCGATGCTCGGTCCCCGTCGGGGCTGCGGGACGGGGACCCCGGGGCGATCATCCGAGCCCGTATTGGGGCGAACACCCCCTTGTCCTCTCCTCACACTGCTTCTTAAAGGGGTTACCTGCAGCGAAGGGACCGGAGCGCTGCGGGCTCGGGAAAACACCGGGGGAGGTGGGGAGCGATAAGCGCACCTCGTCTTTGTGGCCTCCAAAAAAACCCTGGAATTGTATTAAGGGCTGGAACCGTGGAAGTTTATTCAAGAAGGAAAAGGGGGAAAAGAGACAAGCAGCCAGGGGTGCTCTCATAACGCGTCCCGAGGCTCCGGGAGGTTCTCTTCCCGCACCGGGCAGCGCCCGTCCCTGCGGGGGGACACCGGCAGGGACCCCCTTTTTTGGGGGGACGGTCCTGGAGCCCCGGGATACGGGAGGGGACCGGCTGCGGGGGCTGCGATTGTTTCCCTGCCGTTCCGGGCTGTTCCTGACTAAGCTCCCCTTCAAGGACAGGAGTTAAAGGGGGATTTGGGGATTTGGGGTAGGTGATTAATATTTTGTTGAACCGGGACAACAGTATCTCGGCAACTAATTACGGCGAGATATATCTGTTTTCACACGCACAGATTTCTATCAGGTTTCTATCCGAAGGCCATTCTGTCAGGAATTCCAGGATTAATCGGTATTTGAGATCTCGGCGCGATTTAGGATAAAACTGCGCTTTTTAGGGTTTACCTTCGCTCCCTGCAGAGAGGGGGGTCCCCGAGTCTCGCTGCCCCACCACCCCCTCCTGCACCGCTCGCCCGGGACCCGCCGGGAGCTGCCTTCGATGGCTTTAATTTAATTGTATTTTTTTTCCTGGGGTGTCATTCACCCGTAGGGTCCCGGGCTGGGCTCTGGCCCCGCTGGGTCTCTAGGACACAGCTCAAAGCTGCGAGAGCCAGAGGAGTAGGAACGACCACATATTATATAATATAATTTTTAAGAAATTAAATAAAGCCTAATAGAAAGGAATTTATTCCCCAGGCTGAGCAGAAGCGTTTGACCCTGAATTCCCGGCTGCAGCTACCATAATTCCTCAGCTTTCTTTTGAGCTGAACTCGCCCGTTTTGGGGTTCCCAGGACTAGGGAATAAAGAGCGCGGCCACCGAAATATGGGCGAACGAGGACTGGAGCCCCGGATCGGTGCCGGGATGGAACCCCCGGTCCTGCCGCTGTTCCAAGGAACCCTCGGAGGTTCCGTCCCGTCCCTCCCGTGGTGATCGCCCGCGTCCCCCTGCAAACACCCACTTGGTTTTGGATTTATCGATTTCTTCAGCAAACTCGGGGCTTCGCGCTCCAAACATAGGAATAATAACAGGAAAAAAATAATTTAAAAAAACACCAAACAAAACAACAATAAAAAAATAATTTAAAAAAGGGGAAAACGCAAGGAAGGAAAATAAATATTAAAAATGAAAAGGAAGAAGGAAAACCCAAACGACAATCGGCATGAGACTCTCCGTGGGCACAGGGGGTGCGGGCGGCTCTCTCCCACCGTGCTCGCCTTCGTCCAGGGATATTTTAGTTTCATTCTTCCTTTTTTTTTTTTTCTTTTCAACACCAAAAAACTAGAGAACCTCCTGACACAAACCCGGCGCTAAACAACAACAAATCCTCCCGACGGGAGACGAAAAATTCTAACTGAAGGCGCGTTTGGTAAAAGGAGGGAAAACCCGCAACAAACCACCGTGACTCCAACCAAACTTCCCGACAAATATTGTATTTCCACTGCGGGGTGTTCCCCGAGGGCTCCCGGGTGCTGCTGCCCGCTCCCGGCCCACGCACCCCGCAGCTTGTCGCAACCATTCCTCACGGCCGGGTGTTTGATGAAACGCCTCTCCCGCGCTCCGATTAAAGCTCAATTAATGCGGGTCATTAATGCCCCGCTGGCAGCCGCGTGTTCCTAGAACAGCTTTTTCCGGGGAAAGGGGCTGAGGCGAACCGGGAGCGCCGCTCCCCCCGTGAAACGATCGGTGGCGGCGGGGGAAGAGCGGCACGATGGGGATATTTTTCCCAGATCGCTGGGGCCCGGCAATTACCGGGGGTTCGGATGTGACCCGGACCGGCACCGGGACTGCGGGGCTGCGGCACCCACGGGGCCCACGCTACGGGACCCGCATGTTTAAACGCGTCCTTCCCGTCCACGCATTTCTGTAAAAAATCGCCTCGAGCAGCGCTGGAATATTCCACAGGAGGGATCGCCCCGAGCACCGCACACATCGCTCCCAACCCCGTTCCCGCAACACCCCGGCGGAGGGTTTAGTACAGAAATATCTCAGGGAGTTGAGCGTGCGGGGAAGCGTGCGGGGGAGAACGGGAGGCGGGAGACCCCCAGGGGCCGTGCGGGACCCCTGAAAGAAGCCCCGCTTCCTCCGGCGGCCCCGGAGGGAGAGGCTGTTTCCCCTCGCTGGTCCCGGAGCGAAGCCCCGTTTCTGGACCGGCAACCGGGGGATCTCCATAAGCCCGGTTTTGCCGAGGCGGGGAGCGGCCGCCCTGGGGGGCTGCGGGATGCTCCGGTCTGCAGAGACCGGCAGCACCGGCCCCCACGGCTGCGCCACCTCCTCGCCCCCGTTAAACGCGTCCTTTCCCCCGTACGAGCCCCGTGGAACGGGCCCGATCCGTCGCAGCCCGGGGCGGTGCTCAGCGGTGCTCCGACCGGGGGCGGCGGGACCAGGAGCACGGAGAGCTGCCGCCGAGCCCTGCCGGGGCATCCCCGCGGCTTCCAAATGAAAACCATCCGCGACCACCGGCGGGAAGAGCCCCGAGGGTCCCCGACAGCCGGATCCGCCGGTCCGTGTCCCTCGGTCCCCGGTACCGGGAAGGGGCGGCTGCCGCGGTGCCAACCGGGGGGCAGCGCAGCGGGCCGGGGGCGGGTGGACGCTCTGGCCCTCGGAACCCGCCGCTTTCGTTTCATTCTCGCCGGGGACATCAGCGAGCCCTTCCCGACGGGCCGGGGGGCTGCCCCGCGGGGCGGCGGTGGCGGGGGGAACCCGACGCGGGGGGAGCCCCGAGGGCAGGAACGGGCCGCCGCGCCGCGCTCTTACCTTTCTTGATCACGGACTGATCGAGAAGGTTCATCCCGCCGTCGTCCACGGCCTGAAAGCACCGAGGAAAGAGCCGTCAGCCGGCGGCCCCCGGTGCGGGCGGGCACCGGCCGATCGCGGCGTGGGGACAGTGCGGCCGCGGCCCGGTGCTGTCGCTGCCCCCGGCCGAGAGGAATCCTTCTGGTACGAGCGAGCCCCTCGTACCGGGATGCCGGGATGTAACCGGGATGCCGGCGGGGCGGCCCTGCTCGCCCGCGGGTACGGATGCCGTGGGGCTCGACGTGTCCCGGCCGGGAGCCCCCGGGCGCAAGGGCAGCTGGATCGGCCGTGCCCACCCCCGCACCCCCAGGACATCCTCCCGGTGCTCCCGCCGTTCCCCCCGTACCTGGATATCCTCGATGCCGTGATGGCCGAGGCCGTGGAGGCCCAGCGGGCCGTCGGCGAGGCCGTGGCTGCCGTCGGGCAGCCCGTGGAGCAGGCGGGGCACGGCGGGGTACTCGCGGCGGGGGTCGAGCCCCAGGGCGCGGTGGGTCTGCGAGAGCAGCCCCGGCTCGTCCTGCCGGCCGCGCTGGGGGGGCCAGGCCGGCTGCTGGTGCTGGTGCAGCGGGCTGAGCGCCGCGTACGGGTCCGCCAGGTGCGGGTAACCGGGCTCCTGGCCCTGCGGGTAGGGCAGCGGCGGCTGCGGGTACGGCGGGGGGAAGTAGGGCGGCTGGAAGTCGGCGGCGGGCGTGTGGCAGAGCGGCGGCGCCGAGCCATAGGGCGCCTGGTTGAGCGAGGGCAGCTGCGGCAGGCGGGCCCCGGCCGGCGCCCCGGGCAGCCCCTCGGTGCGGTCCTGCGGCGGCGGAGACAGCGGTGGTGAGATGGGCACGGAGCCCCGAACCCCCCGTCCCGTCCCGTCCCGTCCCGCCCCGTCCCGCACTCACCATGCCCGGGTAGCTGTGCACAAGCATCGGTGCGGGCCCGCGGCGAGCCCCGGGCGGGCCGGGCCCCGGGGGTGCCCCCGTCTCCGCCCCTCTATCCCGCCGGAGCGACGTCTCCCATCGCCCGCCCGCTCCTCTGCGCCGGCCCCGACTCCATGCACGCCAGTTATAGCGGCGGGGGCGCGCCCGCCGCCCCGGGAGCGCGCGTCAGAGCGCGGGGACGGGGACGCGCCGCCCGCTCCCGCGGGGCCCCGACGGCTCCCGACAGCGGCCGGGGCGGGGGGCGAGGGGCGCCCGCCGCCCCCTGGGACCGCGGCCGGAGCTACCCCCGCTGCCCGCACCGCTCCCGCACCGCGCGGTACCGCACACACTCCCCCCCGGTGCCACCCCCGGGGCCCCCGCCTGAGAGCCCTGTCGCGGAGCGCCCCCGGCCGCACCGGGGACAGAGCCTCGAGGGTCGGGAAAGCCCCGGGGTGCGGGCGGGATGCGGGGCGGCGGAGGAGATGCTCTACGGTTTGACTTTATTAGCCCGAGCCGGGAGCGGGGCCACCGGCCGGGAGCGCACCGATGGCCCCGGCGGCGGCTGAGACTTCCCCCGAGGAGGAGCGGGGAGTCGCAGCCCGGAGTGGGAAGAGACAGAGAAGTGTCTGGGGGTGCTCCAGGCCTGGCTCCCTGCCCGAGGGGACGGGCTGGAGGGCGGGCGCCGGGTGCCACAGAGTCAGTGGAAACCGGGGAGCACCGACGGGCAGCGAGCCTGCCTCCCCGCCCTCCACCATCCCTCCCTCCGCCTCTCCATCCCTCCCTCACTTTCGGGCCCTCCCTCCGGGGCAGGACGAGGCGGGCCCGCAGCATCGGATCCCTGAGCGCGGCACGGGGCACCGGGCTCCGTGGGGCGAGCCGGGGGGACGAGGAAGCCCCGCCAGCATCACAGAGTGACCCCAGTGAACAACCTCGCCCCTGCGATATTCCGCCCACGCAGGAGTGTCCCCACGATCCCTCGGCGGGGCGGTGATGTCCCCGCACAGCGCTGCGTGGGGATGCCCACCCGGGGCACGCTCGCCCATTCTCACACCCCGACACACACTCGTGGCACTCGGACACCCGCGGTCACAGCTCCCCGCAGCCCACGGGTGTCGTGGCCAGGCTGTGGGGTGGCGTGTCCCCGCGGGTCCCCGCGCTCTCACCGTGCCACCCGCCCGTGGCTGGGCGGGAGGTTCCACTGGCAGCGGGTTTTCCGTGAGGCAGAGCACAAACCCTTCACCCCCAGCTGTAACACGCTGGGCCGTGTGATCGACATCAACAAACACAACCCTACACTGCAGTTAATTTAATTCCACTCTTCCCGCCCCGAGCTACAGCTCCCTTCATTTTCATTTTTCCTCTGAATTCCCACAACTCAGACCTCTTTGATTTCCAGGTTTAATTAACAATGCTCATTAAATGAATTTTTATTCATTTCTTTTAATATTACCCTGCCACCTGTCTTTAGGAGGCAAGAGCTGATCGTTTATTCTAATTTATTTCTGTTAAAGATGGCATTTAAGGGAGGGAGGAGGGATGTGCAGGGGTGTTGAGGGTTGATCCATTCAAATCCCTTCATCCCCCTCAACCGCTCTTCAAGGACGCTGCTCCAGGAAGTTCTGTATTTATTTTCCACCAGATCCATTTCATTTGCTAGGAAAAATTGGATTGGATATGCTGTATTTTGCAGTTATGTTCCAGTTCATTCTTAACGTTCCTCGCTCGTCTAGTCTGTATAATGTCAAGTCTTTATTCATCTGAAAGAGGTGGAACTGCAAAATCCAGGCAGGAAGGGCCTTTGTGGGACCAGAGGTGAGCGGGAGGATGGTCCCTGGCAGTAGCTCAGAGGGAAATTGTTTCCACCCAAGAATGAGGCAGAGCAGAGGAAACCTGCAACACTCACAGACAAAGGGAAGTAAAAACAAAAGGCAAAGCTGCCCTGCTGCTGCCCACAGAACATACTGGGCAAACTGGGCTCGTGGCAACACGGTGGGCTGGGCAGGGAGCTGGGACAGCCTGGAATGGTGGGGCTGTAGGGCTGCCAGAGGGTCTGGCCCTCCCCAGCCCAGGAAGGAGACGAGGGACCAGAGAGCACCCAAATGGTCCTTGCAAGATGCCCACAACCTGCCTAAGTCGCTCCCTGCCCTAGATCCTCTGTGCAGCACCCACCTGGTGATGAGGGTAGACCAAACCACTGGCAAGAGGCACCTCTTAAGCCACCTGTAGTGACAAAAAACAATTATTCACTTTAGCCTCCCGTCCCAAGGTCCCAGGCAGGCCCCAGGACTGTCACACTGGGGACTGCACACACACCGTCCCAGCAGCTGCCTGGTTCTCTCACTGGTTGAACCTGGCCAGAGCAATTGCTGGGGTCACCTGAGCACAGGACACTCAAACACAGCTCCCCACTATCTGCTCTTTAACCTGCCCACTTAAGGACCACATGTCCAGCTCTGCTTCTGTTTTGCTTACAGTGGCATGATCCTGCCAAGGTTCTCAACACTGTCCCCTTGCCCCCCAGCTATGGGGAGCATTCACTGTGGGGCTGGACCAGGACTCCGCCCCAGGGACCACTCGTTGCATTTACACCCAAGCCAGAAGTCGCTGAAAAACTGGTTTTGTAACAAAGGTCCCAGAGCTCCTTTCTAGGAGATCAGCGTGTGTGTTGGCACTTCCAGGAGCGTGTGAGGGGCTTGAGGCAACAACCTCTGCTCCTGGGGGTCAGCAACGAAAATACCAGCCCAGCAGGGCAATGGGAGCATGGAGACAGAAGTATGTGACCAGAGCTCTTCCCCAGCCAAAGGTGAATTAGTTCTTCTCCTGAAGTCCAGCTCCCATCAACACCTCAGGGAAATGCAGACTGCTCCTGTCAATTCCCTAGGGAATCTAGGTGGGAAAGGAATCTCCTTGTTATGGGTCTGGGGAGTCAGAGGGCCTTGGGGAGGACAGAGACCCCACTGAGGGGTGGGCAGGGAAGGGAGCAGCCCCATCTCTGCTCAAGCCTCCAGTCTCACCATCCAGGAGGAAGGGGGGCTGTGCTGGATTCCTGCAGTGCAGCAGCCAAATAGCAATCTTATGAAATATTTAATTTTATTGCCGGTGCTTTTGGGGTGAGATGAATAAACTCTGTAAGATAACACATGCCGTGGTCAGGTTTGCAATGGTGTTGTGACATTTAAGCTGTCAAAACAAAACAGAATGTGGATCTGCTCCTCTGGGGCCTTGTCCATCTTGTTGGAGCACAATGAGTGATCAGCTTGTTCCTGGGGAGCTCATCCTGATGCTGGAAGTGCACTGGGAGATGGGGAACGATTTGCCCTGGGCACACAGGCTGCAATCTCACTCTGGGCTGGGGACACTGGGTGATGCCACATCCACCTCTCTGGCACTCGAGGATCAGTGCCCGTGGGTGCCAGCAGCCGGAGGCAGAACCTGCGGGTGAGGTTGTGGAGCTGGGGGTGGCTGAGGACACCTTTGAAGCCTCGGCCAGGCTGCTGGGCCACCGTCTGCCTCGTGTGGGCTGAGCCAACCAGGCTTGCCAGGGCCTGCAGACCAGCACACGTGGAGCCAAGAGAGGTGCCCACGTGGCAAGAGCCTCCACCAGCTCAGTGCTCTCCCCTCCTGAAGGTGCTGCACTCACTGTTGTTAGAGCTCGGTTTCAGAGAGGGGAAAACAGCCTTTTCAGGGTGCTCTGGCTGAGAATGTGTTTGGAAAGTGTTGTCCTGGGACAAGAGAGCAGTGATACTGCTCAAGGAGCATCTCTGGTAACATCTCAGAATAAGGAGGGTGTCTCACCCCTTCCCCTGACAGATCAGGAGCTGGGAGGAGCTCATGAGAAGTGTGTCTTGTATCATGCAAATGAACAAGTGTATGACAAGCCATCAGGGTCTCTGGGAGGGTCCAGCTCTGGCAGGGCACAGGTGATCCTGCTCACATCTGATGGGACTTTCCATTGAAGAGCATGAGAACGAGACACAGGTGCTCTTCTCCAGGCACCTGCTGGTGGCCAACCCCTCCTCCCTGGGATGTGGGGAAGGATAAAACTGGAGAACTTCGCTGTGCTTTTGTTTTACTTCCAGGTGGCCTCTCTGTGAATTAAAGATCAGAAGCCAAAGGCCTCCCAGTTAGGATGGTGTTGGATGGCATCCTAGAGGCCCAGGATGGATCTCTGGTCACGTGTTGTGGGAGCTCCAACCTGTCCCAGTGGGGATGAACCAGGGCCAAGCCAGAGCAGCTGCCCACAGTGAGCCCAGCATAGCACTGGGGAGGGCAGAGCACTCTCCCACTGATACAGATAGTACACCTCATTAGCACTAATGAGTGCCTGTCATGAACAGGAAGCCCACATGCTTGACCAGTGGCAGGAGAGCTACAGGACCAGGAACACTCAAAGGTAAGGGATTTGTGTGGGTTTTTTTCTGGCTCTGAAATGTGTTCATGACTCTTCCAACACACTAATGTTTCCTTGCAGTGCAGGGATGTGTTCCTGGCAGGATGAGGAGCCTCTCCCAGCCCACGCTCTGCAGAGTTCTGCTCTTTTCCAAGGCCAGGAGGCTCATTTGCCTTTTTGGCTCGCACTGCTCTGCTGGGAGCACCTGCCTTTGTCCCAACTTGCACTGACTGGTCAGGGCTGAGCTGGAAGGATCAGGAAGACACTTTCCCTGAGCAACAGCCTCCTCTCCAGTCACGTGAGGCATTTGCCATTTGCTCTCATAAAGCAATGAGACAAAAGCATGGTGTAAGGCAGGAATACAACAGAGCCAGCCCTCTGAGGCAGCTCCTCGCTTGATTTTCCCTTGATGAGACGGTTCCACAGCCCCCCGGGATGAGTTTAGATCAGTGCCTTGGGCTGGCAGCAGAACCGGTCCCGGCGAGGCTGCAGCTCCCAGAGAACTCCTCGGCTGACACCTGGTGGAAAAGTGGGAGCAGGGAGCTCTGCTCGGATGGAGCCAGCCGTTGTCAGCCACCCTGTCCAGCTGCTCCTTCTGGCATTTATGCTCGGGGTAGTGGAGTACCCGGGAGCTGGCAGCCCAGGCTGCAAAGCTACAAGTGATTTACTCCGTGGTACATGTGGCCCTTCTCTTCCGTAATGCAAAGTATTCCCAGTCTGTGGGGGGCTAGTGAGGGGGGAATTCATTAATTTCTACTTTCACACACTAAAAAGAGCCGAGGTGGAACCCCCATTGCAGGTTGAACCCCTAACCTTACAAGAGTGGAAACTCCCCCTGTACATCCCATCCTGGCAGCAAGAGGGGAGCAAATACAAATCCCCACGGATGTGCTTTGTGCAGGTGTTTTATGAGGCAAAACAGGCAAAGCAAGTGGTGCTGGGAAGGTTTTCTAGGTGTGAATTTGGGATGACGGTACCAGTGGTGGATATGAATGGTGGGGTTCATCCTGCAGCACAACATCTTCAAGTTACAGGGAGTTATTCTCACTGCTATCACTAAATATTAGAACTTTTCCCATTCCTGCCTTTTGCAAGGTTCTGTGCATAGTGCCAAAGTTATTTACTAACATGTGCAGGAATGACAGAAAATAAGGTGACAACCTGCAGGGTTTAGTGTGACAAAATTGTGACAATGTTAATGGAAGCAGCAGGCAATGTGTCAGGGCCTTGGGCAGAAAGAAATCCCAGCACTGCAGAGTTTGAAAAACAAAGCACAAGAAAATACCTTTAATAACAAAACAGGCAGTTTTTACAGAGAAATCCTGACAGCAGGTCAAGCAGGGGTGAAATGTTCTGGGGCAACAGCAGCTCTGCACACTGTGGTGTGGACAGTGCCAATGCTCTGCTGCATCACTCCAGTTTTGTAAAGGTTGGTCAGTAAAATGGTTTTCTTAGTGTCCACCTGGCACAGAAGTGCTGAACAGACTTTGTGCAGGTGTCTGGCTTCACTTCCCACCCGGGGTGCTGGTGGCTCCTCACTGCTCAGCCAGACACTGTTCCAGAGCTGCCATTCCATACAGGTTGGCCCACTCGGTGCCGTGGTGGGACAGGATCACATCCCTGCATGGCCCACTGGCTCTGGCCAGCTCCACCAGCACGCCCTGGAAAGCAGCAGTGAGCTCGAAGTCCAGGGAGGCTGGAGCAACACGGGACAGCAGCTCTGAGAGTCCTTGCAGCCAGCGTGCCTGGAGAACAGCCTGGGGCAGCCAAGGGAACAGCGGGATGCAGGCGGCCAGGGCCTGCATTCCCAGGAACCACAGCTCCCGGATGTCATCCCAGGCACTCGTATAGGCAGGAGACACAGCCATGGCCAGGCCGTCGCCGCTGGGATCTGCCTGTGCTGTGTGGGCCTGTGAGAGGAAGCCAATGGTGGCTCTGAAAAACTCCTTGGCAGGCTGTGTTCCCTGAAGGGCTGGGAGAAAAAGGAAATTAGTAACTCAACACCCTGTGGAGGGTCTGGGTGCAGCAGCGCTTCCAGGGAGAGCAGGACAACATAATCCTGTCCTAGAAATCTCTCAATCCCAGCACATCAGCCTGCTGAATGTTCTGCATATTCCTTGCTCCCCCAGATTTTTGTTTGTCACTTTTCCAATGATAAACTGGACCAGTTTCCCTTCTCTTTGCTTTCTCCAGTCCACCCATCTGTGCAGAGCAATGTGGGCTTTGCCAGTGGGAAATCCTCTTACCTGCTGACCCTGCAAGGATCCTGGCCAGCATCAAGCCTAGAGTGGCAACATTGGCTGCCAGTACCAGGTGATGCTCCCGGGGCAGCAGAAGTGGAAGAGACTTCATCAACAGATCCATCAAGGAGGAAAATGTTTTGTCTCGCCTAGAGAGGAAAAAACAACCCCGAGACATTTCCTGAGCAGAGCCAGAAGTACCTGAAAATGTCAAGGTTAGATGCACCACCAAAAATGTAATGGAATTGGCATTGAAAAAGGAACATGCTTTTCAGCATGGTGTGTTAACAGATCCTCAAGCTCACTGCACAAGGCACCCTCTTTCTTCCCACTGCCGACCTTAGAGCTCTGTTCCTTCCCACAGCCCTGTTACCTGACCAGGTCTGGAGCAGTCACGACCAGGTTGAGGAAAATCCCACACGTGGTCTGTAGGCTCATTTCTGTGCTCGTTGGGGGTGTTGGGGCTACAGGCTCGGAGGTCAGAACCTCCCACTGATGGAGGAAGTACTCACACAGCAGTGCTGGTGCCCCTTCAGAGACCAGGATGTCCCGGGGCTTGTCCTCTGCTGTCAAATGGCAAAAACCAGGCAGCAGAAATCTGGAAGGGGAAAGAAACTGGAAGCATGAGGAAGAATGGGTCTACGTGCTGCATTTACATCCATGTGGAGGGAAAAAACACAGTGCAATTGGCACTGCTGGGAGAATGGAAAATAGAAAAATACTTGAGCAGGGCTCTGCTAAAATGCAATAACTCTGTGCATAAACTACTCACCTCAGAGCATCCTGGGGTAAGGCAGAGCCCTTGGTGCTGCCCAGCTCTGCCTGGGGAAGACTCCCAGCTGGGCTGCCCTCCTTGAAAAGCTTCCTGGCATAACGAACAAGGAAGGGCAAAAGCTCACAGATTTCCTGCTTGAGGGAGGATGTTTCCTCTGCCATCCAGGCTCCAAGGACTCGAACAGAGGCAAAAATGAAAGGATCTTGTAGCTCCTCTTGTTTAACCTGCATGAAGAAAGCAAAGTGACGCATAAGGGTCACTGTGCATTGAATTACCACAGATCTGGAAACCACAATGGGCTAAGAAGACACCCCCAAAACCTGCTCTTCATTAAAATGCCTGCATTACCTGTCTCAAGTAGAATATTACAGCTCCAAATGCCTCCTCCATTATCCTCATAAGCTGCATTTTTTGCACCTCGTCCAGCAGTGGGTTCTCTTCCCTCAGGCACTCCTGGATCCCCATCTCCATAAGGACATAGCAGGCTGTCATCACTTCTTTCTTGCCCTCCACCTCCACGGGATCCGGCTCCTCCAGGGTCAGGCGGACCTCCACACAAGCCAAGTTCACCAGCAAGGCAAGGAACTTGCTGCCAGCACTCCCTGTGGGGATCCACTCAGCCCCACAGGCCTGCACGAGGCTGGCTGCGAGCTTCAGTGCGGGGTCCCGCTGCGACTGGCTGAGTTTGCTGCCCAGAATGTCAGCCAGCCCTTTGTAAACCCTGTGGAGGCACTCAGAGCCCTGCGAGTCCTGCATGAGCGGAGCTGACAGGGGGATGAAGTGAGGCAGAACCTCACACAGCTCAAATTTGGTCATGTCTTCAGCCTTTAGGAAGTCACTGGAGAGCTTGCTGAGCACAGCCAGGAGCTGTGGGGCATCTCTCTGCCAGCACTTGGCCTCTGCTACAGCCAACAGCCCCATGAGCAGTGTCAGGGCACGGTCAGAGCCATGACCACCGCTCAGGTAGGCCTGGCACAGGGCAGGCACTGTCCCTTTGGTCACCAACTCCCTGGGGCCCCTGGCCGTGGCCAGGACAGCGCTCAGGCACTGATACACATCATCGATCATGGACGTGCTGTCGGGGTCGCAGGGGGAAAGCAGGACCTCGTTGAAGGTGGGGATTTTGTTCAGGACCTGGGAGTGTGCAGCGAGCTGCGGGTCGGTGCAGAAGCAGGCGAGCAGCGTGAGGCCCAGGGCGCGGAAGGTGTGCGGGGGGCAGCCGGGCGGGGGCTGCCGGGAGGTCAGCAGGCGGGTGGGGAACGTGAATCCGATGGCCTCGAAGATCTGGCGGCGGGTCTTGGCATCCACCTCTCCAGCTCTGACCGCTTTGGTCACCTGCGAGGTGAACCTGGGGTTAGCTGAGCACAGCAAGAGAGTTTGCTACATTGACATGACTCCATGGGCAAACCAGGAGCCTGAACTGCTTTAAAGTAGAGCAGGGAAGTGCCCTGTGGTGGTTTAGTTTTCTTGGTTTTGGTCTAGGCGTTCCCTGGTAACGAAGTCATAACTAAGGAAGTATTCCACACCATTCCTTCATGTAATTAGCTGTATATAAGACCAAGGAGGAGGATTTCTCTCTCTCTTCCTTTCGTGTGCTTGGAGGACATCAGGTCTTGGTGTGGGGTTAGCTATTATCTATATGAGCTGAGGCCTATCTGAGAAGCTGGTGTCCCAGCTGTACAGAGGTGGAGATTTCTACTGTTTCTCTTAAGGGGAGTTTTGGTGAGAATTTATTGTATTAGTTACTTATTGAGCTTTTCCCTGAGTTTACGAGTATGCGTATCTGTTTTTTGGTTTTTACCCATTTTTGTCCCATTTCCCTTTCCCTCTCCCCCTTTCCCCTTTTGGAGTTGTTTGGAGTTCTTATTCTGTAGATTCATAGAGTTTGATTGTATATAATTGTAATAGATGTGAATATATATATACTTTTACTACAATTGCTTTTGGGTACTTTTTTCCTTCTCTCTTGTTGGAGAGGGAGGAATCTGTTTAGCAGGGAGCCAACCCAAACCTCCACAAACCCACTGAGTGGACACTTGGTCCAGGTGCTCACCCAGAGGTTTCCCAGCCTGGCAGCACTGCCTGACCCTCTGCACGCCCAGGCCAAGCTCCCTCGCTTTGCTGAGGGCATCCCTAAAGCACTGAAGAAGCTCCCTCCGAGCTCTCTGCCCTCATGCTTTCTGCTCTGCCGTGTCCAGCGGGGGATCCCGGCCTGCCCTTTGCCCGATCCCGAGGAAAAGGCTTACCAGGAGCAGCGCCGCGAACTGCTCGCTGTCGTTCCTGGCGTCCCGGAGCACACCGAGGCAGCGCTTCAGTGTGGCGAGTCCATCCCGGGGGGGCGAGGCCATGGCCGGGACAGGCGGCTGAACGACAGGCCAGGGGGGAACACCCGCAGCCTCCCCTCAGCCCTTTTCCCCTCACGGTTCGAGATCTGTTCCCCCTCACGACTCCGGCCCCTTTCCCTCTCACGGTTCCAGCCCTTTTCTCCTCACAGCTCCAGCTCCAGCCCCTTTCCCCTCACAGTTCGAGACTCCTTCCCCTCACGGCTCCGGCTCCGGCCCCTTTCCCCTCACGATTCCAGTCCTTTCCCCTCGCGGCGTCCCCCCCGCGACCACGTGCCGTCCTCCCAACCAATCAGCGCGCCGCCCCCGCGCCGCCAGCCAACCGCCTGCCGCCTTGTTGCGGGGTGCCCGAAGCCGCCTCCTCCTCCGCCGCGGAACTGTGGGCAAATCACCTGTGGCTGCGCGGCCTCCGCGCCCGCCCCGCCCGGAGCTCGCCGGGCCCGGCGGGGGTGGCGGCGGCGAGGAGGGCACCGGGCGGGGGCACCGGTGGCTGCTCGGCCCCGGCGCTGCTCCGGCACCGCTCCGCTTCACCGCTTCATCTTCCGGGTGAGGGTGCGCGGGCGCTGCCATGGCCGCGGGGCGGGAGGCCGCGCTGCCCCCGGGCCCGCCGCGCTGCAGCTCCTCGTCCTCGGCATGAGGAGCCGCCGAGCCTCGCCATGAGCCCCTGGTATGTCCCTTTTGCCCCTGGCCCCCTCCCTGAGGGAGGCTCGGGGTGGGGGATCCGCGGTGGGTTCGGCCCCGTGAGGGTCTGAGGGGAGTGGGGAGGGCGGGAAGTTCCCTCAAGGACCTGTTGGATTTGTGTTTCCCCACGTTTATCTGCGTTTCTTCCTTCCTGCGGGCAAAAAGTGGCATTCCTCAGGGTGTTGGAGCCCGGTGTTGTGTGGCTGTACCAGCAATCCCTGTTACAGCATCCCTTGTTTACGATATTCCCCCTGGATCCTTCGGAGCCGGCAGGTTTAATGCCCTCTTAGCGCCCGGCATTGCTCCGCTGTTCCTTAAAAATCGGCAATATTTAATACCTGTGAAATAACTAATGTTTTCGTACCGCGTCGCCCTAGCGGTGATTGCGTTTAATTAGCTGTAAAAGAGCCTTTGGCGTCGGAGAGGCTGAGCTGTTCGGAGGATCCCTGTGGGGCAAAATAAGGGGCAAAGCAGGGCTTTGGCTCCCTGTTTTTCCTCTATTTGTGTCTGGCACCGCCGTGCCCCACAGTGACATCGCTGGGCACACGTGCTGGGTTTGTCTGTGCCACCCTCCTCCTGCTGCTGGTGGTCTGCCCGTCCCTGGGCAGTATTTGAAGCTGAAATTCCCCAGTGCCTGTCCGGAATCCTGTGCTATTCCATGGGAAAGTGGGGTCTGGAGGAGGAAGCCACAAGGGACGAGCCCTCTGTGCTCCACGCTGGGAGCTGTGCCAGCCTAGATTTCATTTTGGTATCAGGCATTGATAGAGTTCCTTAGCAGCAGCTGGGCTAAGCACAGCAGATAAGACTTTCCTTTTCCTCCACAAGCGCCCCGTGCTCTCCACGCTGTCGCTGGATCTGTGCAGGAGCTTTTCAGCTGCCGGGGGATGTTTTGTGTTTCATGCCCTCCGTGTTTCTAGAACCCTGCTGCTGCCCACAGAGGCCATGGAGAAGAGCTTGGAAGCCAAGCCCAGCATCAGCACCCCATTCCTGTCTCGGTACTGCCTGGGGAAAGTTGTGAGGGAGCTGGGAATTGTGCAGCTGTTCTGCCTGTGTGCTTGCCTGTGTGCCTTGTGCTCCTCAGCAGGTGAGTCAGCTGCTCTCTCTGGGACTCTGTGTGTGGTTTGGTGTGATATTTATCCCTCTCACTTGTCTGAAATATTCTGAAGGTGAAATGGTTTGCTGGTAAACATTGTAGTTTGGGATTTTTTTTAATTGATTTTTTTTTAAACCAAAAAAATGAAAGCATTTGGGTTTTTTTAAACCAAACCCAAACAAAACCTTAACAGTTAGTAAATGATCTCTCAAAAGCATAGCCTGTATCTCAGAGCTTTCCCTCACCGTGTTTTTTTTGCAAAAGGAACAAATGATAATCTGGAAAATATTCTAAGGAATACTCCCAGCAATCTGGAAAGGCAGGAATGTTTTTTAGATGTTTAACTCTCTCCCCAAGCACAGCGTGTCAATAATCTTTATTTGCCTATAGGCAATGGTTATGTTTGATTTTTTTTATTTCCTGCTCAAGCTTGGGTAACCAACCTCCTGCTCAAGTAAATAACCAAGTTAGTGGCTTGGATGGAAGTTTTCCTGTAATAGACTATGTGGTGTTTGGTTTGTGAAGGGGATTTTACTTTGTTTCCCAGTGATGTGGACGTGTTCTCCAGGCTGTTACAGCATCCCTGTTGTCTCACTGGACCTTCCTGGACAGTTCCCAGTGGCAGATTTAATTAAGCTAACGAGCTATGTGACCTTAACAAGCTAATTTAGTACCTGGAAAGACATATTTGTGTTCCTGGTCCTAGCAAAGGGTTCTCAGCACTGTGTGCTTGGATAGTGCATGTTTCCATGTCCTGTGTGCATTTCCTGTCCTTAGTAATTTCTTGGAAGTTCACAGTTAGATCTTCTGTCCCACTCCTAGAGGGTGTTTCAGAACATCCTGGTGTGTTTGAGTGCTGGTCTGCTTGGGAGAGTTAAAACCAGGAGTCATAGTCATAAAGGATGGAAAACACCTCTGAGATCATCAAGTGCAACCATTAAATGAATGAAAACTCCGTTAAGTTGAGGTTGTTGCGTGTGCAGGAATAAATACAATTATGTGGGCATAGTTTCCCTGGTGTGGACACTTTTTCCATTGCAGTGTTTTGTTATTTTGGGCTTGTTTATGTTGCTCAGGCAGCGAAGTTTGTGAAAATGAGGAGGACTTAGGGCTGCCTAGAAATGAGCGTGGTCATGTGGAGTTACGCAAGGGCAGCTGTGTTGACATAACTGGCTGACGTGTGGCAGGTTTAAAACTCCAGAGAATCAAGTCTTTAATCATTAACCTGATATCAGGCAGGATCAACTGCCTGAGCAAGTCTGTGAACCTGAGGGTATTAATAGAAGCTGGTCCTGTGTGTTCCATTCCCCTGCTGCTCAACAAAGCTGGGAGCTGCATCCCTGGGGCAGGAACTCCTGAGTTCTTGGGAAAAGCAGTGTTTGCTGCACTGAGAGGACAAAAGCAATAGGAAGAAGTGACTAAGCACACCCCCTGTTTGTGTGTGTCTTGTGACTTGTGTGGTGCTGGACTTGTCCTCAGGGACGTTCCTGCTTTTCAGCAGTTAAATTAAATTTCTGCTTTCCAGAGGTGAAATGAAATTGTAGACTCAGGAGCTCGGAATGCAGAGCTGTCTGAATGTTTGATGCCCACCAAAGACTGTGAAACTTGAAAATGAGAAGTGAAAATCAGTCCATTTATGTGGAAAATGCACGTCTGAAATGCTGGGCTGGCGTGTTGGGAGTTGTCTGTTCACTTCTGTAATTTCTGAGACTTATCTGAGTTTTAAGCTGTCCATTTACAGCCATTCAAAAACCATATTGGCTAATTTCAAATAAACATGTCCCAGTTGGGCATTAGCAGAGTTCTGGAAATGAAATCTGGTTGAAATATTATTCAAATCTTGTTTTAGCAGAATGTTCTCAGCATGGTAGTGTTGTGTCATCTGGGCTAAGTCATGGCTCTGGCACGTTGAGGAGATGCTTATGGGGATTCAGGCTTTACATTTTAGATGAATAAATATAATACTTGTGTTATGTAGTGATTTCTCACAAGGGGAATCTTCCCTGGAAACATTTTTCTCTTAAATATGCCCCATTCTGTTTGTGCTCCAGTTGCAAGCCTGGTACCAGAAACTACTGCTGAATTTCACTGGTTATCAAGCCTTAATTTGAGTGTGAGCCAGGGCTGACATCTGAGGAGACACGGATGAGCAGGGGTCAAGGAGGAGGGATTTTAGGGGTGTGGGAAGTAGCACATTTCCCTTGTGCACAGGAGATATGAGGGGCAGTGCTTCACCTGTAACAGAAAGTGAGGGGTTTAGGCAAAACTGGTAAGATCCTGTTGAAATTCTCAGGAATTGTGTTATTTTTCCATTTGTTATTGTTTCTTCAAGTCTGGAGAGTGTCTCTGTGTACAAACACGTGGCTTTGGTGTGTACACACATTCCATGCTCCATTCTAATTGCAGACCCATCATGTTGATGCCAGGTGCATGTCCCTGGCAGTGCCTGTGACACAGGGCTGTCAGTCCAAGCATTTCAGGACACCCACAGGGATCTCTGCTGCCCCATGGCTTGTTCACTGATCTTAGATGCATTCTCAACCAGCATATTATAATTTAAATTCAGACTTTATTTTAATATTTTCCCATTTTTGTTGTGTTCAAGAACTCTGACTTGACAGGGAGCCAGATCTGGAGCATATTCTCCAGCTGCACTACTCCCAGTCAAGCAACATGGTTTGTAAAGTAATCTTCCAGTGACCTATTATCCCTTGGATGCTGAACACAGCACAAGTGTAACAGTCCCATAGGTCATTAGGCTATTTTTAGGGAATCCTTAATCTGCAGAGCTCTGAATTTTGGAAGCCTTTAATCCATTGATCCTGCAAGCACTCTAAATTTTCATGCTAAGAAAAAAAAAATCCATATGCAAAGCAGTTGTTGCTTAACTGCAGAGCTGAGGCCTGAAGTAACTTGACTCTTAACAGAAATTATGCCAAATGTTTGGGGTTTTGTAATGAAAAACACTATGGTGGAGCAGGTGGTGAGGCTATGCCTTGCAGACCCCTGTTCTAGAAGGTGTAACAACTTCCCAAGTGGAGCCAATTCAGTCAAAATAAGCAAATTCTCAAATATCAACATAGAAGAGTAAATAATGCCTTTGTACTGTGCACCAAGCCTATGTCACTGTTTCCACAGTTCTCCTGCAAGGTAAGCTTTGGGCAGAGAGGCAAGGCTGTTAGTGGTTAGACTAAGGAACTGCACTTGGGATTTCTGGGTTCAGTTTCTGTCCCTAAACTTGCTGTGTGACCCTGGCCTCACTGCTCAGTCTGTGTGTTACAATCTCCTCTGAGACAGGAGTGTTTCTGCCTTCACTTCTGTTGTGGATGGCTGTAACTCCATTACTGTTGGAAAGGGTGGTGGTCCCTTAGGTGAGAGCAGCAGATTATTGCTTAAAATCTCATGTAAATTCTGAATACTGAGGCCAGATATAGATTGAGAAGCCCATTTACTCTCCTGTACCCTCTCTCCCACATTACTCCAGTGCCCTGAATTCCTCTTGACACGAGTGGTGAGAATCCATTGTCCACTGCTTTAAAGGACTGAGAATTGTCTATTTGTCTTCCCCTCCATTTCCCAGAAGCAAACTGGAACGGATCTAAATGTGAGCCGGGGAAGATCCTGCCTGGTGGCCGTTTGAGGTCGTGGGCAGATCACCATTTGCAGCTTCTGGAAGGGTTCCACACTCTGCAGTCCTGCCAGGCCACCTGCTGCCAGCGCCCCACCTGTGATGCCTTTTGGTTCTTGGGAAACATGTGCATCCAGGTGAACTGCACTGTGCCTGGCAAGTGTCAGCCCAACAGGACTGGCTCGTCCCACTCTGTTTTGGTGTTTTTAAAGAAATCAAAAAGCAGAGAGCGCTTTTTAAACTTTCAAGTGGAAGGCGACGTGAAGACCTTGTTTCACAAGCGGTTGGACTGGGACATCCCTCTCCAGAGGCAAAAAAGACTGCGGAGATCATTCCAGCAGTGGAGCCTGGGAGGTGACAGGGTGGAATTCCTGAGCAGGGATCCAGCAGTGAGCTCCAGCAGCGAGGCTGCAGCCAGAGCAGCGGGCAGCAAATCCAGCAGCCACCGGAGAGAAGCGGAGCGCTTGAAGGATCAAGCGCTCAGGCACTTGGTGGCAGCCAGAGCTGCTCCTGAGAATGAAAACCAGAAGCCAGAGTCACTGAAAAATGGACAGAACCCAAGAAAGCAGAACCCTGAAAGCCCGTTCCCTCCTAGGAGCAATAACGTGAGCAGGTCAAGGGATGCTGATGGTGACTTGCCCCAGGTAAGTGTGGTTGCTGAGGCTGGGGTGGGGCTCCCTGGGACAGCTGTCCCCCTCCTCACTCTGGATTTAGGTAGATTTTGACTTGAAACTGCCCAAATGATGGGATACTTTTTCAGGATACCTGTGTTCAGCCTCTTGTCGACAAGGCATGGCCAACAGTTTGGGTTTTTCTTTGGTTTTTGGGAGAAGGGTTCCCCTCCTGCCTTTTCTTAGCTGGGATAAACTGCCTGTGGGAAGGTGAGGGAAGATGGAGTCCACGATAATGCTTATCTTCCCTGCAATCACACAAAGTGCTTGCCAGAGCAGAAGCAAAGTTGAGATGTGATGCCACTGGAAAGTGTCTGGGAGCTGAAAACTGTTACCTGGAAAAGTACCTCTTTACATCCACACAATAAAATAAGCTGTTTTCCTTTGAGTTCTGCATTCAGGCAATTAAATATTTTATAGACTCATGCATAGAGCTCCCAGTGTACTTTGATGTCAGTCTGCTTGCTTGAGTTGGCCTCTTACTGCCAACTCTTTTTGTTCTCTTTTTGAGGAGTGCTTCAGCTTCTCAAATCCAGCAAAGCTTACCTTGGCACTGAGTGAATGAAGTCAGTTTAGTCTCCACTCCAGACTCACACAGTGTTAAGCCAGTAAATCTCGATGTTAAAGAGACTTTGGCACATTTGAATTGTGAAGTGATGTTTGTATTTTTACATCTGTAAATAACTTCTTGAGCCTTGCCATACAAAAAAGCCTGTGCACTTGTGTTGGTGAAGTAGAAAGAATTTGACTTTGTGAAACTGTTCCTTTAATAGCTTTTGCTGTGTTTCAAGGATTTGGCACTGTACGAACCTGCTGCCTCTGTTTCTGTAGATGTGACTGAATTTGTTTCTCCCTTTATTCAAACCTCGGTTGCAGGTAGGGCTGGGACTGGCCTGACTCACCACCCTGGAGCAGGATGTGGCCAGCAGCCAAGGGACAGAGCTCCAGGGCAGCCTGGGTGGTGTGTGAAATCAGGCACTGAAACTCCACAAATGTTTGATTTTTCACAACCCCACAGCATTTAGGGCTGACTCAAGGGCTCAGCTTTCTCTCTCCCCTGCAGTGCTGCAGCATTTCCACCCTCCCTGTTCTTTTCCTCCTGCTGATATTTGGGCTGTGCAGGGTGACCCCATTCTCTCAGGTGTTACACATGCAAGGAAATGTCTTCACAGCCACTCTTAAATGTCTCCTCTTGCTCTTGGGTAATGGCTGTTTTATCTCCCTGCCTGTCAGTGTTGCATTCAGAGTTGTCATATTATTACTGTCCAGTGTTTGTCTAGTAAACTGGTTGCAAATATGAAATTACATGGAATAATCAGTTTCTGAATATTGCTGACTATCCAGGATTTCCCACTTTAGGAAGTGCTCCCATTGTCATTAGTGTGCACTGTTGGATGTGTGCTGGGGGAAGATTTTTATTTTCCTTGATGATTTTTGTATGGAAGAAAGTTCTTATCTCCTAACAAAATGCAGGCTCATCAAAATAAGCACTTAGTAAAATAGATTGGTTGTGATGGAATTCCTGGCAGAATCACACTTTTAAGGTGTAGGATAGAGTGTTTGTGGAGGTGGAAGAATTAAAATATCCAGATGGGCTAATTTCCTGGATTACTGAACCATCCAACTTTACCTGCAAAATACAAGGCCAGTTCTGCAGCTGTCCTTGCTCTTCTGATCCAGAAGCAGTTTAATTTAGTCCAAGGATATCACATTGGAGGTTGTGTTCTTGGGACACGGCCAGCCTTGGCAGGAGGGAGGCTTTCCAAGCTGTGTTGGTTGTGGGGCAAAATGAAGTTACACACATGCTGAAGAAGGCAAGAAAGGGAGAGGGCATGGGAAAGTTTAAGGAAAATGTTGCCCTTTGGGTTTTATTTTTTCCTCTTGCTGTTCTGATGGCTCCACAGCCACCTGCAATGGCATTGCTAATGTGCAGTGAGCATTAATTAGTGGGTGTTCTGTACCCATGCTTTGGAACCACGATAAACCAGAGTGCATCCTCCTCGTTAGCCCTTAGCTAAGGAAGAGAAATCTGTGCTTTTCCTTTAAGGTGAGTGACGTTTTTCAGGCACTTTTTTCTGCTTCGTTGTAGAATTACTTGTCAATTTTAAAATACAGCAATGCATTTAACAGCCGGACAGGAGAAGTGCAGCACTGCTGATGAGCAGGGCTACAGCAGCACTGCAGCAGTTCTGCAGGCAAGAATGTTGCAACAGAGCCAGAGAACTCATTCCTGCCCTCACACAGACCCCCTGTTTGGCCCTTGCTGTTACACTTCCTGCAAGTGCTGGGTCCTTTTTACTCCATGAGGAACAAGGAAAGGTCTCTTTTCACTCCCAGCACTAACTCTGTAATGGTTTGTGACATTACCCACATTTTTGTGTCTTAAGAGTCTTCACAGAGGTGACACTTAGTGCAGACAAGGGCACCATCTAAGGTGAAAAGAGCCCATTTTGTAACTTCAGACCACACCCATTTAAATTCAAAAAATAACATTCTGGAACACAGGTATTTTTCTCTCCTGTAACTTAGGCTCAGTGTGAATTCTGATGCACATCCCACTCTAGTCCATCTTACAGACACAGGACTCTTAGACAGGGAGGTCAGGCCATTTGTCCCAGGCCAAAGACATTTAGGGGTCAGGATGCACAGTCTACATTCACTCAGGCCAATGTTCTACTTCTGTCTATTTTGTAAGCTAGTAAGATAGGACAGCTGGCAAACTCCTACTCTCCTCATTTATCCCCAAGAATGAAATCCTGTTCTTTGCTTTAAAGAATTCAGAGTTATGGAGCAAAGATAAGAAATGTCTCAGCTCGAAAGCATTAGAGGCATTTTTGACTGTTGTGTTGCCCTAGGCAGAGCTTATCTAATTTGAGCTCTCCACAGACATTTGGCTGTCAATTCATCCTAAGACTTTTGGAAGGAAGAGGATCTCTCTAAACTGTAAAGCGGGGTTTTCTTTAGACATTAAAAGGCAGTTAAGGAAACATCCAGCTCACTGGAAATATTACCAAGCAAAGTGGGGACTCTCCTGTGGCCCGGGAGTGGATGTTTGTGACTGTTGTTCTTGTGACCCTTCTGGGTTGATTCTTGAAAAGGAAAAAGTCATTTTCTGTAGTGGCAAGAAGTCATGGAGACCTTCTGCTCGTGTGCCTTTCCTAAAGAGTCTGTCTCATATGTCTTAAGTTCTGCCTGGCTGTTCCCCTCTTGTCCTGCCAGCATTTCAAACTTTATCTTGGTGAAAGGAAATCAGTCCAGTTAAGAGTGAGTGGAAGATGATACAGGTTGGGACAGCCAGCTGCCCTGAGGCCACTCATAAAGAGCAGCATGCCAGACTTTGCCAGCATGGATTCCAAAGAATTCATAGTTTTGTTAAAGTAAGGCCATTAATAAGTAACCAAATAAAGAAAAACAGCTTATGTCTGTAATGCTAACAAATAGTGTTTGGTCTGTTGGTCCATAAAGCTCAGATGTTAATCAAACAATTGGTTTAAATTCTTAGACTCAAATTGAGCTGCAGTGAGAGAAAATGATTTGCCTAGGCCTGAAAAAAAGAAACCCTGCAGAAAAGCCTTCAGTGCCTTCCCTGCTGCTCCTGGCTCAGCTGCTCAATGTGGGCATCACAGCTTTATTTTTACAACCAACATTTAATGTTTTCTAAAGCCCAGCCCATTTACTGACCAGGATGTTGCCCACCGTAGTCTGAAGTGGTTTCCCAGTTCCTGTTTCCTGGACTGAATGCCAACAAGCTTGAGAGTATTTCCTCCAATATGAGCTTTTGATCACTCCTCTAATGGGGAGTAGTGGTGGGAAATTCAGCTCCAAAGCACTTTCTGAGTCAAAGATGGTAAATTGTTCCATTTAAAATATTTAGCAGATGTTCTCAAAATAGAGCAATGAAATGTGCTACACACATGGACTTCGTGGTGGAGGGTGAATTGTCAAGAGTATTGCCTGTCAGGCAAGGAACTGGAATGGGGCTAGGTCCTGTAAAAGGAATTTTCTGATGAAAGAAAGGAAATTGTTCCTGCCACTCTGATCATTTTCAATCAAGTGGCTCATCCTGTGGGGATGTGAGGAAATTTTGTGCCTGCCAGCTCCACTCCCTGGCCCAGCAGCATCTCCTGGGGCCTTCAGGCAGGGAGCTGTGTTGGGTCACCTTGCTTTGAAGAAGGATTCTGAAATAAATTTCCTCTTGCTGCGACGATTCGATTATTACATAAAAATGCCATTGCAATCCTCCTGCTTCGTGCTGGCCAACTGCACAGCTTTAGGAAACGGAAATCACAGGCAAAATAAATGAACTCCAGTTTCTGGTCCATGTTCTTGGGGTCTGTCTTACCCCACCTCTCTGTTCTCTTAGCTCCTCTCACTGCAGTTTTGAACCTGGATCTTCTGTTACATTTGCCACATCAACAGCCTTGGTACTAGTGTAGTTAAAACTGGTGTTCAGCTGAGCTAGAAATGTCATGTTTGCTCTGGAGGAATAACATGGAGAAACAGTTTCAGTAGAAAAAAAGAGGAAGCAGTAAAAAAATATCCTGCTTCTGGGCAAAACAAACCAGGGACTTTTCAGCCTCCCTAAGTGTGGAGGAGGTGGAGGACAGCTTAGAACTGGCATTTGATGTTCAAGTCAAAATAAGACAACTTTTTCCTTTACAGAACCCTCCAGGAACACCTGCACCAGAACCATCAGTGTTGGCTACGTTCTCCAGTCCTGTGGCACAGGGTTTGACATCCCCAGGGAAGACTGAGAAGCCTGGGCAGCCTGAGGATGCTTTGGCCCACCCTCACTCCTCCGAGGCATTGCCCACAGTCAGCCCCGTGCCAGTGAAAAGCACAGCCAAGTCACAGGCAGCTACTTCTGTGCCAAGTGGAGTTCCCACAAATGGCAGTGTTCCTACAGCCCAGGCCAGCACTGCTGTGTCCCCAAGCACTGCTGCCACCACGCCAGGTGAGGACACGCGGGACTCCAGCAAATGTCACCTCTTCAGGGTTTGGTGGCAAGCCTTGGCAGTATGAGAAAAGAGGAGACAATGCTGGTACCTTGGAGAAAGCACTGAGATCCCTGTGTCAGCCCACGTGCTGGTCAGACCCCAGTAACTCCTGAGGTCTGGCAATGGGGCTTGGGCATCATCAATCTGCTTCTGAGGACAGCTGGAAAGTGATGGGGATGTCTTTAATTCCCAAAGTGAGAGAGGTGATGCAGGGCAGAAGTGCTTTTCCAGTAGCCTTGGCATGCTGCTGTTGTTCACGTTGAGCTGAAATCTTAATGTCTGCTCAAAATGGGGTGGAACTGATTATTTTCTGTCCCTGGAATGTCACTGCACAGTTCAGCCGTGGAGAACAGTGTACTTGGCTCTCAGCCCACGCTTTGCTTCGCAGCAGAGGGATGTTTCTGTTCACACTGCTATTTCCTAAAACAGACTAGTGAAAATGTATGAAAGCCAAAATGCCCTTTGGCAGCTCTGTCGCCTCAGCCAGGCCATCAGCTCTCCCTGCAGGGCTGGCTGTGGACAGGGAATTGTGTGTACTGGTCGTGTGGTGTCTCAGAACTCAGTTAATCCAGTTTGCTGAAGCACTCACAGCTGATTTTCTTTTGAATTTAGGGTTCCTTTCCCTTACAAGGGAACAAATGGAAAGTGTAAGGGAAGTGCAGCATCCAAGGACATGTTTGGCAGGAAGCTCATTGGCTGCTTGTGCTAACAAGTATTTTTGTTAAGGGCTTACCCCAGCTAAAACTGGAAAATATACTTTAAACATCTTCATTGGCTTGTGTTGGAAGAGTAACATAGCCAGGGCCCCCTGGTTTTGCTAAGATGATGTAAAAAGTAAGTTTTCCAAGATACCAAGTTTTTCCAGTGGTTTCTGTCTGTTTGTCTGGGTTTTGTTTTTATTTTTGACTACAGGGATCTGATTTCTTTTTGCCTTGGAACTTTTTGCAGCTGAAAGACTGATGTAGCTGTAATGTCCCACAATCTGCAGTAATTGAGAGTGGAAAAAAAGATGGTTAATTCCAGTAGCTAATAAACATGAAGATAGATAATAGATAGGTAGATAGATAATAACGGTGGAAGAAAGGCTGAATGTTTAAGGACTTCTTTCCCCCCATCATTTTTGACTTGATTTTTTGTTCATACCTCTGAAACATTATCTTTGACAGGGTCAAACTAAGGAAAGCAACATTAATTCTTGTTTTCTATGCGTAATTCCCAAGCCCAGTAATAAAAAGACACCCAAAAAGTGGATGGAAAGGGTGAGGAGCCTGAGAGTTGCTTTTAAAAAATGTATTCTACTTTCTGGTTACCTTAATGCTAATGAAAAGCAGAAAAAATATATCACCAGCTGTAGTTTTCAAGGTTACTCTGTAGTCTATAAAAAACAAACTACCTGTCAGCTTATTTGAAATGGAATGGCAAGAAAATTCTTAAGTGGAGGTGGAAAAGAAAATACAAATAAAAGGACCAGGTTTGTATTTTGAGCTTCTGTAGTCAGTGTGACAGCTATGCAGGTTTTAAAAAATTCTCTTAGCCCTCGAGCAGTTCTTCAGAAAAGAAATTCTGTGGATTCTTCTTATATTTGTGAAGGTCTGCAATTGCAGTTTGGAAATAGTGTTTGTCTTGCTGTGCCTGCAGCAGGGTTCTCTGCCAAAAACCTGTCAGGTAAAACCCTCCCCATCCTGCTGGACCTGAGTGAAGAGCTACCCCTGTGCAGGGCCCAAGGGCCACGTTTCAGTGTCTGCAAAGAGAGGGATGACTGAATAATTCTGGGCTTGTTTTAAAATTACAACCCCCCATTAGTGCTTTTGGATTAACAAGGAGAGCAAAACCTGAAGCGGGAGCTGTTTACAAAGTACACCAGTGGTAGCTGGGTTTTATTCCATAAACTCTGAAACCAAAGTTGGTTTTATGTGTGTATTTATTCTTTTTCCTGTTCCATTTCTGTGTTTGTCCCTCTCAGTTATGAAGGAGCTGGTGGTGTCTGCTGGAGACAGCGTGGAAGTGACCCTGCCAAAGAATGAAGTTCAGCTGAATGCGTTTGTGCTTCCTGAGCCACCACCTCGTAAGGCTCCCCCTGGAATTCTCCTAAGGGATTGGGATGTGGAATGGCAAACAGGCATTATATACAACATTAAATAAGGACAGCCTTGAAAATGTCTTTTGTCAGAGAATGCTTTCCTTATAAATTTTTCATTCTCTGTGACTGCCTCATGGTGCCTCTTAAAGAAAATAGTGAGACACAAAAAAATAGAAATTGCTATAAAAATCTTCAGGTTTGGGAGATGGCACATTCTTAGAGTGGTGTGTGAGGAAGCAGTGGATCTTCAGCATCTGTTCTTGGTATTTGCTGGTAGGAACTGAGCTGTCTTAGCAAGTGGTCCCTCGTTTGGTGGATTTAAATCTGCTTTGGGGGGGTTGGCCTGCTGAGGAACACATTTCTATACACTCCTCATTTCATCATGCAAATTGTTGGCAGGTATTTGTAAAGTTCTTAACTCTGTCCACAGTGGCAGTGGGAGCTGCAGAGGAGAGGCAGGTGTGGTCTGTGTTGCGCAGCAGCAGGCATTGATTTATTCTGCTCAAAACCCAATGTTATGTTGTGTCTGCAGGATTTGAGGCATGATAAGGCTTTTCTCTCTTATTATCCTGTAGCCGTGATTGTTCCAAAGCTCTTTATGGCCTTAGAGGCTGAAAGATGGGGTTTTGGCTCCAGAGTAAATGAGTGTAGAAGCACAGATTGTCTCTTTTCCTGGGTATATTCCCAAAAAGCCGCAGCCCAAACTCCAAGCTGTCTCATTTCTCCATAGTGCAGCAGAATGTGCCTTGTAAATGTTTAATACCTTTGCAGTTCTTTACCATGGCAGAAAGGCAGGCTTTGAAAATAAACATCTGGACCTTTTTTTTCCTAAGGAACCACGTATTCCTATGAGTGGGAATTGATTACTCATCCAAAAGACTACAGTGGAGAAATGGCAGGGAAGCACTCCCAGACCCTGAAGTTGTCTAAGGTAAAGGTTTTGCATCTTCTTATCCTCTTGTGTTAAATGCCAAGTGGAGAAGATGGGAACTTTGGCAGCCAGGAAAGACTTGTATGGGATTTCAGGATGAATAGGAAATTGCATGATGGGCAGGCAGCCAACATTTGACTACAAACCCTCTTCTAAGGCTCTTACAAAAAGGAGATTGATCTGGCACAAGGGAAAGAATCAATTGATTTCAGGATGTACAAGCTGCCTACAAGCAGTGTGACAAGGCACGCAAATAGCACAAGTTAGCAGTGACACAGGGCTGGGAATATTCCTGGAACTGTGTGCTGCTCTGGTTAGGTCTGAGCCTTCCACTGCCCACTGAAAAAGAGACTTGCTGATTCCATTGATGAGTGGAATACCTTCTAGTGTGTCCCTGACTCTGCTCTTAAGAGAAGCTCCAACAGGGAAAGGGTTGCCAGTTCCTTCACATGGGGATTCCTAACAAGGAAACAGCTTTAAGTACTGTGAATATGGGGTTCTGTGTTGGAGACATTCCTTTGAGCATCTTGGATTCTGCTGCACTGTAAAAACCCAAATCTACAGGCTTCAGTCAGGATATCATGCAGAGCAAAGCCCTTCAAAAGGAGAGTGCCTGTCTCTGTCAGCATTTCAACCTTTTGGGTATCATGATTGCTGTCCAGCACCTGGTCCTTCACCCTCTCATTCTGGCTCAACAGTGAAAGGGGTAGGGGTGACTTCCTGGCTCACAGAAGGAAGAGAAGAAACACTTTCATTTGTAAAAGCACACAAGAAGAGATTTTCTTCTTACGTGCAGCCTTTCTCATCTCAAATACAATCTGCTGGTACAGATTCCTATGGCCAGACAACCTGAACTAATCTCTTTTATCTCTCTTCTGTTTGCCTGTTGTTGCTGGAAAATAAAGCTTGACTGGCAGTCCTGTGGCAGAGAGAAATACGAGTCTTTGGTTTCTGCTTAGCCATTGTAAACTAAAAGATGTGTAATGTTATTTTGGTATGGAAACCATCCTTTGCTGTGCATGTGCATTATTTCTTGGGTGCTCCTGTGCCAAAGCACAGGAACTTGATCTTCCAATAGCTCCTGACAAGGTGCTGCCAACCTGCAGGTAAACAGTCCTTTGTGTTTGCTTCCAGCTGACTGTTGGTCTGTACGAGTTCAAAGTCGTCGTCGATGGGGAGAATGCACATGGAGAGGGATATGTGAATGTAACAGTGAACCCAAGTGAGTGGTGGGACTGGATCTTTCCTTAACTTCACCTGTCTCTGACAAGCCATGACATTTGTGTCATGGACTTTGGTTATTTAACTGGACTGTGGTTTAACATAGAGAAAATTCTTTGTGCTGTGAACTCAGTACATATGGAGTATGTACTCCTTTGGAGTTTGTTTTCTTCCCTGCCCCGTAAGGAATATCATTTCCAACCAGTCAAATCTCATTCCTTACTGTAAGACATGGTTTGGAGAGGAGCTGATGGAGGTGCAGCAGCTTGTGCTGACTGTCTCTCTTTTTAGATAGCCTGTGTAAAAGGACAACCACAGGTTGGAAAAAAAACCCCTCTATTTTCCACATTTCAGCAAGACTTTTTTCTACCACTTTTTGGGCAAAGAAGGGCTCTTGCACTCCCTGAATTAGCAAGAGTTCATTACTGGCCTTCTGGGTGCTGTGAATGATCATCTCCTTATAAGCAGTGGCTGCAGCTGGCAGCATGCAGCAAAACCATTCATTTTTCAGAGCAGCAGCCAAACTTTGGCAAAAAGCTGTAGGTGCTGCTCTGTTAGAATGGTGTGTACTTGACTGCTTGGCCCAGTATGGCAGAGCTGATGCAGTGCATCCTTTCCCAGAGCACTGGTGTGGTGGCAGTTCACCTCCTCGCTGTTTTAAATCCCTTTTGTTGGCATTGATTCCCCGAGCTGGTGCAGAACTTGCTGAAAGCATGAGTCACTGTCACTGCTAGTCTTGCAGCTCCTTGGCCACGGCTTTCTGTGAGGATCTGCCTGGAGTGTCATGGTAACAGCTGGGTTGTTGTTGCAGAGCCCCGGGTGAACCAGCCTCCTGTTGCCATCGTGTCCCCACAGTTCCAGGAGATCTCACTGCCAACCATTTCCACGGTCATCGACGGCAGCCGTGAGTACCTGCAGGTTTCTGAGCAGCTTTAAGGCTGGTTTCTGTGTTCAGTGCTGGGCTGGCCCTTTGCATAAAGTTTGAGAGAAACTGGGACACTCTCAAACACAGTCCAGTGAAAAGAATCAGCCTTCCTTGCCAGGAGAGGGGAACACACACAGCAGCACTTCTTTGTGTTCCCTTAGGAAGGGCACTGGCCTGAGCCAATCTCCTAAAAAAGAAAAAGCTCTAGAGGTTGCTGCTTAGAATAAAAAAAATCATTACTGTCAGTCAAAACTACTGAGCTCTTGCATTAAGCTTCAAACATGTTAATTAATGTCATACACCCTTCAGTGATCCTGGCCTGCACCAGAGCCTTTGAGGAGTTTCTTGTAATAAATTCAGGTTGTCTTACCCCCAGCTAGCATTGGGGGTAAGCATAACAGAGGCTCTGGGCTTGGACCAGAAATGCCTTTGCCCACTAAGCCCAGGACTGAAGATGGAACTGACCATATGGGGTCCGAGAAGCAGCATTTTCCAACTCCTTGTATGTGTGTTTTCTTCCCTAATGAAAACAGAGAGCACTGATGATGATAAAATTGTCAGCTACCACTGGGAAGAGCTGAAGGGTCCCCTGCGGGAGGAGAAGGTTTCTAGTGACACTGCTGTACTGACCCTGACCAACCTGGTGCCTGGGAATTACACCTTCAGGTGGGTTACACCTGGGAGAGTTGAGCAGTTCTCATCCAGAAGTAAAATGTGTGAGTTTCATCAAGTGTTCCTCTGGTTAAAAAATTAAAAAACTAGTATAGAACAGGGGGAGGACTCCATTTTGTGATGTTCTCTCTCTCCACTCCTACACTTTCAGGTAGTTTTGTAGCTTTTCCCTTCAGGAGAGATAAGCTGTTCAGCTACTTCTTATTCTTAACTTGTAACCCTGGTTTAAGATGATGGCAGAAGGGAAGGAATGGTCTGTCAGGCTGCAAAATGTCTCTTGAAATGTCAAATCTAAACTCTCGGTAAAGGCTTAGGAAGAAATGCAGTCCTCAAATCCAGTTTTTAAATGCAATGTGTTTGACCCAGATAAGTGAATGAGGCCTAATGGTTTTATGCAATAGAGAGCAGCTGATTTTACCTTTGTGTTTGTTTCTGTGTTTTTTCCTTTGGCCTGCATTTTGGTGTGATGTCCACCACTGCATCAGGAGATCTGTTTAAGAGAAAATAAATGAGAGTACCTATAAGTGGTACTCTAAGTGTAAGTGGTATATGAACGAGTCAGATCCATGTTCAGATCTAGATTTAGCAAAAAGCAGCTCTATTTTGTGGAACCAGTCTACCTGAGGAGAGACATACTGTGTCCAGGCCACTTGTGGATTAGCAATGAATTTCTGTGTTTCACCTTGGAACTGGTTGATAGTTCAAGTGAGAGAGGGATTTAACTGTTGAATTTCTTGCATCACTTTGAGACCGATAATTGGGCATTTGGAGGAAGTTTCTATTCAGAAAAAGCAAAGCTGCCTCAAACTACAGAATTTTTTCCACTCCTGATAAAAATTACTATCCTGCCTTTAAAAGTGTCTGAAGTTCTGACTGTTTTGTTGCATTTCAGGTAACCCCAGCCAGTGTTCTGTATTTAACTCACCACGACCCTTCACTGCTTTCACTTCTTTTTCCCCTCTCTTCAGTCTCACAGTTGTGGACTCAGATGGTGCCAGCAACTCCACCACTGCCAACCTGACAGTGAACAAGGCAGTGGATTATCCCCCAGTGGCAAATGCAGGCCCAAACCAGGTGATCACCCTGCCCCAGAACTCCATCACGCTCTACGGGAACCAGAGCACGGACGATCACAGCATCATCAGCTACGAGTGGCTGCTCAGCCCCAACAGCAAAGGGAAGGTCATGGAGATGCAGGTCAGTGCAGGTCTCCACTGTTCCACCTGGATTGCTCACTAGCTGGTTTTTTTATCTATAATCAAACCATTTTTGATTGACTGTTAGCAAAGGTCTTCTTTAATCCTACAAAGCAAGCATGTGATGATTAAGTATTAAATCCACGTGAAGCTGGTATTGGCTTAGTGGTTGAGCTGGTACACCAGTCTAGACACTGGTTTTCACTGTTTCCTTTCTTCAGCAATGCAGTTTTAAATCCTGCTGAAGAAGGAGGATTGAGAGAGATGGGAACTTTTGAGTTGAACCTTGGAATATAAACTTTGCTGATATTGGCCAGACACTCCTCAGTCCGAAATAGTAAATGCTGGAACTTGTTTCCTTGTCATCATTTTTCTTTTATAGATTACTACTACAGCCAGTTTTATAGAATAAGAAAGTCCATGAATTGGGTTCACAGTGTGTGGGATTTGCACAGGGCTCCCCAGAGGTTTTGCTGGAGTTGGGAACTATTGAGTCCCCAAAGGCCTGAATGCCTGTATGGCATTACTCCTGTTCTGTCCTCCAGCAGTGTCCTTGTAGCTGTGCATAAATTCAGCTGTAAGAGCTTTGCATGCTGAAGTGGCACAGACTTCTGCCCCCATACCAGGAGTTGATAATAACCCCCTGGAATTTGCTGGTAATAATCATTTCAGAATCACAGTCTTCTGAGTGAGGATTGTTTTTAATCCATGAATGTGTTTTCTCTCAGGGGGTGAGGACGCCTGTCTTGCAGCTCTCTGCAATGCAGGAAGGTGATTACACCTACCAGCTCATAGTGACTGATTCTGCTGGCCACCAGTCCACTGCAGAGGTCACTGTGATAGTCCAGCCAGGTAAGCTGCCTTTACCTGGCTTTGCTGCTTCCATTCCAGGGGTTAGAGATGAGCAGCAATCTGCCAGCAGACTCTGGATCTTCTGGTAGCCCTGTGCTGCTTTCAGAAAAGCTGCTGTAATTTAGGACCATTCTGGGCTGGTATACTGGAGCAGTGGAGCAATACTTAGAGAATGAGAGAAAAATTCAGAATAACTAGATTTCAGTCTCATTTATTGCACATGTGTGAATGAAATGCTAATTGGAATTCTTAGCTGCTTGCAACTTCACTATTTGAGTAGAAGGTAGTGGGCAAGAGAGATGCTGGGGATCATGGAGAAAACTCTTAATGGTGGGGTTTTAAGCTCCACCTTTATGGCATATGTATGAAAAATATCACATCCTCTTTCAGAGAACAACAAGCCCCCAAAGGCAGATGCTGGTCCAGATAAAGAGTTGACTCTTCCTGTGGACAGCACCACTCTAGATGGCAGCAAGAGCTCGGATGACCAGAAGATAGTCTCCTTTCTTTGGGAGAAAACACGGTGTGTATCACCTTCCAGAATGTTCTTGTGTATCCAAATCTTTCATTTCAAACAGGACACACCCCCACACACCTCCCTTGTGTTCAGTCCCAGTCACATTGGGTCTGACAAGCTTTACCAGTGACCTGAAGGAGACAAGGATTTATGTTTCATGGGAGGCAGGTGGAGTTTTGTTTGAGCATGAGGAATAGCTTTGCCTTCATCTCTAGGACAGACTCCCACTCTCGTTGTGGCTCAGCCATGTTTTTCACAGCAGTGGAGTCTGGTCTTGGTCTCATGGAGAGACAGCCTCTTGTAATCCAAGAACTTCAGAGCCTCCTAACTCCATGCTTTTGTAGTTTATTTGATGGTTTTGCAGTGTTCTCTTCTCATTGTCATGCTTTCCTTCAGACTATAAATTCCCTGAAATGCTTCAGGGAATTCAGAAAAAAGCCTATGAGCACCTTGCAGTAGCTTTTGCTGTTTGCTAATGCAAAGTCTCTGCAAAGCTCTTACAAATGCAGGACTGTTTTTGCTCTACACCTTTTCTTTATAAAATTGACTCGTTGTGCAGTTCATGAGCCAATTTTCTGAACAAAACACTTTTTGTATTAAACCACCAGAAATTATACTTTTTGTTCTGAATACTGCACTTACTCTTTTGATTATCTTGTGTAACTGGAGAACAAAATTTTAGTTTTTGCCTTGGACACTATTTCCAGCCATGTGTCTGTTTGCATCCCCATAAACTCTGCTTGAGCCTGAGCCTCCTGTTAGGAGTGAGGCTGCCTCCAGTGCTCTGTGCAAAGTTTAAACTGATCAAAACCCCTGACAAAGGTCAAAAACTGAACAACCCCCTTGTGTTTTGGTTAGGGGTCCAGATGGTGTGAAGCTGGAGAATGCCAACAGCAGCATTGCCACTGTCACAGGCCTCCAGGTTGGCACATACGAGTTCACTCTGACAGTGAAAGACGAGAGGAACCTGCAGAGCCAAAGCTCGGTCAACGTCATCGTCAAAGAAGGTACATCCAGCCACCAGCAGAGCTCAAATCTCTGATGAGTTCAGCAAAACCTGTGTCCAGAGGCACAGTAGAATGAGGAATGGGGGGCAGTAATGTAGAGAGCACTGAAATGGACTTCCCTACATTGGAGGTTTGCCTTTTCTGGAGTAATGGTATCTTCAGCTCAATCATGCAGTGATTTCCATCTCTTCCTTGGGTTTAGACAGGGGTTTCTGCATTACACAGGAGATCTAATGCAGTAATTTCTGATTGAGCATAACCAGATCTTTCTCCAACTGTTTTCTCTCTGTTTATTTAGAGATAAACAAGCCTCCTGTTGCAAAGATTGCCGGTAATGTTGTCATCACCTTGCCCACAAACACAGCAGAGTTGGATGGATCCAAGTCCTCTGATGATAAGGGGATTGTCAGCTACTTGTGGACTCGGGATGAGGGGAGCCCTGCAGCTGGGGTGAGGGTTCTGTTGTAAAGCATCACCAAAGTCAGTGCAAGGTAGCACTGACAGCTCCTGAGGAAATGTAAAGCTCATTGTTGTGCTGTTACCTTGGAGGGATATCCTGAAGTATGATGATGTATCATGCTAGTTTGATCCTTTGTTTCCTCACACTTACTTTGTTCTGCCTTCCAGGAAGTTTTAAATAACTCAGACCATCATCCTGTCCTCCTCCTGTCCAATCTGGTAGAAGGGACCTACACATTTCACCTCAGAGTAACAGATGCCAAAGGAGAGAGTGACGTGGAAAGGACCACGGTGGAGGTCAAACCTGGTGAGTCTGGGTTTTATGCTGTACCACATTTTCCTACAGCCCTCTGGATACAGTGTGCTAGGATTAAAATGTATTGTCTAGTCCAGCTCAGAACTGTAAAAGTCAGAAGTTTTGGGGGGTGTGATTCTATTTTCCTGTGGTTCTTGTGGGCTGACTTTCACTGCTTGATGTTACCTGTGAAAGTCAGACTTGTATCCCTTCCTACAGTGCCATTCTGTGGTTCTGTGTAAATCAGAAACTTTCTGGAAAGATACTAAAAACCTGCCTTGTACCCAGGCTGTTAAATAGATATTCTAAAGATCTGTATTGTGTGTGTTCTCCCTAGATCCTAGGAAAAACAACCTTGTGGAGATAATTCTGGATGTTAACGTCAGCCAGCTGACAGAGAGGCAGAAGGGGATGTTCATCCGGCAGATTGGGGTGCTCCTGGGGGTCCTGGATTCAGACATCACAGTGCAAAAGATCCAGCCCTACACTGAACAAAGGTGGGATTCATCTGGGAGAAAACACTGAGGTGGATTGCTTGGGGTTTTGGTAAACTGAGGGCTCTTTTCTCTTAAGAAGCAGGTTGGACAATCAGAACGTGTCGAGTTGTTGCTTGACATTGATATTCCTGCTTGCTCAGGTCAGAGTTGCCAAGCAGGTCTTGAGCATCTTTCCCCTCTGGAGATGGTGCATTGTCCTTGAAAACTGCTGTTGCTAATGTCTTTTCCTCTCAAACCTGTAAAATAAGAACTAATCTGATTTGGTTTTGAAAACTGTGGAGATTGTATGAAGGATGTTCTGCAGCTGGGATTTATAACTGGAGAAATAACAGGGCCTGGTGCAGGAGCCTGGGGACACACTGACCCCACACCAGAGGTGGGGTATAACAATCCCTTTCACCCTCACCTTCATGAGTTCATAGAACCACAGGATGGTTTGGGTTGGGATGGACTTTAAAGATCATCCAATTCCAACCCTCCACCACTGGCAGGGATACCTTCCACTAGTTCTGCATTAGCTTTGCTTCCCACACAACTGCTTCAACTTAATGTGCAAAAAAATGTTGAAAGCCAATGTAATTTTTGTTTGAAGAGATAAGGAAAGCTAATTTTGATTGCTGTTTGGCTTACAGGAAACTGCATCTTTTCTAAACACATAGGGCTTGACTGATGAGGGCTGTAGGTCAGGGTCACATTGTCTGCCTGGAGGGTGGCAACAAGCCATGAGTGGCAATCTGTTGAAATAAATGCAATATTGCACTTAGTTTTTACTAAAAGGGGAGTAGTTTTAAGGTAGCTAAAGCACTGAAGAAGATTTAAGGGACAGGCTTATAGTCTTGCAGCAAGTCAGCAATAAACCTGCTGTTACTTTACACTTCCCTGAGTGCAGAGATGTATTGATTCCTTCGTGTCCACGTGGCCTGGTGTAGCAGGGAAATCAGAATTCAATGTCCATGCAAACCTGGAGAGCTCAGAACAGAGGAGCCAGCACTTTCTGTTGTAATATTACCTCTCTGTCTCTGTCAAGACCAGGCCACTTGCCACTGAGTAAGGCAAGGAGGGGATTCTTGTAATTAATCTGTTTATTAAGTAAACAAAAGAGTGGGAAGTATTATAAAAGAGCAGAGGTTATTTTCTGACAGATGGCTTTAAGATCCTGTTTTGGCCTCAACTATCAAAGTGTAACTCATGCTGTTAAAAAAGGAGCTTTTTAGTTTTCCCCGTGCTCTGAGGGCTTCACTAATATCCCATTGACTCATAGGCTTGCTGGTGATATTAAATCCCAAACATCAGTGCATCCTTTTGTGAATCTGAGGGATCCACAGGGCTCTGCAAGGTGAGCAAGCCATGGGGAGCAAGTCTCCTATCATGAAGTTAGTGCAATAAAAGCTGCAGAATACAGAATCCCCCACACCTGGGCTATTTTCAGGCTATAACACTTGGTGCATTCAAACTAAACTCTGCAAAAGACTAAACCTTCACTGTCTGTTGCTGGAGTTCTGTGCTGAGTAGATAAATGAGCCCTCAGGTGTAATAAGGTCTAAGGATCCCACAGAGAGGGAGGAGATGATGAAAATGGCAGGACCTTAAAGTTTGGGGATTTGATGCTTAGCAGGAACAGGCAAAGATGTGCTTGATGTGCAAACTCAAGAGCAGTCTAACCCTGGCTTTGAAAATATGAATGGATCAGATATCCCAAAGGGTTTTCTACTGTAGGACTAGCTCTGCCATTATTGCTTTCAAATAGAGCCAGAACTCTGCTCTTCAAATAAATTTGTGATTCTGAATTAGTCCCTGTACTGACAGACTGGGGAGTGTGGCTCTCTACCTGCTGTTTGGAGAAGCAGCTCATCATTTCTGTGTGTCCTCCAGCACGAAGATGGTGTTCTTTGTCCAGAACCAGCCTCCCCATCAGATATTCAAAGGGCGAGAGGTGGCCTGGACCCTGAAGAATGAGCTGCGGAAACAGCAGTCGGATTTCCTCATCTTCCGGGCCCTGGAGATCAACACAGTCAGTAAGTGAGAGTCCCTGGAGGACACACCAACAGCTTTTCCCTTCTTCTCAGCTGCCTGACAGAAAAAGGACCTTTGTGGGTGCTAAAAACACACACGTGTCCACACAGGCTTTCATGCACTGCAGGAGCTGTTGTGTTAGTAAATGGGAAACAGGAAAATAAGCCTGTTAGACTATAAACTAATGAGTTATTTATCAATATTCACTATTCAACTTATTATATATGGTTACTTGTAGTGTTGTTGGGAGGATAAGAATTCACAAAGCCAAAAGCAGGTTGACATATATGAAACTAAAATACAGTGTTAATGGACTACAGCTGCTGAAATGAGTGTCATCCTGAACACAATAAACTGCCCATCTTGGTAGCTGTGAACACTCTCATTTCCTGTGCAGCACACACATCAGTCTGCAGGAAACGTTTCCTTTCTGCCATTTTTTTTTACAGCTTTACATTAGCACTAGTTTTCTTTTACGAGCTCCATCCTGTGAGGATCATTTGCTAATCAGTTAGAGATTTTAAACTGGAATCCTGTAAAGTAATTATTTTCGTCCCTTCCTGGTGTTACGACTTCGTGGTCTTCAAAAACCACTTCTCAGTTCTGTTTGGTCCCTTCAAAGGATCTGTTTGTTCCTTGTCTGTCTCACAGGCTGGGTTTGAACTGGAAAACCAACACCTTGTTTGAAAATGTTTACTTGACAGAGACACAAATTCAGTAACTTGTGTATCAAAATCAGGATTTATTAGGCAAATGCATGTTGTGTTTTTGGTGAAGTGGGACCTTTTAGTTTGGCGTGAGGCCCAGGTGCTTTATGATTTGAGTTATTGTTTGATTACAGCTGAGCTATGAATGAGCTCCAGAGGGGTCAGATTCCAGCTGGAGCCTGCAGGGGTGGGCTGTATTGAACTATTTTGTCCTGTTTTTTGCCCCACCTGTGAGTCACTTAGTTCACCTTGCTGGTTTTGGTCCCCAGCCTGTCAGCTGAACTGCTCCGAGCACGGGCGCTGCGACTCCTTCACCAAGCGCTGTGTGTGCGACCCGTTCTGGATGGAGAACTTCCTCAGGGTGCAGATGGGGGACGGCGAGAGCAACTGTGGTATGTGACCCTCCCTGGGGTGGGCACCTCTGGAGAGAAGGCAGTGTTTGAAACCCAGGGTGGGCAGAGGAACAGGCTCCTGCGATCTCACAGTTCCTCTGGTGTGATGCCCACACAAGGAGACAGCCCCTGCCTGCTCTCGCTGCTCATACCTTGTGGGCAGGTGATGTTTGACAGGGGAGTGACTCCTCTTCAGACCCTCCCAGTGAAGACTAAGAGTTGAGTCCTTTCTGGGTGCAGAAATCACAGCTCTCTTCTGTCATGGCCATACAGAGGCTTTCCTCTCACAGGAAAGCAAATTTTACAAATCAACACACATTAAAACTGAGGATCCATAGGTGGGATCTCCAGCCTCTGGCTTCCCAAGAGGAGCTGGTGGTGCTGTCAGTGAGGGATCCCGGCCTCTAATTCTTCAAAGGGTCAGGCATTGCCTTTTCTTTCCCTAGAACAGTCCCTTAAAAAGCACACTGTCAACTGTTTGAGGTGCCAAAGAGTGTTTATCTCTGGGGTTTTGCTTTCAGAGTGGAGCGTGCTCTATGTGATCATCGCATCTTTCGTCATTGTGGTTGCCCTTGGGATCTTGTCCTGGATGGTGATCTGCTGTTGCAAGAGGTGGGACTGAGGCCATAACCCACCCTGTGTCTGTGCTTCAGAGCCAAGTAGCTGCAGTAGGAAGTGAAAGATTCAAACCAATTGTCCCAGCAGGTTGTCTGCTGAGCCCTGGGATGTTGGGTTTTATCACTTAAGTGTTTCAAGTGAAACGCTAAAGTCCCAGAACTCTGGGTTCAGTTAAAAAGCAAAATTTGGATTAACCTATAAATGTGCAACTTAGCAACATTTTAATGTTTCACTTTGTAATGTGAACATAATCCTAAATAGCAAGTGCTTTAGCTTTGAAGATCAGGGTTGTTTTTCTTCTGGCTCTTAATTCCTTTTCTTCCCCTTTAGACGGAAAGGAAAATCCAAAAGAAAAAGCAAATACAAGATTTTGGATGCAACGGATCAAGAAAGCCTGGAGTTAAAACCAAATCCCAAAGCAGGTAAAACATGAGAGGGAAGAGCTCAGCACTTCCAGAGTGCTGACTGAGAACTCTTCCTCAGTGGACTTAAAATCACAGAGTGAAACAAACGTGGTGTAAGGACTGACAGAGGGGTCTCAGAGGATCTAAGAGCTTGTTTCAGATCTGTATATAGGGTATTTAGTGAAGTCCTCTCATCTTGGGTTTGGAAACTGGGGCTGAAACTGGCCTGGTCCTGATGTCTCCACTTGGTATCACCAAAGCATTAAGTGGTTGCATTAAGCTGTGCTGACCAGCCTGACCCAGGAAGCCCAAAACGGAGTCTTGACTGCAACTTCTCTGCTCTAAAGTTTTCTGCTGGGTTCTGAGTTCACTTCTTGCCAATATGCATTTCCTTGGCCATGCTCTACAGCAAAGCAGGAATTCAGTGGCACTAAGCATTTCTCTAAACTGATCAGCATTTGAAAGTACTCATGAACTGGAGAGAGTGAGGCTTATTTCTTCCCTGCTACTCTCCCACCACAAATTACTTGTTCATAAACTTATTTACTCTTGCCCCTGTGAGCATCAGGCTCTGAAAATTTCACATTTTAGCTCATCCTTTAAGCAGGTGCATTCAGGAGAGAGACCCACGAATTCTTCAGTGCTCTGTGTGGCTGCAGGCCCATTCCAGAGAGGCAAGATTTGTCTTCAGTGTACTTAGCCAGCATTTTCCTGCCTGCATTGCTGTTCTCAGAGTGCTTGTCAGGTGCTTTGCAAAGATCAGGGAGTTATTTCAGACTGGAGCATTTTTATCTGATACCTGAACTGAACTGTGGTCACCTGCTGACTGACCAGGAATGGAGGGAAATGTGGCAAAGGATGTGCCAAACACAGCCCCACCAAGTGCCAGGGAGCACTGCAGCTGCTGAAGTTTTGAATCAAAGTGTGTCCTGGATTAGTTTAGAGAAGGGATTGTATTAACTGTGTGTGGAAGAGAGTCCCTGATCCTTGTTTGTTAGTGAAAAATAGCTGCCCATCCTGATATTCCCCCATTTACTGGTGTTCCAGCAAAGTGAGCCGTGCCCAAGAGCAGCATGGAGGGCATTGCAGTGACAGGCTGATCAGCTGTTCCTCCCAGGTCCAGGCTGTCCCAACTGCTCAAACAGAGATATCCTTGAAGGAAACCCGAGGGTGTTTCCCTCCCTCAGCACCCAACTCTGCTTTAGTCAGACCATCTGTCACCTCAGAGCCCACTGTTCAATAAATGGAGTAAATGTGCCTCACCATTTGCTCTCTGGTAACTAAACTCATCTTGCTGCTTCCGAGGCTGGCTGCTGACTAAAGTCTTTTTCCCTGCTAGATATGTCCAGGGAGCTTTCTGCTAACAGAGGAAACGTTGCTTTTCTCCATTAAGGAAAAGCTAAATTTAAATATTTCCTCTGCTGACAGTATAAGTAAATATCTCTCTCCTGTCCTTGTGCATTAATCTAAATTCATCCTGCTAATTTATCTCTCTTCCCTTGCAGGCAGGAGCAGCAGAGAGGAGAGTAGAGAGGGTAGTGAGATGGCAGAGATCTTCCCTCACACACCTGCATATTTTCTTACTCGAGCCGTGAGCCCTCGGAGCGTTTTCTAGGCAATGCCCCGAGCAAGGTCAGGGAGACAAAGCTCCCACGTGGACTCACAGCCCCTTCTGGTCACATCGCTTACCTTTCTACCTGCTGTCTTGGAGTGTCGTTGTGACCTCTGACATGCCAGAGTGTGTGAAACAGGATCACTTTGGCTTCAGCATCAGAGGGAATAAGAGACACGCAGAGGAAAGTCAGATTCGGCTGCCTCTTAGACGTGATGGGAAAAGGAGACTTAGAGGGGATGGAGACAGGTGAGGTGGTTCACTGGTACTAAAAGCACTTCTAACCTGGGATTGTTTCTCCTTCAAGGTGGCAGGCAGAAAGCCCAGATCCTCAACACGAGCCTGATGCACTCGGAGTCCGAACTGGACAGTGATGAAGCCATTTTCACATGGCCTGACCGGGAAAAAGGGAAGCTGCTCCGCAGCCAGAACGGCTCCCTGCGCAACGGACAAGTGACACTCAAACCCAAGAACCAGAGGGAGGAAATCCTGTAGCTGCCCTTGGGTGGCCGTGGGCTGGAGCTCAGCAGGGAAGGCCACTGCCATCCCCACTCCACCAGGGCCTCTGAAGGCCTCTTTGTTTAGGACAACGCTGCTAACTCGTTTCACAGAAAATAACTTTGGGTTTTTGGGTTTCTTTTCATTCAGTTCAAAACTGGTTGTACTTGAATTTGAACTTCAAGGGAAATCAAAGGGAGGAGAAGGCAACTGTGAACCCCCGGAGAAGAGCTGGACAGAGCTGGCATCTGGAGGGCAGCACAACAGAACCACTTGGAGCAACTGTGAATGTGCAGGGCCCTCCCAGCCCACCTCAGACTGCAGTGGAGGGAGTACCTGTGGACTTCCAGCTCACTTGCCTTGGGAGCTCCTCGGAGAAGGAAGGTCAAGGCTTTGAGCTGTGCTCTGAGCTCCCTTCAGGCTCCAGTAGCCAACCACGGGCTACTTGTACTGTCCAACAGCTTTCTTCTCCTTTACTCCCACCTTCCCTAATGGTTTAAGCACTATTTTAATTTAGGCTTGTCCTTTCACATGCACTTGGCTGCTGTTGGAGTGTAGAGGAAGGGGAATGTAAACACTATGGTCACACTCCGTCAGTTTGCAGGTAGGAGAGGGGATTGTGGCTGCTCTAAATCACTGTCAGGCCTCTCTCATGGGGCGTGTTGGGGACTTGGTGCCTGTTCAGATGTGAAAAGCTGACCTGTGGTAATTGCTCGGGCTGGGAGACTCCTCCTGCAGCAAGATCCTGCTGGGTACCAGAGCTGGGGGGGACACCCCCCTTTGGTACCTATGTCCAATGTCTGGCTTCATTCCAAAGCTGTGAGATGTTCCATGGCCCCAGCACCTGCTGTTGGTCACCAAGCCGTCCGTGGGGCTGGACTTTAACCATATCTCAGTTAGGAAATACTATATACTATGGGGTTTTGGTTTGGGTTTTTTTGTTTGGTTTTGGTTTTTTTTTTTCCTTTAAAATTTGCACATCCCAGGCAAGTGGGGCTTAATGTCTGCAGTTCTCACCTGGCTGTCCCCTCGGGCTGGCAGCTCACTGGCCTCATGCTGTTGTGGCTGCAGAGCCCTGTGTGCTCCTATCGCAGTGGGAAGAGCACACGTGGTGTCCTTTAGTGGTGGAAAAGGGAACTCTGGGTACTCCAGGGCAGTGGGCAGTGCCAGCAGCACGTGGCACACAGTGTCCCTGTCTCCCTGCTGCCCAGGCCCAAGGGCAGGCATGGGGGGTCCTTTCCCACTCCTGCTCCCTTATCTCACTGTGCTGCTGTCATGAGTTGCACCCTGTCCTCGGGCAGAACTCAGCCTCGTGCTGGCATGAAGGATGCCACTGCTCCTCTGGGGATGGGTGGGCAGTTCATTGCCTTTCTTTGTGTTTAATTTAAAAACTGGAACTTGTTTCGTTGGCTTTTTTTTTTTCTTCCTTCTTGAGCTACAAAAGCCAAAAGGCTTTAACTTCCTCAGTTGTATTTATATTGCTGCACTACTGATTTGTGTTGAGCTAGATGAAGATTAAACACTATTGAATGTGAGGGAACGTTCCCTCGCTGAATGTAGTCGTGGCTGCTGCTAAGTTGAATTTTGGGGCAATCAGCTGTTCCTCAGGCCCAGCACTAGAGCCTGTGGCTCCCCCAGTGCCGAGGCCACCCTCCAGCTGGGCTGTGGTGCTCCAAGCCAGGCTTCCCCTTCCCAGAGGCTCCTGCACCCACTCTTCCCATGGCTCCTTCCCTCCAAACCCGCCTGGGACCACACACAGGGAGGGCTGACCCCAGGATGGCCTCAGAGGGCACAGCCCGGCACTGTCTGTCCCCTGGCTGGACATTTAACCCTTGGGTGACACCACCCTCTGCCTTTCCCTTCATTTAGATGTAAGTTGAACAAACAGCGGGAGTAGGAGGGTTTGAAGCTGCAGGGATTGACCTGGTGTGGTCATGGGGCTGCACCTGGCAGTGGTTTGTGCTGGTAGAGGGGAGCTCCTGGGCTCTTACTGGTTCTGGTCTGTTGGGCTTATACTTTTTGAGCACCTTGCTCCTGCCCATCCCAGGGAGGTCTCTCCTGGAGAGGACCCCTGGCAGCAGATGGAGGCTCAGCCATCAGGCACTGGGTGCTTCAGGGATCAGTCCCCTCACAGCAGACTCAGGGTGGGCTTTCCAGTGGGCCTGGCTGTGTGTTGTGGGAGAGAGATTTAAAATCTGTGCAGCTGTTACCTCCAGCACCTTTGTTCAGCTGCAGTTGTTTCCCTCATCCCTGTATTTCCCTGTGGGGTCACAGCCCTTGGGGTCAGGGGTTGGGGTTTGGGGAGGGCTGTGGTGTTCCTTCTGTGCCCAGTGGCTTGTAGTCACTTGTCATCACCCAGTGCAGGTTTGTGACAGCACAGCACGAGCTCCCATTAGATTTCTAGCTCCCATTGGTATTCACAGCCTCTGCCCTCCCCACACATTAATCCTTGGTGCCACCAAGCCCTTGCCTTCAGAAATGGGGACAGGCAGCTCTGCACACCAACTTTGGGAGGCACGAGGGGCTGGCAGAGGTGAGGAGACCCCCAGGCTGAAGGTGGGAATTTCTGGACTCAGGTGGGACTCACACACCCAGGGTGGACTGTCTGCTGTAGTGCAGCCCTCCCCAGGTGTGTGCACAAAGCCCCTGTGGGATTTTGGAATCCCTTTCCCCCATCTCCTCCTTCCTTGGCATCACTAATTTCGCTGCCAGTTGGTTTGTTACCCGAGCGCCGTGAGGCTGACCTTGCTCAGGAAGGTTCTGCATTGCTATGCTTTATGATTTCACAATTAGAGACACTGGCTACAAGTTACCCATGTGTGGAAGTTTAAGGCTGAGACATCTGTTAGATGAACCATCAGCTTCACTCGGTTTTGTTTTCTTTAACGTACTCAAGTGCCAGTGGAGATGTTTGAGGCAAATTCTAGTTCTGAAATAGTTTGCTCTTAAATCTTTTCCTCATCCTGCTGCATAGTTGGGGTTGCCCAGCCTGTCTGCACTTTGGTTAATGGTGTTTGGTGATTCCAGTGTTACTTGGTTCAGAACTAAAAGTAATTTTTTTTTTAAAACAAAATGTTTCTTGCAAATAAACAGGGAAGATGTTTTGCTGCTGCCCAGCTCTTCTTCTTTCTCCACTTTCAGCTGCGGGACAGTTCTCACCAAAGACTTGATTTCACTGGAAAGCAAAATAGCAGCATCATCAGGGCTCGAGCTGCCCCACACCCAGGTAACAACCCCTCCTCATGCAGCAGAGGAACATTTATTAATTAGTGGAGTCCTTGAGGGAGGTGACAGTGGCCGCCCAGCTGTCACTGGGGGTGTGTAGGGAACACACTGCAGCACACAGCAGCCAGGAGGGACCTGGTGGCACCCTGGGACACGGATTTTTTGGAGAGGGGAGGAGATTCACCTTCAGAGCTGCCCTTCTGTTGGTGCACAGCTCACGTAGTCCATGGGGTAGGCTGGAGCCCTTGGAGTTCACTTTCCTCAATGTCACCTAAGGACACAAGAAGCCAAATTTGCTGGAGTCCCCAGCTGTGGGCTCAGCTTCTTGTGGGGGCAGAGTTTGCACCAGCCCCAGGGTAGTGCAGCAAGAGACATGGGTTTTCTCCCTGCCCCGAGGGCAAAGAGCTGCTCCTGCCTCCAGCAGCTTCTGGTTTGTGTCATGTCCCCAGGCTCTCAGTCTGTGAAATGGGTTTTTACGCTGGAGTTTCACAGCTCAAGGAACGGAGGCAGGAGTGACAGTGGCCGAGGCAGTGGCTCGAGGACTCAGCCCAGCACGGCTGTCCCAGTGTTTAGGTGGCTCAGCAGCCTGGGGAGCCCCAGGACCCCCGAGGGAAGTGGGTTCAGGGATTTGGCTGTGGGCACTGCGGTGCTGCGGGCGGCCGAGACCAGGAGCCTGTCGGACCATGACAAAGCCGGGGAGCTCGGGGTTGTATTTGCAGCTACACCACTTGTCCCTCCCTAAGCAGCACCCAGGGCTAGGAGGAGTTAAAAAAGCAAAAGGCTCTTTCTAGAGCCAGGGGAGCATGGTTTTTTCTCTCTCTGCACTCATCCTCACCCCGCTGCTCATGCTGTCCTTGCTCCGACCGTGTGGATTTGGCGCTGCTCCCCAGCGCCTTCCTGTCATTAGGATTCCCTGGATTACTGCTGCTTTCCCTCCTTCAGCTGGGCTCTCCCTGTCTTCGGCACCGACAAGAGCTCCCACATCTCGCCCGGGTCCTTCACAGCCACGGGGGGACACGGTTCTGGTAATGATGTGCTCCTTAATTACCCCCGTGCCGAGAGTGTGGCAGTCCCTGCGAGCAGAGGGCACTGCAGGGGTGCAGGTGGCTCCTGGGGGCACTGTGGCACCGCTGGCACCCCGGCATTCCCCCCGGCCCCGGCTCTGTTCCAGAGCAGGGCAGGAGCGCTGGTCCCTGCCCCAAGAGAGGCCGGGATTTGCAGCGGGCTCAGGTGTATTAGCGACCCCGTGCTGGCCGTGTCCCAGTGGGAATTGATCACCCCACCAGCACCCTGCACGTCCCTCCTGGCCGGGCACACGCCCAGAATCCCTCCACGAGTCACTGCTGCTCCAGCGTGCATGTGAGAGACATTTTGGAGCCAGCGCGGCTGGCTCGGGACAGGGGCTTTGCGGAGCATCCCTGCTCTCTCCTCCCCTCTCCAGTCACTCCTCCTGCCGAGGCAGAGCCCCGAGGGTGCTGCGGTGGAGGCCCATGGGCCCCGTCATGCCCCGTCCATCGCTCCGGCCGCCCGCTGGTCCATACGGGGCCCCGAGTGAGTCCGTCTTTCCATTGTTCAAACAATCTCTTTTCCACACGCGGTGCCAAAGGCTCGCCGCTCGCTCCCGCACGAGCCAGTATATTTAGCTGCCTCTAAGCCTCTACCTTTCCTTATATAGGAGAGGCCAAACGAATTTCGCACTCTCATTATTAATAGCCTGAGAGGAGCTCTTAGGAGGCTGCCAAAAATAGCAGGCAAACAGAGCGCACCCGGGGTGGGGAGGGCGTCGTGGCAGGCAGGGAGCCGCCGGGACCGCCGCGGGAGGGATGCCGAGCTGCTGGCCCTGGCTTTTCCCTTTGGGAACCACGCTCAGGTGCCTCCCGGCATCCTGCCCCCGCCGCAGCCCCGGGCAGGTGTGCCCCTCGCCCCGCAGGCAGAGGTAGGACCGGCGGGGCCCGAGGTGGGCACAGCAGCCCTGCACCCCCGGGCTCTGCGGCTGGGGATGCCGCAACAGCCGCCCCGAGGGTGTTTGGGACAAGCCAAGCGCCTGGCTTGGGACCCACATCCCTGCAGGGTCCCCCCGGCCCGGGAGAACTCCTGTGGCTGAGATGGTGACAGGTTTCACCCTCCTGTGCACCCCGCTTTGCCCTCGAGCTGCCCCCCGGCCGCGCCGGGCCCAGTGGTGGGTGGTGGCTGCCCCATGGCACGGCTGTGGGACCCACGCGGGGCACCCGGGGGGCGTGGGGCAGGCGGCGGAGGGCAGAGGTGACCGGCTGTCTGCGTGCTGGTGGCAGCCCTGGATGCCTCGGCCGGGAAGGGAGGGAGTTTCTCAGCAGAGATCACCCGCACAGCATCCCCGGAATTGGACACATGTCCCGGGACATCCAGCCCGGGACGGGGTGAGCGAGGAGGAGGTCGTGGCGTGCCCAGCGAGAGAGGGGTCTTCGACTGCACCCGGAGACGTTGCATCCCAGGCAGGGTCTGCCTTAAATCCCTCCTCCCTCCTCCCTCCCTCCCTGGCGAGGAACTTCTCCCGCTGAACTGGAGGATGCTGCAAGCTCCTGCGGACGAGCCGGAGGAGTCCTGTGGCAAAGTCAAGGCGAGCGGGGAAGCGGCGTGTTCGTGGCGGGTGTCACGGCAGCCCGCTGCCGCCAGCCCAGCCCGCAGCGGCCGGTGTCACCTCCAGGACCGTGAGTGGCCTTGCGGGAGGGAGGTGCGGGGTCTGCGGGGGGCACAGGGGCTTTCCCCGCCGCCCACGTTTAACCTTCAGCGAGCCCGGCCGGTGCTGAGCCCGCCGGGGCCGGGGATGCTGCTGCGTGAGCAGGGAGGGGACACCCCGGCGTGGGGGTCACCGCAGCCCCCCCGGTGCTCGGGGGCAGCCCGGGTGGAGGCGGAGGAGTGGGGAAGCAGCAACTCCCAGTGGGGTCGGGGGCGCGATGGGGCATCCCCGGTGGGTCCCGGCTTGCAAGGGGGTCCTGTGTGGTGGGTTCTTGGCTCTGTGGGCATCACAGAGCCCCGTCTGAGGCGGGGCCGGGCTCTCCTGTGCCCGGAGAGCGGGGGTGCCCTCGGCCACGCAACGAGGGGACACCCCGCACCGGTGGGATGGATGGGGCGGGAAGGGAAACCCAGCTCCTGGGCACCTCGGCATCGCATTTTGGGCACTCACCGGGGGGAAGTGCTGAGCACCACCTGGGTGCACCAGGGCCACGCACCCACGGCCCCGACACGGGCAGTGCCGCAGGGGGAAGGGGCGGCAGGACGGGAGCCGGGGCGCTCCCCCGGGCACCCTGTGCCGGAGCTCCCCTCGCACCCACCTCCCTCCTCCTCGCTGGGCCTCTCGGCATTTTTGAAGCCTCTCGGCAGCTGGAGCAGCTGCTGCAGTGGGTTTGCCGGAGATGGATGAGCCGGGGGGAGCCGGCTGGGGGGGCAGTGCTGGAGGGGAAAACTTGGAAGGGCCCCTGCGAGGCAGCGGCTGCGGAGCGCGGCCGGACACGCGGCGCTGGCGGAGCGGGGGGGCGAAAAGACTCTTCCTTTTATAGCCAGGCTGGGGTTGTCGGGTGCCTGCAGACATCTGGGTGCCACCACGGCCACCCTGGCAGCCCCCCGGCTCCGCTGACACCCCCCTGCAAGGCCGTCTGACCCCGGTGCCCACAAACCACCCTGCCCGGTGCAGGAAGCTGCTCTCGGAGCAGATGGAGAACAAGGGGGCTGCCCAAGGCTGGGGGCTCCTGGCCAGGGTGGGGGCACCGAGAAGACGTGGGACAGGGGCTGCTTTTTGGTGGGGTTTGGCTCAGGGATGTGTCTGCAGCCGCCAAGGGCAGCGCTGGGGCTGGGGAGGACTCGGGGCTGCCTGCAGTGACGGGGGCACCCCCAGGGCTGCAGAGGGACTTGAGGAGGTGACTGGGAATGTCTGGGCATGGAGAGGGCAGTGAGGCAGAGCTGGCCTGTGGGACAGGGCAGGGACAAGGAGGGGTGGTGGGGCTGGGGGAGACGGCGAGCTCTGATTGCAGAGAGCACCCCGTGGAGCTGGGTGCAGCCCTCCAAGGTCACTGGGAGAGCCCAGGTGAGGGTTGTGGGAACCGTGCCATGGGATGGGGCTGTGTGGGCCCCCTGGGCTGGGGTACCTCTAGTACCCAGTCCTGGGAGGCTGCCCAAGGTCAGCCGAGGTGACTGGAGCTCAACTGGGCTGGGATGCAGGAGCCCTGAGCTTGCACCCTGACTCTGGGGGGTTAGGGTGGGTGCAGCTGCTGTATTTTGGCTCTCAGTGCACCCTGAAAGCCCCACCAGCCCCTGGAAGACAGCATCCCTACAGAAAATGCTCATGGCAGCATCCCACTGCGCTGCAGGGCCGACAGAGCAACAAGGGTTAAAGTGGATGCATCTCTGCAGCCTCTGGCCTCAGGACACTCGCTGAGTTTGCTTTTAGCGGGGACAGGGCTGCTGGGCCAGCCAGACACACTCAGCTCCACCACTGCTGGGCAGGCCACTTGTCTTGGGTTCTGGGGGCCGTGTCTGGGATCCCCAGGACTGGATCCCTGGGGACCAACCATGCAGGAGTTCCTGGGGTGCTGGCAGAGCATCCTGGGGGAACCACAGCTCTGCTGGCAGCCACCCTGTGCCCTGTGGCAATGGCTGGTGGCTTGGAGGGCCACTTAGCAGCATCTCTGCTGCCTGTGGGTGCTGTGAGAGGGGCTGGTGACGTGAGGCTGTACTTGGCACCCACCAGCTCCTTGCAGGGAGCTGCGGTGTGTGTGGCCACAGCTCCCGGCGCTGAGTCACGGCCGCACCACGCTTGGCCAGCCCCACATCCCTCCTGCTCATGGCCGGGCCCCTCATGCACCCCTTGCTGCCCTGTCCTAGGAGGGGGGCAGCTCTGGGAACTCCAGGACACTCCCTGGACCTGCCATTGCCCCTCTCCGGCTGCAAATTTAGCAATAGGAAGGTCACCGGGGTCAAGGCATGTCAGGGTGATGGTGACACTTGTCCCCTCTGTCACTGGACACTGGTCCCCTGGCCACTCTGTGCTGGGTCCAGGGAGCCCTCTCATAGCCCCATTGTGGTCTCAAACCCTTGAGCTCTCAGCTGAACCCCTCCCGTGGGCAAAGGCATCTCCAGCCTCCCCTGTCCAGAGCTGCTGTGTGGGGAGGGAGTGGGGAGGGCCTGGACCCCCAGCTCCTTCCCTTGGGCCTGCAAAAAGGTGGGCAGGGGGTGGGGGTGTGGGAGGTGGGTCCCCCTGACACTGCCCCAGCTGCACTGACCTGCAACCACTGCCCTGGCATACAGACAGGGGGAATTGGGGTGCAGGGGGTTCTGGGGGTGCTGGGGTGGTGTGGGGTGATGGGGGGATGAGCTGCTGCATCCTGAACCTAGCACAGCAGCAGCAGTAGCAAGAGGGATCCCTGCCAAGCCCAGAGCCAGGGCTGACGGGGGACACCCTCAGTGGAGTCAGCTCCAAGCACTGGCACCCTCCTTTGTCACGTGTGCTGGCCTGTGTGGGCTCACAGGACACGGCCCTTGGCTGTGCCCCCATCTCCTCGGGGCAGCCCCCACTGCAGCAAACTCAGCAGCATCCTGGAGCATCCCACCACCCACACAGGGCAGCTGTGCCCCAACACAGCAGCCTGAGCACCCTCTGGCTGGGGAGGGGCTGTGGGCCCGAGGCACACACATTGGCCATGGCACTGCCTCACTCTCTGAACACGGATCTCTGTGCCCCAGGGTGCCTGCGGGCACAGCAGGGCTGCATGGGCAGTGCCCCGGGCAGGGGCCAAGGCCGGGTCTGGAGGTGGGTAAGAGGCGCTCCCCCAGCCCCTGCCTGGCCTCGGCCTTCACTATGGCCACTGGTCCCTTCCAGGATCCCAGTGGAGCTGGTGGGCACAGCTGGGAGCGATGGGCAGCCCTGTGCCCCACACCCCCGGCCCCGCAGCGCCCACCTCTCCCTCCCAACCCTACATACTTCTTCATATGCCCATATGGAG
>JAWWEW010000060.1:3477885-3519212 GCA_035583185.1 Anabacerthia variegaticeps
ACAGTCGGAGCAGGTAAGGATCTGGCACTGGGTGGGCAGTGCTCGGGTTCACTGCCTGGTCCCAGCCCCACCTGGGTATGGGGCACTGGGCTGGGCTGGGGCTGTGAGGGCTGGAGCTGGGGAGAATTGGGGTGCTGCTGTGAGGGTTGGGGCAGCACTGGCCTGGAATTCTGCCTGCACTCACTGCTGCAGCTCTGCACACTGTTCCTCTCCTCCCGAGGGTGGGGTGTCCCTGTCCCCACACCCCTCAGCCCTCCCTGCCCACTCTCACCCCTCGGTCCTTTGGAGGAGGCCAGTTCTGGTGTCGGGGGGAGATGTGGGTCACATAGACCACCCTGACTGTGGTGTTCTCCTTACAGCAGCACTACTGGTTGGCGTCCCTGCGTGCATTGCTGGGCTGGGGTTTACCGGGGCTGGCATCGCCGCCGGCTCCATCGCTGCCAAGATGATGTCCGTGGCTGCCATCGCCAATGGTGGTGGGGTGGCAGCCGGCAGCACCGTGGCCGTGCTGCAGTCCATCGGTGAGTGGGGAGCCCGGGAATGTGGGCTTGATGTAGGGCCAAACCAGCCCCTTAACCCGTCATTTGCCTCGTAACTCTCCAGGCTCTCCGTGCCCAGGAGAAGTCCTTGGCTGCCCCTGCCCATTGCTCGGTCCCCCAGCTGGCAGCCTCGATGCTGGTGGGACATCACGCTTTGATCTGTCTTTGCAGGAGCTGCAGGTTTGTCTGCTGGTGCCCAAATTGGGCTGGCGGGTGCTGGGGGGTCGCTCGGGGCAGCCATCGGTGCCTGGGTGCCCTCGAAGAAGGGTCCAGATGACAAACCCAAGAAAGGGGGAACCCCAGGTGACAAACCCGAGGAGGTGGCAACGAGGAACGCAGGAGAGGTGCCTGATCCTGAGGTACTGCCAGGCAGCCTCCTCAGCCCCCCACCCTCTCAAAAGCTTGAGCCACGAGTGCCCTGAAGCCAATAAAGGTGCTTTGCCTGCAGCAGAGCTGGTGTTTCCGTGTCATTGCGGCTCTTGGGGGATGGTGCCATTTGAAGGTGACAGAGCACAGGTCACCATCGGTCCCAAGGACTGACCCACTCACTGATGGTACCACCAGTTCCCCTGCATTGGGTTGGGGGATGGTTTGTACTTACAGCCCATCCCAGAGGAGCAAAAGTGAGGATGAGCTGCCAAAAGCCACGTGGGAATGACCAAGCATTGCTGTGCAGGTCTGCAGCTGCGCCTGTAATGCTGAATTAAAACCAACTCAGCTCTCCCCACTTGAAATCCATGAGATTCTGCTTTTAAACTTAGATTCCAACATCGTACAGAAAAGGAGGATGCACTCTTCTCTTAAGGTTAAAGGTCTTTAATCACTTTTCCAGAATACAGATACGATTGAAACAAAAACTATTTTTGGGGTCTCAATAATTCACTTATTAATACCATACATTGAACTCTATAAATTCTCATATAAGAAAAAGTCTTTTTAATATAGGTTATGATGCACTGGTGACCTAGTTACATCTTTTGAAGTAACACTTTGCAGTTATATAGCACCTTTCATCAGGGGGCTGCAAAGCATCCTATGGAATTCTGCCTCATAATGCCCAAAACGAGGTAGGAAAGTCTGGCCAATTTACAGAGGGTACAACGGAGGTACAGATTGGAAGGGACAAGACAGGAGGCATCACTGATCCAGCAGGAGTGATGGGAAGTGGATGCTGGAGCCTGGGCTCGGTGGTGGGTGGGTGGTTTAACCAGGTCAGGTGCCACCCCCCTTACCCTTCTCTCCAAAGCAGCTGTCTGGCTCCCAGCAGGTCAAAAAGACCTTTTCAAATAGTTCTGGGGTTTAGTGTTATAAATAAGTAGAAGAGAGGATGAAAAGTCCAGGACTCGCAGGCCCAAGGCCCTTCACTGACTGAGAACCAAGAGTTAGCCCACCCAGGGTGACTCGTGCCACCCACACCCACGTGGACCTGTGAGGATTAAAATGGTGCCCTTGGGATGTATTCTGAGATTTGGGGTGTGATGCTCTGTCTCACTTCACTGTTTCATTGTCCTAAATTCCCTTTTCCCTCCTGGCAGGTGACAGTCAGGTATCTCAGCTTTTGTTTCTTTAATAAAAGCTGAATCTCTCCTGAAAATCCATCAGGCTTAGGGAGTGTGATGTCCAATGGACATTTGAGTTTTGTGGTCAGGGGAATCCAAGCTGCCAGAGTTCCTTTGAGCTTTTATGACTTTAAAAACCCTTCTACAACTGTGCAACACTCCCTGGAGCAGAGCCAGCACCATCACCAGGGGCTGAGAACCAAGGACCTCCAGGGTGAGATGTTTTGAATATAAAAGTATGAATCCCAGACACTTCAATATTAATATTAGGGTTTTTTTGCCATGTACCATCATTTACCTGCCTGCCCAAAGCACCTTCCCAGCACCCTGCAAGGTTCCTTTGCCACTTGCTCTTCCTAGCATGTCCAAAATTGTTCCCTCAGAAAGCACAGCCCAAAAATTCTGCAGAGCTTTTCTTGGGAGTGTGGAGGAAACCAAAGGTAAAAAGGCAAGTTCTCACAGCTCAGCCAGGTGCCCTGGGATGAAGCTAAGAGGGACTGTCTGTGCCAGTGATCAGACTCAATAATTTCTTCCTTAGTTTAAAAAATCCACCTAAGAAAAGGGCTGGAGTCAACTTAGTAACAAACACAACAAAATTGTGCAAAACCATTCAACCATTACAAGGCTGATGATGCTCAGGGCACATATTGCCAGGGAGCAGCTCTTTGCTAAAGACAGCAAAACTTAATTTTGCCTCTGAAATGTTTAAAATGGATGATACATTGAAGAAAACCTGGGGAGAAACCTGTTGTGTCACAGGGAGCTAGGAGCACCACAAGCATTCAACAGCCAAGCATTTGTTTTAGGTTCTTTTGTTAAGACAACAGTGCAACTACAGCTCAAGGGACTGAGGAGAGTTACTGAGGCTGTAACAAAAAACCCAAGGACTTTCTTGCACATTCCAAGTCACCTCTGTGACCCTGGCATGGAACTGGCACTGTCAGAGCCTCCCACTGCAGAGCACACCTGGGGACATGAGGGACTCTGCTGCTGCTTTAACTCTATGAGGAGCTGGAGACAATTCCAGAGAAATCCAAGGGCTTCTTCTAGAGCAGTAGTTGGCAGAATAATTCCTAAGATAATTTAACTTCCTCTTGCACCTAATTCTGTGGTTCACAGGCTGCTACCAGTTTCCTGCTTCAGTGAATGGAGGCCAGGCTCGAGCAGAGGTTTGTCTGATTCCCACAGAGGGACCTGCTGGCACACTGAGAGCAGGAAGTTTCCTGTGTTTCTTTCTCACATCCATTTTTGTTTCTTCTCTGTCCACACTAAGACTACAGCATGACTTTTCTCCTTAAAAAAAAAATGCTTCAACAGACCTGGTCGTGTGCTCAGCATTCCTGTGTCAGAAATGTTGATTATAAACGAGTTTGTTCAGAACTTTAAGCCTGGGTGTATAATCTACAACTGTATTTTAACCTTTCAAAGTAATCCTGCTTGTGATTCAGTGTGAATTCGAGCTGGGCTGACAAGAAATCCCTGAGGAGGCAAAAAAAAGCCCCAGCAAACCCTGGACAAAACCAACCATTGCCAAAGGCCATCCAAGCAGCAGTGAAAGTGAAACTAAAACTACTTTTGTTAATTATTCCCATGAAATGCACTGATATGTTCCTTATCTCAGGGCCACCAGGAGTTTACACAATGTTTCACAGCATTTCAGACAGCGAAGTTTAAATTGATTTCACTTTCCTTGCTGAGAGAACCTGAAAGACAAATTTCTATTCAAAGCACCTGGAAAGAACTAACCTAAATGGAAGTGTTACCAGACAAGAAACAGTGAGCCTTCAGAGAAAGAGTGGTTTTACTCAATAAGGTACAAATATCCTACATTATTCTATGGGAATATTTCTGTTAATGTCTCTTAAGGGAACACTCAGCTGTGGGATTATTTCTCAGAGCATCCCCACCCAAGGAAAGCCTGCCCTCCCCACAGCTGTGTCCTCCCTGCTCCCTTGCTCAGTGCCAGGGGTCAGGGAAGGAGGGAGCAGCCAAGGGCAGCTGCACTGGTGGAGGGGATGCCCAGGAAACCCAGGAATTCCTGGAGCCTCCCCCTGGCTCTGGGCACACCCGTGTGCAGCAGACAATCCTCAGCCCTTGAATGCCCTACAGAATGATTTTGTTTCCCCTGAAATGTTCTCTCAACCATCCCAATCCAAAGCACTGCCTGCTATTTCACTATTCCATGTAACTATGGGGAGGGACAGGTTGGTGTTCATGGGACAAGGACTGAGCCCACAGGAGCATCCCTGAGCCTCCAAGTGCCAGGGTATGGCCAAAATATCTCCCCTGGGAATGCCAGGCCATGGAGAAAGCAGAATCTTTGCTCAGAAATGACAGACACAGATGGGCTTTGATCAGACAGAATCAGGGGCAGGTTTTACTTTTCACATAATTTTCTGTATTAAAAAATACATCAGTGAAATCTGTTACAGGCAGGGACAGGACTACCGAGTACACAATGTCAATAGACTACTTTCTGATTTTATTTTTGTTAAATTACTTTTGTAACTGCTAAAAAAATAATTAAAAAAAACAAAAAAACCCAACCAAACAAAACAAAACAAAAAAAGGAAATATAATTCAAGGCTGTTGATTTTCTTCTCTTGAAATTTTAGTGACAAGCTCAAATATCAGACCTCTCTTACAGAAGATGGATAACTGTCCAGAGCTAGATAAAAACCATACAATTCTCTTCTTCAAAAATAGTTTCCAATGAATTTGTGACCACTGGTCACCAGAAACACACATCTAGAGCTTGAGAAAACAGCTACAGACAGTATCAGATAATGTCCTGTCCTCTAAACACCACATAGGAGCTTTTCTCTTCCAAAAGACTCAGTAACAGCCAAGCCTTAAAAAAACCTCTTTCAATTTCCAACACTATGACTAAATCTCTTTGGGTGGGGTGGGAAAAAAAACACACATGGTCATTTTCTACCACAGTTCCGGTGTCAGAAGTAATACTGCATCCTTTGTACAACACTGCCCGAGTTGCAAAGGTGGAAAGTGTGTGTGTATTTCTGTTTGAAATGACAAAGCCCTCTCCAGATTTGCCTCACAAAACAGCAGGAGGAGGGAAAGAGGAGAAAGGAAAGCTGCCTTAAGGGAAAAAAACCTTTCCACGCACCACAGTATTGGCTGGACTACATGGACAGACTGCAGAGCTCCTGGGCTGGGGAGGGGCCTGTGCACAGAGCCCAGCCCATCAGCTCCTGCACCCCCCAAACGTGGTCACTCCGAGTCTCACCTACAGCACCTCCTCCAGCAGAGCAGAGTTGGCCTGAGCCTGGAGGGAGAGCCGGAGTCTGGCCTCGTGTGACTATCCCACAGCAGCCAGAGCTGTCCATGTGGATGGCCAGTGGCTCCTGCCTCCCTAACATTTGATCCCAGTTTCCAAAAAAAATTACAAAAGTGTACGTGTGGGTGTATTTATAACGGAAGGTGTCTGCTTGTCTGACCCTCGCCCCTTTCTCTCGGATCCTTGGGAAGAGCTCAGGGATCTCCCCGTGTTCTTTGGCAGCAAGGACTGCCAGCCAGCAGGCTGGGGAGTCACCTGAGCCACAGTCCAGCCCTCCGTGCCCAACGGTGTGAGGGGAGATTTTACACAACCATTCGCCTTAAAAATATCTCACAACTTGTAAAAAATCCTAAACAGATAAAGGATTTATGCACCACTCCAAGAGGGGAGTTCCACTTGGATTTGTTCCGAGGATTCGTCGGTGCCACAGGACGTTGGGTTTTGCAGCTTCCACAGCTTGGTTCCTTCCAGTTCCAGTTTGTACATCCACTGTGGGACAAAATCTGCCTGTAGGTGACATTTTCTTGGCCTATTTGATACACATTTTCCAAAGGCTGGACGTATTCACATTTTGGTGCTTCTGATGTGTACTCAAAGGAAAATACCCCACTTCAGTTAGTCTGATAACTCAATGTCAGAGTCCTCTGATTTGACTTTGGCAAGTTCTTCGTGTACCTCCCTCACCATAAGAATCCGTGTTAACATGATGTCCAAGGTTCCTGGGTCTATGGGCAACGTGGAATACCACATGGGGCTGTTGGGAACACAGGAGCGCTCGGGCTGCAGGTAGAACACATCACTCCTCTGCTTCACGCTTTCAGAACTGCCAGTGGAGAGAAAGGAAGCTTTAGGAACACTGGGCTGCATTTATAATCTTACTCATGACCAATTTAAAGAGGATCAGCACGGAAATCAAAGTTACATTGGAATGGCAACACCGTAATTTAAACAGCATCATTCCCATTTTTCTCTTCTTGACCTGGTCTCTCCCATTCCACTTAGGGAACAGTTAAATTGTTTCCAGGTCACTCAGCTTTAGTGGGTTCTAAAGAAACAAAGAAAAGCAGAGTGACTTCTTTACAGCAATGGTTCCTCAATCAGACTGTAATCCAATTAATGGCACCAGCAATGGGATGATTGAGAGATGCACAACATCCAATTTCTGAGTGAAAGTGGTTCTAGGATTGCAGAACTGCTGTGCAATGTGGACAAGTGGAAATGGCCTCAAGGTTTAGCCTGGGCATTTCTGAGGGTCATTCATCTGAGTTTCAGCTGACACTAATGAGATGCTGTTTCATTTTGCATGTGTATGTTCTCTGAAGAGAGAAGAACATCATATTCCACCTGCTCAAGGATCTAACTGGAGTTTATAAAGAAACAGGAGAGAAAAATGATTCATATCTGTGTCCTTCTTATAGTCTCCTCTCTGACTCCCAAATACAAGTTAATCTCACATCTCAGCAGGCAAAAGTTTTCAGTTTTACCTAACTCACACTTCTCCTACCCTCTTTCATAGGAAATATGATGTTGGGGTATTACTTACAATTTCCCCAAAAGAAGGATCATGTGTGGGAATTAAGGGAGAGCAGAATGCCAGGGGCACTGTAGCAATGCCCCCAGTTTATATTTACACCAAAGAATTTATTTGTTTCAAGGATACATCTCTCCCTGTAACTCTACTCTTGATTCAACATCAGTAACAAAAAATAGCTATCTGGGAGTCTCACAGCAGCACTGCTGCTGGAATTCCTGTCAGGATGGTTCCACTCACACCAAAAGAAGAGCCACAGCACAGGCACAGAAGGTCTGAGTGGGCTCCTTGCCCAAATGCCAGTTCTAGTCTACACACAGAGCAAAAATCAAGTTCTGTCACTTACCATTTTGATAAGTAAAATTCATAAAGTCGGACTGGACATCGCAGGGGATTATCTGTGTTTTCAGCCATTTCCACTGCTGTTGGAATCTCCTCATCTTCACTGCGTTTCCTTTTGCCTACAGATAATTTATCTGGACACACAAAAGTGGCATCAGAGAAGCTCAGTGCAAAGCAGCACCTTCAGGAGGAAGCCCTGATCTCTCAGCCCAGCACCCAGTGGTGACTCTGCACCCCCCACACACACTGTGGGACCTGGTTATCTGTGCCCATCCAACCATGGTCACCTGGTGTGATCTGCTGGGTGGGCAAAGCTTGGCATGTGCTACAGGCTGTGCCCAGCCCACTCCTTGTCTAGAAATTCCACAAGAATTGGTATCTGGCAGGAAAACATGGAGGATATAATTTTTCTTACTAAAACAGAGTTCATGTTATGCACTGGAACTAGGAACTGAAGCAGCTCATGGGATCAAAGATTTTCCTTTCCCAAATGCCAAAATTAACTGAGAACAAAAATCTGTCTTTGCCTCTGGCATCAAGAGGAAAGTCCCTGCTGGTGTGCAAGCCCCTAAGTGCTGTTCTCCTTTGGGGCTGCCTGGTTTGTCCCCCACACAGATCCAGGATAAATCTGGGAATTGAAAAGGCCCTGTGAGGGTCTGGACCTTGAAACTTCGTGAATATGAAGTGCTGAGGAAAGGACTTGAGAAAATGCCTTTAATTCATGGAGTAGTTAATAAACTTTATGCAAGTCCAGGATGTTATAAAATACTGCTAAACAAATTTGCAGGTAAATCTGTGAAATCTCCACTGTAAGTTTTTACTGGATGCCTTGGCTCATGCAGAATTTCCCTTTAAACCAGAGACAGAGACTGGAAATGTACAGGAGAACAGCACATGCACAGCTCTGCTTACCAAATAACACACCTTGTCTCCCCAGTCCTTTTTGAAAAAGCAGCAGACAAAACAGAATCACAGAATTCTGTGGCTCTGCCATTCAGACAACACAAATCTGACCGCCCAAATTCTGATCATCAGAGAGCACTCACCTGATTCTACCTCTTGTTTTTGAAAGGGTGGGAAAAAACGTAAATATGTCATCTTAGTATTATACTTCAGAGTTCGGGTGCGCCTCATAACATGGGCAAAGGACAGTTTCAGGTGCTCACTGACATTCTTTAGTTGGAAGTATTTGGTGTTGAAGAATAGAAGGGTGTTCAATAAAACGATGGGGGAATATGCACCCAGCTGCTTACACTCCCACAAGTGTTCCTCTTCAATTCTTGAGAACATATAACCTACAAAGAATGGGCAAAGCAAAAAAAGCAAGTAGTTATTTATGCATCTGAGTCCTCTTTCAGCCAACCTGTACTGATGGACCACACATCAGAGCAAATTCACACCTATTAGAAGCAATTGTAACCCAATAAAATCAGAATTCTGCATGCACAAACATATGAGGGACATGGAGAACCAAGCTGTGCCACAGCATGATCTTCCAATGCCTGGAGAGAAGGATATAAAGGAACACTGCAGAGACCAGCAGATCCTCACTAAGTTCTAATTTCCCTGTATTAAACCACAATCAGCCAACTGCAAAAATGTGTAATTCCTGTAACATTGAGCACGACTTCAAAATGTCCCATTTTTTATACAAATAGCCCACTGTGATTAGCATAAGTCAGTTGGGAAAAGGAGACACGGGGGCTTAGAAGAAATCTCTTGTAAAAAAAAAAATCACTGTGTGCAGCAGTAATTGGATTATTCCTGTATGAAATAAAAACTTCATTTTTCTAAATAAAAGGCCAGTTGTGGATACATGTCTTGAGCTGCCAAAGTTACTCAAGTTTCACTTGTAGCCTGAAAAAGATGTTGTGTACTGACAGGGCTGGTGCCCAGCTCTATAAACTTAAAAACCAGTTAAAAATACTTGCAGAATTTGGGAACTCTTAATGAAGATTCCAAAGATTTGCTAATGTGCTCCTCAAATTCAGCAGGAGTATTTCCAGCACTAAAAGGGAAATACCAGTGCAACTGTACATGGTATTTGCAGTAACTCATCTCAAACACTATATTCAATTCTGGCTACTTGTGATCAAAAATATAAGCTAAAATTTGAGGGAAGAGAAAAACCAGTGTGTTCAGTATCAGAATGGGAGTCCTTTCTCTCCAAGGGTTTATCACAATTAAGTGTAATCATAACTAGTAGTTAAAGACATAAAATCAATAGTGCCACAATTATGCAGTGCAGAGAGAGGAGACAAACCCAAGTGTTCCAGATCACATGAGAAAACATTAATTTATGACAGAGCTTTGTCATGCAGCTACAAGAAACAAAAGAACTGTCCTACCATTTGGAAGAATTGTAGGTTCCCAGATTTTCAGAAGTTTTGTAAGTTCAATCATGAACCTGGAATAGGGCTCGGTAAAAATGTTATCTATTCTACCATTCTCAAACAGGTACTACGAGAGAAAAAACAGGGAGACAGAGAGTTTGTGATCATGTAACATTGCAGAGAAGATACAGGACATCAGAATCTTTCCCTTTCTTAGGTCTCAGTCTCTTATGGGGCCAAACATTTTGGTGAAATCTCCAGTAAAAGAGCAAATCAGATCTCCTGCAGGGACTGGCACCTCTCCAGTATGAAAGGAGAGATCTAGACAAGAACTATCATTAATATTTCAAGCTGTAGAGCTGGCTCCTATAAAATCATCTCCCTCTAAGTATTAAATATTCTTGAAAACATCTGCCTATAAAAACCAGAGTAATTATTGAGTATTCTTCTGTTTTAAAGAACTTTACATGCTAATACCTCCTGACAAGAGACTCAGGCTGCTGAAATGGCTCAACTTGCAGTAGCAAGGAAAAAGAGTTCCTTAAACTTGTTAACAAAAAGTTTTCTCCAAGTCAGGAGTTTGTATCAGTAAGTCAAAACTGGATCACAAAAATTGCTGATATTCCCAGATCTTATCAATGGTGCTTTGAATGTTAACTTTTTCTACATTTTTTCCCAAGCTTAACCAGGAATTAAAAAAAAAAAAAATCTAAGACAATTCCATGCCTAATCAAACAGTTTTTACATTGGAAGTAGCTTTTGATTCCTTATCTCAAAATGATTGTTTAAGGACAGAAGAACTTGGTCACTCGGAGCATAAAAAAGTTCACACAAATGAGTCAAATACAGGATTAAGACAAAGCATAAAGCACAAAAAAGAGACATTCTTGCCTCCTCTACAAAACTCAAGCTGCTACACTGGACTGTGGATGTAAAGCATGACTAACCAGAGCATCCCCTGCCCCTCAGTTACCTGCTGAATTCCAAGGCACAAGTATAAGATGCTGTCAGGATCATACTTTTCTCCGTTTGGTCTCCGCACCTCTTGAATAAACTGGCACAAGCCAAAACTCAGCTCAGCAAAAGTGCATGAGAGAATGTCCTCCTTGAGCTTCACAGGATGAACTGGGGCCAGGAAAATGATTAGAAAAATTAATTCAACAGATTAAACCTTCGCACATTCCTTATTTTTTCATGCAGGCAGAACTCCTAACTCTCCTCTCCTACATGAGCTACACTGACTGGGCTGATAAATTGGTTTCAGCTCTCCAGATGGACTCAGGGCAGTGAGAGGCCTTGAGTATTCCTGATAATTCTGGACATAGTTGAGTGCAGCATATCTGAGTTCTTAAAGGAAGAAGGAAGGAAGAATTTAATGGGACATGTGGGGGAATTGGGAAGGGAAGCAGAGCAACCAGGAATCCATCAAATGATCTGCAATGAAATTACCAGGCTTGGCTGCTCCACACCTCAGAAGTGCCTGCTTGGGAATAAGCAAACAGGGAATCTTTCTGGGAGTGGGCACAGTTTCCTGGAAATAACTGTAATATTTACTTCCTTAGCCACAAGACAAAAACACAGTAACTCATGTGATTACTCCTCTTCTGGGAAATAAACCCCAGCTGTTCTCATGCAATGGCAACCAAAATTCAAAGTAAGAGATGAAAAAGCAGATCTCCTACTAATTAGAATTCTTCCCTTTGGGATCTTTCTTATAGAAGTCCTGCCATGCTCAGTTCCTTACACTGCACAAGTATTTATTATGGTCTGCTCTCTTCCTCACCATCCACAAAAAGCTCAGTTCTACTCCTAACTTCAATTCTCAGCTTGACTCTGAAAATGTGCCCACAAAACTCTGTGCAATGATGTAAGATCTGAGACCAGGGAAAAGGGGAATCAGACCTGCCAAACTCCAGGACTGCTGGGGTTTTGTGAGGGAAAAAAAAATCCATCATTGAAAAAATAAAAGTGACATTTAATGTCATTATTATCTATCACCCCAGTGAGACAAGAGGAGCAATAAAGTTAATTTCAGGCAGGTTGCAGCACAGACTTTTGGAATGTTTCTTTCCAGTTGTGAAGCCTAGAGATAAGGTGCTAAGACTGTGATGTTGTAACACCCATTTTTTTTTACAGCAAACTGTTCTGCTGACAAACAAATACCTTGGGAATGTGCCAGCTACAGATGAAAAGGATGGGGCCAAGTTGGTGCTGTCAACTTAGAATTCTGGCCTGATAAATCTTTGATTCTATAATAGCTCAGAAAAGCTCTGCAGCTGCAAAAGGCATCTCTGCTACAAATGAAGAACTACTATGTGCAAATGAAGGCAAAGGGGAGGTTAAAAGATCAACATTTCTAATGTTTTAGTGTGTGTTTTTAAAGCAAACAGATCAATTAAAAATGTAATAGCCACGATTTTTAAATGCATGGAAAGGTTTAAGACAGTATTCCATAAAATCTGTTCTCCACTCATCGATATTGTAAAACTCAATGATGCCCAAATGATTTTTACTTGAACAACATATCATGTCAAGTGCTCTTCAGCTAAGTGTTTCTGTTTCCACTGAGAGACAAATTTACCTGAAAACTTCAGGTCCCCTTGTTCCTCCTGTGAGTTCTTCCATTGGACCCAGTTTTTCCAGGCATTTACCCCATACATGTACTTCAGGGTCATGCCAGAAACAGAGCACCCAGGGTAGGAGCCCTGCATGAGATTCCGGGGCTCCACAGCAACCACAGCCTTCTTCCGTCCCTACAGGCAAACAAACCCAGCACAACAATCAGCATTTCATAAGCTCCTCATCCAGGGATGCTTAGATATGTGATGTCATTAGTTGAAATGTAAGGAATTTGTGATCCAGAAGTACTTCCTTACCCTTCTTTTTGGCTGTGGGAAGCCGTCCCTGTGTCTCCGTCTTGCCCGTGAACGTGAATGCAAACCCAGTCCTTTACTGAGAGGGTCAAATGAGTCTGAAGTCAAATCAACACCATGAAGAGTTTAATTACATGATTTAGCAGCCCAGGTAGAAGTGTCACTGTCACTGAGATACTATGGAACACCTGACAGTTGGCAAGCACAGCTGACATTTGAATAACTAAGCAATCTATGCACTTTCTGTACAAAGAAAGTAAATCCTCAGTAGAAGAGAAAAGCCCCCTGAAACAGTGGGTGTATTTATTCAGGCAAACATGATCTTACCCCCCACTCACATAGATTATACCCAGGGACACAGAAGTGATGAATTAAAGGAGTCAAGTAAGGCTGCCTGCCACTCCTATCAGGGCTTCTGCAGAATGCTGTCTTTAAAGATACCAGTAATACCTTAAAAATAGCAATTTTTAGTAGAGCTAAACTCAATAAAAATCAATAACTGCAGCTTTAAATACTCCAAGAAAACATACAGGCAGGCTGCTGGTAGAGTGCTCATGCAGAAAACTGTGTGTATTTTTACAAGACAAGGAGTTTTTCTTTATTTTACACTGACCTGATGGAAAATCTGCCTCCAGGTCCTGTTCCACATCACCTTTGGAGAACTGCTTCAGCTCTGGGTCAGGCTCTGGCAGGGCATTGGATCGTAAGGCGTAGTGGTTGAGCTCCTCCTCCCAGCTGTGTGGAGTGGACACAGCCTCTGACTCCAGATCTCCACTGTAGGTGCTGCCCTGGTCTGTGACAAGAGGGATCACACAGACCACAGGAAACACATAAACCAGGAGTTTGCAAGGAAAGATACAAGAGGATCAATATCTATTTGCAAAAACATTAAAACTCTGACTGACCTTTCTCAAATATCTTGGGGTCCAGGAAGAGCTCGTGCTCAGATGTTTGAGATCCTTTGGAAAAAGAAGGAAATCTGTATGTACACATGACTGACAGCTTACATGACTAATATAAAATACTCTGAACACCAAAAAAACTATGTATTAGCTCTTATATTAACACACACGATGTGTCTTCTCCTCCACTGGAGTTCTCCCAACAGCTTTCTACCCTGGTCATGCTGTTGCAGGAGAAACAGAAATGCAGAACTAACCTATGCTTGCTTTTCCAAAGGTTACAATCCCTCCCTGTCTGTTACTTGAATCAGTTTTGGAAAAATAAGATATTCTGTTCATCTCTTTTCAGCTTGTTCCACTTTTATTACATGGGCTGGTGACTATCCAACACACTCTGATGTGCATCACCCTTCAAGAATCCACCATAAAAATCCTGATAGGTAAATATTCTTTTAAAACAGCTGCTCTTGATTTTGATTCCTCCTTCTAACACATGACTGATCTGGAGATTACTACCTCTAGTAACCTCTTGCTGTCACACAAGTCAAAGCAGCACCCAGGTTGGGGTAAAGGGAAATCTCTGTGGTGAGAGGATGAACTTTTAACCCACTGCATTTCATTTCCTTTGGAAAACCACCACCTACCACCATGAGAGTGTGTTTTTTCTCTCTCTGCATCTGCTGCAATCATTTCTGCCATCTGAAGGAGATCAGCTTCAAATGGATTGATGGAAACCTTTTCCTTGCCATCCTGAATATTTTCAATAATCTTATCAGCATTATCCAGGGTAGTTGGGAAGGGCATGGGAACTGGTACCTATGGAACACATGGAAAATATTAGACCACATTTAGGGGTGAAGGGAAACAGCAAATACACAAGGGAGATTCCCCTCATTTAATCTTACATATATTTTAGGACTAGTGGAATTAATTAAAAAATAACTCCAGACTGCTCTGTACTCTCCCTACAAACTGGTAGTTTTGTGTGATGATGTTTAACCACACAGGATGCAATAAGGAGGGAAAAGCTTTCAAGGATTTCAAGCACCACTTGCATGAGCAGACACAGCACCCAGTGCTGGGCACCAAACATGACTGGAACCCACTGCCTTGTGCAGGGAAGTGCAGCATAACTTACAGGTACTGGCATCCCCAGGGGAACTGGTGTGTACTGAGTGTAGAGGTGGAGGGGCACTGGCACAAACACTGGTACAGGAACAGGTACCACAACGATCTGGGGTGGAACAGGTGCTTCTTCTGTTATACCAAACACAGAACAAACAAAAAACTGTTGGAAAAATACCACACAACCACCTGAAAACTAGTTAAGGTTTTAGAATACATTAAATGATACTCTCTGTTGCATGAATCATGTATTACTCTCTCAGTTGCAACACAGACTTTTACAGCAGGGGTAGGAGATCAGATACCCACCTGTCTGGCATTCTTTGTTTTGTGTGTGAGGTTTGCAGGAGGTGGCCTTAGTCTGTGTGAATGGCTTGCACAATAAAGCTTTGTTTTTGAGAAGTCTGGGTGGTTTTGATGATGGGAGCTTTAGGGCATCTGTCTGGGTACTTGCCTGTTTGGAAAACAGAAAATCAGGGCAGAGTCAGTATTGGTTTGAAGGATAACTTAAGACTAGTGTTTGTTCTCTTCTATGGGAAGTTGAACAATTTAAAACAATTTGCTGATAAAATTGATCATTTAAAAACTACTGCAAAACCAACTTGCTAATATAATCAGTGTTTTCTGGTTTCCAGCTCAGTTTACTTGGATCAAGCAATAATGTTGTTTAAAGCTAATTTTGCTAATAAAGCTAATTTTGTTAACAGTGCAGTGAACAAATCTGCAAGAATATTGGACTCCTGCAGTCAAACAACCACTATAAACTTTTGACCTTGGAATCTTACTGATGGCAAAAAGAGGAGTCATGTTAAGAGGCTTTTGATAACTAGAATTCTGATACAGATACCTAAACCACTGACTACAGTGATGCGAAACCACTGAATAACTTGAGAACCACAGATACCTCAAGAGCTACAATCTGACAGACTCTCCCCTAAAACATCCAATCTCCCAGTGGACACAACAGGACTTTTATCCCATATAATTTCTATCTATTTTTTAAAAAGCATCTGCAGTCTGGATGGATTTTAAATCCCAATCATAACCAGGGAAAGCAGTTACAAAATGACAGTGCAAAATTCTTGGATATTTTACTTGTAACTGATACAATCTGGGTGAAAGTGAGAAAAAAGGTCTCTCATAAAACTTACATCTCCTATTGTTTTTGCTGTCACAGTAGGGACTGCACCTGTGAAGGAAAAAAACCATACAATAACCTGTGTATTTCAAGGACCATAATCCATATTCTGCCAAGGTCAAGAAAAAGAATTCTAATTAAAACTCATTCCCTGATGTAGGTACATAAACTGAAGTCATTACTTATACCTATATAAAGGAAGAACAAATGCAACCAGCTGCACTGACGTGAAGAATAATGAAGAAGTGGCTGTTGTCCTCAGTGAAAAAAAAAATCCCTGAGCAAATATAAATGTTCAGGAATAGAGATTCAAAAGTACAGGCATCGTATTCAGCTGCCTTACCCTGTAAGACATTGTTGGAGTTAACAGTAGGCTGGGCAGCTGGGGTGCTTGCAAGGGACACCACGTTTGCTATGACAGGGGTTGAGTCCTTTCTCAAAGAAGGAGGGCCTGAGGAGGAGGCAGGTGCCATGGAAAGGTTTGCTGGACACAGTGAGCAGAAGAAAATGAAAATAAGCAGTAAGATAATTTGTAAAACAGCATTTCTGAAATAACCCCCTCCTCCCTCCCTTCAGATTTATCTCCAGATGAAAAAGGCAGCTGAGTGAGAAGGGGATGAAGGTGTCAAGCTGTAGCATTTCAGTTTAAATAGGAATTGTTTCACAAGACAACAAAGCAAGAGGGGAAAAGAGCTCCCACCAGTGCAAGCAGCAGATGTGCACTGAGCTGAAAAGCTGACTGTGGCCTGGTGCACACTATAAACTTTCAGTTCATGTTCTTTATTGGTTTTGGGTACCTTACTGTTGCAGCCACCACCACTCAGTGGGAGATTATGCCCCTCTTTAGGATCAGTCACATTCCTGCCTTTTGTTCCCCTTCCTTTTCCTGTCTTTGCCAGCCTTTCTTTCCTTTTGCATTTCATTCCCTCCAGAAACTCACAGTTCCTCTTCCTGTGGGCTTCAGCCCCACCCTCATTCCCATTCCACCTGCTCAAGGAAACACCTACAGCCCTCATTAACCTTGGGAATGATACTTCCCAGAACCAACACCTACTGACACAGAAATGGGAACTCTTCACATGCCCACAGACTGCACAGAACTGGCTGCTTTAAGTCCATATATGGGAGTCTGTATTTACAACCACTAAGTCAATTAATTTCACCACTTGATTGCTTTTGTTAAATGAAAATTCACATTCTGCCATATCTTCTATGTGTTAGCCAGACACAAGCAAGATATTTAACATGTCTTCACTAGATCAGTACATTTTACCCCAAGAGAACAGGCCTTTGTTCAATGAAAGTGACTGAAAAGCAAATGCTTTTACTTCCTCTTCTTTACAATTTGTTTGGCATTTTGCATTTCACAACTACAGAAATCTGAAACTGCCTCAAGTAAGAGTGACCTAAACCTGAGCCCATTCAATAGCAAACTCCCTGGGAGAAGAGAGATCTTAAAAAGTTCACTCAATTGAGTTTCCAAACAAACATCCATCTCACTATCACACATGCCAAAAGGCAACACCATCCCCAGCCTGGTTTACCTGTGTTGTTTGAGGGTGGTGGAGGGTCAGAAACACCTTGCTGTTTACAGAACAACAGAATACAAAGCAGATTGCAAAAATGCTTCATGTCTCCTTGCCATTTTATGGACTCACTGAGTTTACCTTGCCTCTTACAACCATCACACTTTGCCATCTAGGAAAACAGAGCGAGGGAGAAATTGAGCACACTTGGAAACACCAAAAAGGAGTATGTACATAAAAACCTCTTCTGGAGGATATGAGAGTATTGCTTACCTGGTAAAACAAAACTGTGAATTTAGACATGCACTCCTCTGAGCAAAATTCCTCTGTTCTCCCCCCAAAGTGATTCTGGACCAGTTTGGGGGAAGTCTGTAAACAGTAACTGCACATTTTACAGTGGTTTCCCCAGCGTTTTGACAAGTCGTGTTTATAGAGCAGTTTACACACTGAAAGAGAACAGCAAAAATATCCTTCAATACAAAAATGACAATCACTCAGCACTTTTAGCTCTTGTAATTAGTGATGTCTGCAGTAATCTGCTGAAACATACCATTAAGTGTGAACAAGGTCCTGTGTTCCTAAACCTAAAAACCAGATATCTAACTCAAAATTAATAGATTCCTCTCAGTATCACCAATAATTTTAAGGCAAAACACTTGTGACTTGACTTCTCTTAGACAGGGTTTTGCCCTTTCTTACCTTCACTACAGAATGCTTTATCTGTGCCTGAGACTCTCACTGTCTCCTTGACAATTTTCTCAAACCTGCAGTATTCACACAAAGCCATCACATTGTTCTTCTTCTTATACTCATCACAGCAGGTCTTCCCACAGAACTGGACCATTTTACCCTGCAACACAGCCAGAATGTTTTGGTTTCAATGTCTGAATGAGTCACATCCCAGAGAATACATTTTAATTGTTAACTAAAACGTAGAAGCATATTTATACACTTGGAAATCAACAACAGACAGGACCACCAAATCCGTCTCCCCATTTAGCTTTATAATAAAGCAGAACTTTCTGCAGAAAACCCTCACCAGTGTGACTTGTCCTTGCATTAAAAGGATCATCTCTGGGTCCAAGAGATGGGAATGTGTTTCTTTAGCCAGGCAATCACTTAGTTTGAGTTTTTTTTGGAGTTCTTTTTCCTTCTAGGTTTATGACCACAGAGCTTGTATCAGTTTGATAATGGTTAAATGATGCCAAAAGTAGTTCCAAACCTCTCCATAGCAGCTCATAGTAAGAAACAAAGCAGTGCTGACAGATCAGTGCACATGAACTACAATTCCTTGGGTTTCTGCTGAGAAAAAAAAGAGCTTGAAAAGCCCTGATCTTGCTTACCTTGTATTCAAGCAGTTCGGGTTTGGTTGCAAACGATCTGCTGCAGTGCTGACACTTGAGTTTGACAACAGAGCGGGTAAAAGTGACCTGCTGGCACTGGGCAGCCAGTCTCTGGAGCCCTGCTGAAGCTGAGGTGCTTGTGGAGCTGGGGGTCACCGTGGAGGTGGTGCCACCAGCTGACACCACTGTCCCCGGGGGGATGCTCACAATGACCTGGCCCTGCGACAGGGGCACCACCGAGGAGTTCAGCCCCGTAGGCTTGTTGAAGAGGTTCTGCAGGGAAGCAAAGGGACAGGCTTTATTCCACAAGGCTACATCTTTCACCAGGTACTTCCACCACTGATTTAGCATTCTGTTAATTCAGCTAAGAAGAAGAAATCCTGGAATGTCCCACCTGAAAAGCTACTACGCAATTGTAGCTGCAAAAATTGCGTATGCTCCCATCTGACATAGCCAAGTGATACTGAGGGTTTGCTGAGGTTTTACAGCTGTTGCACTGAACTTGAACACCTGAGGGTGAAACAGAAGGAGAAGTGATTTATGTAATGCAATAATTTTGCACTGTGCATACAAAAACAGAGTCTGAATGATGAGCCAAGGTACAGAGAGAAGCCTGAGACGACGTTTCCACAGATTCAGAAGCAGACACTGCAGCTGCTGTGCCTGTTGCTTGCCAGAAATTTAATTAATCTCCCAGTATTCCTAGGATGTCAGTAAGCATATTTCTAACTCCACAAGAAAAATAGCTGGGAAGATGTTTGCCTAGCTCCATGCAACATTGGGCTGAGGTAAAAAAGCTCATCACCCTGGAGAACAAGGGCAGGAGTCCCAGCAGTGACATGGTGGATGTCCACACAAATGATCTGCCTAGCTGGGAAACCCACCAGCTGCACTTGCAAGAGCAGAAAACAGATTTAAGGTTTATTATCATGTTTAAGCTCCCCAAAACCAAAACTGAAATGGCTGTAACTGTCACTGCTATGTTTATCAATGGTAGAAAGTCCTTAAGTTCCCATCTCAGCACTTCTCTTCAAAAAAAAAGCCACTTCCCACCCTCCTTTTCAAAAAAAAGAATATCAGCCTTAACTTTCAAGACAAACAAAGCCTGGATATGAGCCATGTGGAATGAAGCTTCTGAAGAAGTAAAAGGATAAGCTTACCTGCAGAAGAGACTATTTTGACTCTGTATGCTGACAAACAGTTCACAGAACAAAACAATTCCGTTTTCCCCAAGTTATTTGTGCTCTCCACCATCTCGGCTGAAGATCTCAGGGATTTACACAGTGTGCAGGGTGTGATTTTAGCTGACTTCTGTGGAAACACAGAAACTGGTCACTCACCTGAAACCTGGGGGGTTTATTCCCCCGGAAATTAGAGGTAACATATAAAACTTTGAAAGAGAGACACACAAGAAGCCTGACTTTCATACACACATTTGCTGTGTTTAAGGTTTTCAAGGTCTCTAAGTTTGGAAAAAACTTTGAGAATTAGTGTACCAGATTATTTAAGTTTGACAGCCTTAAAAATGCACTTTGTTCTGTCTCCAGCTATTCCAGCTCTTCACAGGACAGAACAGAATATAAGCTTTTAAGGATTTAAAAACACCCACTAAACCCCAGAAACTATCAGAATGTACCTGACAATTGAGCTGAATGCTGTTCAAAAGTCAATTAAAAATAGATTAGACATAACCTGATAAGCTTTGAACATACTGCATTTTCAGAGAACTATCATATTTGGGGTTCTGATGTGTGATGCAAAAGCAGCATGAAATCCTTCCCAGCTTATTTAGTTTTATTTCCAGATTTGTTTCAGAGGATAACTAATGCTGGAGGTAATTTTCTGGATGAAGTAAGTTTCCCATAATTTTTATTTTATTTTAATTCATTAGGCCTTTCTTGGCCTAAGTGGCCTGAATAAGGGGACAGCAGAGTCCAGTCACAAAATGAAGTTACACTCTCTCATCAAAGGGCAATTTTTCCTAAAGTAATTGCATTAGTATAGGTCAGTCAAGAATAATTGAGCAACTAAAATAAATTAAGGTTCTCTCAAATGGTCAGCTCCTTAAGAGGATCCATTATAATAAAAATGAAATATTAAAAGTTTAAAAATAAAATTCATAATGATCAACTAATTATTACTTTTCCTCTCCACTTAATTTAAGGGCTACAATTTAATTTAAGAAAGGACACTCAAACAGGGAGCATCTCAGAGACTGAAAACAGTCACAGGGCTGCTGCTGGGAGGTCCCACTGTGTCTTCTCCCACACTGAAATTCTCTGGGAGCTGGTTCAGTGGTAAGGGAAAATAAACAATGTGTTTGGGCAAAGATTAGGTAGCAAACCATCATCCCTGGAAGTTCAAAACACAAGTAAATGTGACACTTTCTGATATTGTTTAATGGGCAGTGTGATGTTTGGTTGAAGGTTGGACTTGATGATCTTGGAGGGCTTTTCTAAACTTAATGACTCTGTGATTCCATGAAATGGCAAAGGGAGTTACCTTAGACCAATATAGTAACTGACATAATCAACTAATACATTGGGTGTTTCTTAAAACACCCAAAATCGCATCAGAACTCTATTTTTAATACTCAGCCCAAACACAGAATCCTAGAATCCTGCAATCTCAGAATGGTTTGAGTTGGAAGGGACCATAAAGACCATCTCATTCCATCCCCTGCCATGGGCAGGGACACCTTCCACTAGCCCTGGTTGGCCTTGGACACTTCCAGGGATGGGGCAGCTCCTCTGGGCAAACCTGTGCCAACCTCCCCACCCTCCCAGGGAGGAATTCCTTGCCACCATCCCATCGACCCCTTGTCCTATCACATATACCTGCTTGTATGCTGTGACACACATGGAACTGCAGAACTTTTTGGACTGTCCCTCAATCTGCAGGACGTGGCTCTGCCCAGAGCCACTGTAGCAATACCCGCCACAGTATTCACAGCAGTTCATGGTCAGGTTGTTGGCCGAGCGGAACTGGGAGAAACAGGCGTCGCTGCAGAGCTTGTGCACCACGTTCTGGTAATTCACCTCGTGCCTGATCTGGGAGCAAAGGAGGAGTATTCAGCAAGGACAGACAGAATATGTGTGCTCATCTCTGAGTTGTGCTGATCTAAAGAAATTCAAATGAAGGAATTTGCAATTACCACGGCATTCTTCTGGCACATGCTGCACTTGCTGGAAATGCTGTTGGTGTGGATAGTGACAATGGGTTTCCTTTTCAGTTCGTACGTGGACAGACAAGACTGGCTGCAAAAATCCTTGCTGGAGTCTGTGTTATCAAACTGGGCAGTGATTACATCCTTTGGATTTAGAATTTCTCTATGGAAAAAGAAAAACAAAAACAGAGATAAAGGATTTATGTTGGTTTCATGTCAACTTGCTGTCCTTGCTTCTTCTGGACAGTAAACATTCTCCAGGAGACGGTGGATCCATTTAATTTAAACCTCTCATTTTTGCTCCCCAAATACCTGAGTCAATTTATTTTTCCTGTTAGGAAAATAGATAAGAAGTGCAATTCTCAAGTAGGTATTTTGTGAAACATCTTGTACCTGGACTGAGGAGTGGCCTATGACACAAGCTGTATCATCACATCTTTTCTAAAGGAACTGGGAGAAAGTAACTGTTTTGCACAGTCTCCACTAATAAAAAATTTAGAAAGCAGGATATGTGGAATAATTCCCTTTAACAATGACCACACCAATCACAAGGTAGGGAAAAATGAAAGGTCACAATTTCTAATCACTAGTTCAGTCCACCATGGCCTGATGAGTATTTTATCTCCCATCTAGAGTGTTGTTTATTTGCTGCTGGATTTAACAAACTGAACTTTCTCCTTATTCTCTGTTTCGAAACAGTCCTTCATGGAAAAGTTTCAAAGCCCTGTAGTCAGAAAACTAGGAGAAAATACTTATACAACTTTCTTGCTTGGAAGGATGTCTCCTTCTCACTTACCCTGTCAGAGCTAACCCATTTTTCATTAGAATAAATACAAATTACAGCCAAGACTTCTAAACTTTGTTACAAGGCCTTTTCACACTGAGACAGCAAGTGAAAAGAATAATTAATTGAAGCCTCAAGTTTAAGTTCAGCTGCCCTTGTAAAACTCAGTAAATTTGTTGTTGAAGAAATGATAAACAAAGCAGCATTTCTTTGGCAAAGTAACTTTCATAACTAAAAATAACACCTATGAATAATTCCCTACAAACAGACTGTAGCACAATCAGACTGGAAATTATTTGCCTCAAGTTAGTGTATAGTAATGACATCTTATAGACCCAGGCATAAAGGTCTCCTTTTGCTAATTTGGACATAATAGAGATGAACAAAAAAATTTAATAATTAAAATGATTGCTAGAGCTGAAGATTCGAACCTGTGCATCCAACAGGACTGTGGGAAATGTAGGTATTTCCTAGAGGGTTTTTTCCAGGCAGGCTCACAAAAGCCAACCTCACCTTTCCACCTGGGTAGAAAGTAACTGATTTGGGGGCTGAAACCCCAATTACCTAAAAACTCAATTCTTAATAAATTTTACCTCTCTACATCTGACAAAAAAGCAGTGAAATATTTTGAAGGTCTAAGACTTATAAAAATCTGAGATTACAGAATGGAGCCAGATCAGAAAGTTAATTTTTTTTCTTTTTAAGAATCTAAGGAAACATTCTGCCTTGAATACATTATTTCACCCATGTTTGGCTTCATTTTAGGGATTCATAAATCTATTTTCCTCCAGAAGAAAAAAAGCATAAAATACTTTTTGAGAAGGTACTCTTGTTAGTGGTTCTGAGAGTGCAATGACATTTCGAAATGGCAGGAAAACGCAGGACCTTTTGAAATGCAGTTTTTCATATTGGGCTCATTTAAATCTAAAAAATACCCACTTCACCACAGAGGCTTTTAAACGTGTGTATGTAACACCCAATTAAGGAAAGAGAACTGCCAGCAGACAGACCAATTAACAAGGAACACCATCAGCCCCCAATCTCTGAAGGGAAGAGTGAGAGCAGCAGCGCTACAGCCACAGCGAGAGGCGTAAAACCAGCACTGAAGCCTTTCATTATCTGCTTGAATATCTATTATTACTAGAACAAATTAAAGCACTGTCCTACTTCGAGCAGCTGGAGCAGGTTTTCTTGGTAGAAGCTGGTGGGCGAGAAGCTGGAACGGTGTATCCAGTGAGGCACAGTGTGGAGCAGAAGAGCTGGGTCGAGCCTTTCCTCTGGTAGGCAGTTTGCCCCTTCTGCAGGACTTTTTTACAGCCAGAACAGGAAACCCGAACAGCTGTGCCTGGAACTGAAGGGAGCATTTTGCTCATGCCAGAGGATGCCACAGCAGGCTGGAAACCTGATGACAGCTGTGGAGCTAGGAAAAAAAAACACACAACCACACAGAGAAAACACAGTGTAAGTGTTAGGGATCCATTACACAGAACTCACTGTGTGCTGGGGCAAGCACAAGGCTCGTGACTTTATTTGGGTTGTCAGGGTCTAGAGGAGAATCAAATAGCACATGAACTCTCCAGAAATACATGCCCTGTGCTGGGTTTCTGCATAGCAGATTTTTTTAACTGCTATTAAGGCAGAGAATGCACTTTCAGCATCCCTTTCATGGCATCATAGAATGGTCTGGGTGGGAAAGGATCTTAAAACTCATCCAGTTCCACTCCCTGCCATGGGCAGGGACACCTCCCACCAGCCCAGGTTGCTCCAAGCCCTGTCCAACCTGGCCTTGGACACTTCCAGGGATGGGGCAGCCACAGCTTCTGTGGGCAACCTGTGCCAGGGCCTGCCCACCCTCACAGGGAAGGATTTCCTCTCAATATCTAATCTAATCCTGCCCTCCTTCAGCTTAAGGCCATTTATCACATTCATTTCTCCCTGTATTTCACATTTAATTTTCCTTTGCCTCAAAAATACAATTATTCTATAACCTCAACTTCGTTGTCTCTAAACCAAACTAGTTCTTTATTCCTACTGGGGTCAAGACATAGGAAATGAAATGCAGAATAACCTGCAGGACTATTGCAAAGGTGACATATTTTACAGGTTTAAATGAAGTTAGTCTTGCCTATTCCTTACCAACAGGATTGCCACTGACTGAAAATACAGCACTGATTTTCAGCTCCCCTTCCTGAGATTTTGGCTGTTGGCCGTACTCCTAAAACAAAGGGAAAGGAAAAGGAGAACAAATACACACATGTAATCACAGGTTACAGGATTTCCATTCTTTCACAATGCTGCATTGAACCCTAAGGAAGAGTGAGTGTCCTAAGCCAGGGGACAGTGTTGCTGTCTAAGCACCACACACAGAACATGCAAACCACACCTGAGGGTGCACAAATGGAAAAGCAGAGCTCCCTGGTGCACTCCCCTCTCCAGCTGTGCTCCAAGACACCTCAGAATTTAGCCAAAGCTTCAGGAAATCTCTGCTTTCCACTCACACAAACTTTCTATCTGGAAGTGCTTTGCAGCCCTTGCCCCTGTTTGTCTTCACACTCATGAAGGATAATAATGGAACAGAGCTGGGACCTCGAAGAGAAGGTCTCTCTGTATTAACCAGGAGCTAGAACCATGGTGCAGTCTGAGGTGAAGCTTTGCAGCAGATCAAAGCTGGCACCTTCACAGCCAGACCATGAGAGCCCCTGCTCAGCCTGGGGAATCACCTCACACTTGGTGCAGGATGAGAAAATCCCCATGGACAGCTGCCTGTGGAATAGCTGCCATGCTGGAAATGACTGGCTTAGTCCCCAGCAGCTCTTCAGACCGACACCACGCTTCCTGCCCCTGCTCTCTCCAGAAATCCAAGCCAGAAAGCAGCTTGGAACACTCCACATGTAAATCTTAATAGGCTGAAAAGTATAATCTCTTGGAACTACAGAGATGATAAGATTTAACCTCCTTCCAGCTATTTGGGAGTTGTGAGGCAGGATGTCATGTTCTGACTGAGCCAAACTCACAGTTGCTGCCTGGCTGCCAGGGAAGCCACTTCAGAGTCACTCTCTCCCTTCCCAGTGACAGTGAGCTGCTCCTCCTGCCTAAACCAGCTAATAAAATCCCACAGAACACTTCTCTTACTGCTGGGGGAAACTGAAAGTTTCTACTCTAAGACAACCAAACTATTTCTCAACAGGTTTCCCAGGAGAACAGGCAATGGTATTCCTTGATTGTGTGACCTGTCAACTGAAACACTCAAATCTCAGCTAAGAGAAGCTCTAAGTTGGGTATGGGTGTGCTGTGATAGGATTTTAAAGCACCATTTTTACTATTAGTATCATTTTAAAAAACAGTTACTTGCAGACATACAGTGTTTTAAGCATTTTAACTGCAGTTTTACCCTTAGTCAATACTAGGAAGAGAAATGGAGGCAAATCCTGACATCAACTGTGCATGATCAAGCAGTTTCTCAGCAGAGTAGCAATGCTGAAAGCCAAAAACCTTCAGCTCCAACTATTGGTTATAACAAGAAATGCTCTTATCTTTCAGGAAATATTAAAAAAAAACACAAAGCCCCCCCCCCCATAGTAATTCCAATCTAAAGCAAAACAAAATGAACTCAGTTCTCCTACTTTTCAAGTACCAGGCAAAGTTGATAATCACAGGATTTTACTCCAGGAAGGAATATTTTGAACCATACGATATTTGACATTTAAATTCTTCAAGTCTTCATTTTTACTTATTAATATGATCTTTGATAACCACAGACATCTTGCCTTGCATTCCACACAAATCCACACAGCAGATGCTATCTTGGGAGGACAAAAGAAGAGACAGATTTAACTACCCTACACGTGGTTTGACATCCTATAGGCTTAAGCAAAAATACACCCAAACAATCCCACAGAGACTGAAATCGGAAGGGCAGTGAAATCTGAAGTTGCAAATACTTTACTTCTTTATTAAGTTGAGAATATTGTGGGAAAAGAAGAAAAAATGCTGGGAAGACAGGCCCAGAGAGCAGAGGAGGTTTAGCAGAAGGACACAGAGTGATGCTAAAAACTAACACCTGCCCATGAACACCAACACTCCCGTGTCGGTGCAAGGGGATGGATCACTTTGGGAAGCTTTGCACACCTTTAACACAAAAAGTTTGGCATGTATCATCATAAAAAATGTCAGTCTCGAATAAGAAAGTCACTTAAACATGTTTAAATTGACCTCACTGATGTGTAAGTACTTAAATATTTTGCTAAGACCTCTAAGTGTTAATTTAAAACAAGAACAAAGAACCACTGTGCTTGTAAAAGGCAACCTTTAAGAAGGGAATAGCAGGAATATTCTGCTTTAACTCACATTTCTAACTGTGACTACACACAAAGTATTCACCAAAACGTGATTTACAGTTTATTTCCTAGTTAGACTTCGATAAAGTGTCTATATTGCCAAAGATTTAATAACAGAAGTTTTACAGCACTTGGCTTTGTTTCCAAACTGAAAAGCAAAACATTTTCAGTGACAAGGTAACAAGACATCAAAAAGTTGGGGGGGGAGGGTTGGGTTTCATGGTAGTGTAAGAGGGAAAAATCCTTCTACTAAACTATGGTCTTCAAGTTAAATTTCGGGCAACAAACCAAATAAATTGCTGAATTTATGTTCAGCTTATGCGGTCAGCTGTCAGACCAAAATGAGAAATGCAATGGGAAACTTACCTCAGAATTACCAGGTTCATCTTTAATTTTGTCTAATAGTCCCTGCTGTGGGGCCATAGCTTTATCATATGCGTCATCCAAAGGCTCCTCCTTAATTCTAATATTTGGTGCAAAGGAATTCCCCAGCTCTTGTCCAATAGATTCCTTACTAGAAAATAGGTAGCTAGACTCCTGAAACAATAATATGAAAAAGAATTCACCCTCCTGCATCTGCCACGAGGAGTTGGGCTGCTGCCAAGGGGAGTTTGTGGTGCAGACCAAGAGATTTGGGTCCTGCCACTGGAAGGTGGGAGAAATGCTGGGCAGCAGCTGCTGCCTCGACCTCCCTGCAGCCCCCTCTCTCATCCCACCCCCAAGCCTTTCCACTCCTCTGGCCGAAGCAGAAGCCACCCAGCTCTCTAAGTTGGTTGGTTGGGAGTGTCTTCTGTGGGTACAGCTGTTCCCTGGCTCATGTGGAAAAAAGGCAGCAGGTCAGGTGGATGCATCCAGGTCTAGATTCGGCTCACAGGTCGCTCAGACCGTGCTGAACAGGAAAAGTGGCTACCAAAAGAATCCTCAATCCAAAGAGAGGGTCAGAAAAATTTTACAAAATTATAGGCACTGTTTAAGTAGCACAGATGTCTAAGAGTCAGAAGACCAGTTTCCTTGACACTCGAATTTACACTCAAATACAAAATACGTATTATTTTGAATTATTCCAGCATATTGCTGCACTTGCAAAAGTGGTTGAAAGATCTATAGCTTACCCTGAAGTTAGTTTCTGGAGTTTGTGGCGCTAACTGCGTCCGTAATGTTTCTTCTACTTGATTATGAACTGAGGAAAACATATACATTAAATAGAAATGAATACAGGTTCCAAGGCATTTCCTTTAAAACTATCAGAGTCTCAGCCTGCTCCCCAACCCCAGAGTCTGACAGAACCTCACCAGTATTAAACTACTCCCTTTCTCCTCCCTGCAAGTAAGATGGTAATCCCTAAAGAGAACTGATGTTTTAATTATTCTATTGGATCGTTACTTTCCCGTTCCAACAAAATGGTTGTAAAATCCCAAGGTGAATTGTTCATTCAGAACTCTCCACACCCCAACAGGTTCTGAATTCTCCCCTGTTTTGACATTGCAATCAAAAAATACTTTTCAGAGCAAATACTTTTCAGTGCTTTCAGCTTTTTCTTTGCTGTTCTGATCTTTTGTCTTTTCCCCCCTTGTCAGGAAATAGCAGCTTCTGCTTTTTTAGACTATATACTTTAAAAAAACTGGATTTGCCTAGATACTGGATGCTACAACCCATGTACATTTACTATTCCTGTTTCAGCTACTGACTACTCTACCTGCAGAGTATTTACAATTTTCTGGAATACATCTTTTCTACTGATATATTCTTCCCTTGATTTCTAACTGAAGGCAAAAGTAAAGAGCCATCTTTAACTCTTCTTTATTTTAAAAACATCTCTCTTGTTTCTGCCTTGTTGGTGCCACCTGGAAGCACTGACTTTAAGATGCTGTTGCTGAACATATCAAGTGTAAATCTCAGAACTGTAAGCTGTGAATGTGGACAAGCAGCCAGGAGGCCCTCACGTGCTGCTCACCCTCCCTCTGCTGAATAAGATTAAATCACGTGTTCCAGCCTGGTTATTCTTAACTCCTTCATTCACTGTTCTGCTGGAATTTTCAGAGCTTGGGAAGTCAAAAATAAGTGTGTGGGCAGCAAGACTATGGTGACTGTCAAATGAGAAAGGGATTTCAGGCATCTCTGTTTCTCTCCATGTTGGCTGGACAAAGTCCAAGACATGAGTATTTGAGGAAGAAGGAGAGCAGTCTCCTGGGAAAAGCAGATCTCAAGCTACACTCTGGCTTAGTTCCTGCAGACACTAATACCTTTCTAGCAAGCCTTTCCCTGATGCTACTATCAAAACCATACTGCTTTAAATAGCTAGACATCAATGAAGAATTGGTACAAAAAAATAATCTTTACTGGCCATCAACTTAACCTAAACTTCATCAGCTTTTCTCTTAAGGAGTTCCACAGTTTATAAAAAAACAGTAAGAAAAACCAAAAGGAAGCTTGAATTGTCACCCAGCTTGGTTTAGGAAACCACAACAACAAAGGGTATGCTGAGGCTCTGTAACAAGCTGTGGAGGATGAGACCACCCTTAATGCTCTGCAAATCCTCCACTTAAAGAGAGTTCACTGGATTTCAGGGTTCTTCATAAAATGCTCCCCCCTACACACAGCTCTGCCTGTTCTCTTCAACAAGGTGATGTTTTTAACAACTGGCCCTGTTGCTAATTCCTGTCTAGTTCTTTCTTCCTCTTTGCTGGGCAGTCAGGTGGCAACAGTTACCTGCTTTGTCAACAAAACTGCTTTTCAACCTAGAATCCATATCTTTAGGGGTTTTTTCCAACCGTTTTTCACGTTCTTGAAAATGTCCTTCTCTCTTCTTATCCTTTGCTGCAAAAGTCTCTTTGCCGTTATCTCGTGCTATGCTATAATCCTTCCGAAGGGATTTAAATACAGGGGCCTGTTCAAAGCGGGCAGGGAGATCCTTCTGGGTTGCATTCGGAATCTGGATTTCCTTCTCACTGTCCAGTTCGTGTTCTGGAACTCTCTTGCCCTCTTCCAGATGATCTTCATCGTGAACTGCTGAAGAAAGAGTGTCTTTTGGAGTGAAATTCTGATCCTCTTCGTTGTCACTACCAACAACAGGTATGCCTGCAAGATCCCCAGAGTTCAGAAAATAATCATGGTCATCACCCTGCAGGGAGTTTTCAGGTCCTGTTTGATTCGATATTCCGTAAGACAAGCTGTCGAGGGCAGGTGTTAAGTTGTCAGTGTCCTCAGACATTTCTGCATCCAGAATTTCATCACCTAGGGAGAAAAACAGCCCAGTAAACAGACAGAAAACTGACCAACTTCATGTGTAACAAAGGAGGAGGGTGAATGTCCTTTGCTAATCTGGCTGATGCTGCAATTGCTTGAATACTCTTGGCCTTCTTGGGCCAGCATTGCTGCTAAAACACTGCTGACAGAGAGACAGTTCAGTCCCCATTACCACTCTGAGGCAGAAAATGAACTCAGTAAAACTAACCATGGAGAGAAAAAACATTAATTTCCATTCATCTCACTTGTAACACTTGTGGAGAAGGCAATGCAAGGGAGGGGATGAGCAGCAAGGGCTGGAAGAAGGGCAAGGCAGTCTTGTTCAGTGGCAATGATACTTCCAAGAAATGTGTTGTGAAACTATGGCCTCATAGAAATAAACAGAAATACTTACATTTTTCTGTAATATCAAATACAGCATCAGATTTATCTTCAAACTGTAAAAAAGGAAAGCACTGTGTCATTATCTTAGTCAGCTGCCATGTACTTCACTAAAAAGTACCTGATCAAAACCAACCAGAAGGATCATAATTCCTTCTCCTTCCTTCCTTGCCCCAAGGAAATTTTTACGAATTAAGACTGTTACATCATTGAGAAGCCACATTTACCCTAACAAGTTCAGAATACACAGAAAAGACACACAAGGAAAATGTAGAAACAGTGTTGCTTCCCAGAGGGCAGAGGGGAGGGAATGGCAATTGTCTGTTCTACATGAGATACCGGGTCAAGGCCACAGGTCTGCCCTCTCTGATGCTCTATGAGCCTTCATTCCCTCTGAACATTATACATGGAAAACCAGGAGCACATACAGCTTCCAGTGCCATGGGCTGCACAGATCCAAGGGTTTCCCCTCTCTTACAGGGAATATCCCTTTTCCAGAGACAGGGAAGAGTAATGCTTAACTTCCCAACAGGCAGGAGACAACACGTGTCAGTGTGAGTGTAGGCACAGAAGAACCAGATGATGCCTGAGTGGTGCACAAACATCTGTTAGCACTAAACACCCTCTGACAGATGTTAAAGTTGACAGCAGGCTTGGATGCTGCCTGGAGAAGGATAATTAAAGTCTCCTTGAGAATGTCCAACTCATTAGCAGCCTTCCCTTCTACCCAAGAGATAACAGTAATTCATTGAAACCCTTTCTCTGTCTCGACAGCTCTACACTTTCTTTCCTGATAGATCCTGCTCACACTGCAATTCTTAAGCCATCTTAAGGAAAGTAATGGGATTTGATAGCAAAGGGATGAGCCCTAATTTCATTTAACTCAAGTCATGTAGTTGATAAATCCGATATTCCACAGGACTATGATGGGAACTATCAGTTTGGTAGCAGCCAGCTCTGGGAAAGGGTGACAAAGGATGATTCAATAGCAAAAAGTCCATCAGTCCCTTTCCAATACCACTTGCAGGTCTACAAAGACAAGGTACCTCCTTCAGCTTAACTGGACACACATGGAATAGTGAGGACCTGTCCAGCATGGTGAGTATCTACAGGATACTTTACCAAAACTTTCTAGTTTCTCTGAACAGATACTTGAGGCTAGAAAAGTGAAATGCAGAACCAAAAGAAAAAAAAATAATGTTACCCTTCCACAAGGTTGATGCAAGTGTCCCTGTAACTATCCACAGGGAAAAAAAGAGTAAGGAAACACCTCCAGGAAGGTTTGCAAGGCCTGAGCTGTTCCTGCTGTAATGATCCCAGGAGTGTCTCCAGAGATGCAAGCTTAATGTTGATCTAGAAGTCCACTCACAGTCAACTAACTTTACACTAGTGTAAAATTAATCCCCATAAATATTGGATACACTCAGTTCTCATACTACTCCTGAGGACAAGGACAGTGGTGGTGAGCTGTTTGAGAGAAGAACGTGAAAGGGAGCTTGTTGCCATTTGATAATAAGATCAGACCATGGGAGGCAAAAACAATAGCTCAGGTCTTTGTCTCTACACTGACCTTCCTTGATCCTTTTCTTGCTTCCTGTCAGCAACGCTCTACCCTCTCCAAAAATGTCACAACAGAATTTCGTGGTAGGATGAAGGAAGTTTTCAGTTGAGATGAATCACGAGTTCATCCTTTCCTCAGAACAGATTTGTATCAAAGTAGTTCTTTAACTCTTCAGATCCAGAGCACCTGTGGGAAAGTATTGCAGGTCCTACACAACCCTGGTTGCCTTATACATCCAAACCCTATGCACTCCTCGTCCTCCTCTGGAGACAACAAACCCTTTAACAACAGGTGACAACCCCAGGAGTGCTGTTATTAGGAAAAGGATACATTTTGCAGTCTGGATCTCTCTAACTGCTCCACTCAAAGAAACAACAACATGCAAGTCAGCACAAGGCACCACCTGCAGGAGCATTAGGGACTCCCACAAATATTTTGGACAATGTTGGAAAACATTTACAATCTACCTGGAAGGAATCCAAGACACTTTCCAAAAACAAGGTCATCCTAGGAGAAAAAAACAACCCTACTTTGTTTCCTTTTCTTTTGAGAGGCTATCAAAAGAAAAGATCATCTTGGAAATTTTCTTCCTTTAAAAGGTTTTTTGGTACAATGGAAAGTCTGTGTCTGTGGTCAAAGGCTTTCCCTGGAAATATCTATAAACCAGGAACTCCAGCATCTGACAATACCAGCAGCTTTATCTGAGCCTCCATGTAGTTTCTGATGGTGAACAGCATCAGAACTCCCACGTAGTGTAAATTCACAGGGAGGAAATCAGGGGAAGTGTTTGGATGATGGTGTCTGTGTGTATATATATGTACTATATACACCTAAATATATCTATCTGTATCTCCCCAATAAATTACTCATTCCATAAGTCTATAACTGGACTACCCCTGAAATGAGAGCTCTTTTTTTTTTCTGCATTAGTGTGGGGTATTTTCTCAATTACATACACGTGTAGTCCCTTCCTCAATCCTACTACAGTCTAGTTTAATGCCATCTCAGGAGGAAATTCTGGATATCAACAGTTACTCAATCAATCCTATACATTGGCTTTCAACTGGATTATGGTCTTGTATTACACAGAAATGTAAACAACAATGCCCAGCTTACTATTTCTATATTATTCTATTACAGTTCTGTAAGGCAATTCCCTCTCTCACACACTTTCTCTGATTAGCCATCACTGCCCTTAATTCCCTTTATTTCTTCTGCTCAGATTTTTTAAGACTTGGTGAGGAGTGGAGCAAAACTACTCAAGGGGCAAACCTGGAACTGATGGTGTTTCCTCTGGGTCACTTTTGACAGATATCAGAAGAGGTACCTCCATATCCCACATTAAATCCTCATCACTACAGAAGGAAAGTCTCAGGAACAGAAAGTTTTCTGTTAAAATACTGAGGCTTCTACTCCTCAACTCAGATCTCAAAACACACTTGCAGTTGTAAAACAAAACTCTAGAATATAATATTTTAAAACACCTTCATTCAATTGCTTTGCCCAATATTTTTCCAGAGAGTAATAATAATTAATCATACTTAGTGCTTTTAAACAGTGGAGATTCCCTGAGAGTTTAAGACACAACAGTTTAAGTTTGGTAGTAGTAAAATTCATTGGTTTAGGCTGTATCTTTCTTAGTTACTGTCTCATTAGCTAGTACTGCACACAAAGCAGTGCTCTGCCTACTCAGGCTGCAAAAACTAAATATATGAAAAAAATAAATTAAATGAGAATACAGAAATGGTGCAAAAACAATGAGGTATTCCTGGAAGCAATGTGACTTACTTTAAATTAACTGGTTTATACATAAAGACAACATTGCTTTTATTTATTTAAAAAAAATAAAAATTCCACCAGGCAAATTGCTATTTTTTTAATAGATGTACACAAGACTCTTGGAGTGAAGTGTCACAGCCCCAGCACCAACCCACCTTTGCAGGGAGCAGGGGACAGGCTGCTGTTTACACTTCAATACAATGTGCTAATTTGAAATAACTAAAAACCTGCTCCACACCTTAAGAGCACTCAGTGTTGCCATGGCATCCTCAAATCAAACAATTAATAGGTTATTTTTGTGCAACATAAAGAGAGAAGCTGCCTATGGCTACAGTATTGTTTTGTACGCAAAACAGAGAATTTCTTTCACAAATAAACAAAACAGTGTAACTACTTTACATACACAGACACATCTTTCTAGCAAGCTTTCTGAAGTTTGATCCCAGGTTTTACTGCATCCATAAGGAAGCAGGTGGTAAGAAAACTGCAGTTAAAAACAGAGGTGATTCTCAGTTCGCCTGTAGTTTCCTTGTCCCTCTATTTACAGCTTAACCCCTGCTCCAGAATCCATTCAACTGGTTAAGAGATCGTTTAAAACAAAACAAACAAAAAAACTGAATAATAATTAAAAAAAAAAGTAGTTTAAATTGCAAACGCTGTCCTCGAGGCAGGTGGGGCGAGCTCAGGAAGCATCCCCTGACCTTTCCCACATGATGCACCCCCGGCAGGGATGCCAGGGATGCATCCATCCATCCATCCATCCATCCATCCATCCATCCATCCATCCATCCCATCACGCTGCACCTCTGCCACGGAAAACTCGGCGACAGGAGCAGGATTGCACAGCCAGGGCTGCCTCCCCCCCCAAACCCCCCCAGCCCTGTGGGTCCCTACCTTGGGAGCAGCCGGCGAGGGCAGAGCAGAGGGTAACAAAGAGCCAGGCTGCTGCAGGTACCTGCCACAGGAAAAGAAGGGCTGCGGCAGGAAGAGAACCCGCCGGGGTCACAGCCATAGAGCCGAGCGCTGCCGGGCTGCCAGAGCCCCCCCTAGCCCCGGGACCCCCGGCACCACGCCGGCATTCCCGGGGGGAATGGGGAGGGGAGAGTGGGAATGGGGAGGGGGACACTCTGAGGTATCCGTGGGGCTCTCCTGAGCCGCGTGTGAGACTTTAAAAGCTTATTTTTTAATCTGGTCTGAGGGTAATTCAATGGAGACCGATGGGTGTTTTTAAAGGCAAATCCCAAACAATCTCCAGGAGGTGTAAAAAGACAAAGCAGGCATTTTTCAGCTGCTTGGGGCTCCCTAAGAAACTCAGTTTTACCTTGCATCTCACTTATTTATATCTTCAATTTTTAAGTCTCAGGACAGATTATTTAGGGACGAGCTACTCCCCTTTCATTCATGCATTTTAAGAATTCTGGACGATTCACCAGAAATGGAAGTTTATCATCCCTTTCTGTCCCCACGTTTTCCTGACATTCCTGAGTTTTTGAGTCAATTCCAAACAAATCTTATGGTTTCCATACCCACCCAACACACACACAGAACCTGCACACTGTTACCAACATATACAGGGCCAAGATGACTCTGACAAACACACAGAAAGTTATAGCAAGCCTTATTTTTTTCTGAAATATTGGTGAGTTTAATCTATACCTAAAAGAAGCAGATGGGGATCCAAGCCCTTCTCCCATTCATCCACAAAATCATGGATCTGAGAAGGAAGCAGCTCCACATGTGAAGGCTTCACCTTGCAATCAGAGAATCCTGGAATGGTTTGGGTTGGAAGGGAGCTTAAAGCTCATTCAGTCTCACCCCCTGCCATGGGCAGAGACACCTTCCACTATTCCAGGTTGCTCCAAGCCCCGTCCAACCTGGCTTTGGACACTTCCAGGGATGGGGCAGCCACAGCCTCCCCACCCTCACAGGGAAAGAATTTCTCCCTAATATTAGTTAATAATACCCACTTCCTTGCAATGGTCTTTGCAAAGACACCAGGGTTTGATGTGCTGATCTTTGGGCATTGCAAAATAGAGACACACAGAGACACAAACCACACAGCAACAAACCAAGACTTCCACAAGAAAGACTTTCTTTTCAAAACAAAGACTTTCTCTCCTCAAAATCTCACCCTGGCTCTGTGCTGAACTTCCCTGCTGCTGGTTAAGACACTACAAACAACTGCTAAGGCTGTGATTTTGGTTACACTAAATCTGTGAGAGAGCTGAAATAAAGATAATTCCTATTTATCACAGCATAAGGCAGAAAAACTCAATTGAAAACACAGGCATGTAAAAATCAACAATACTCGAGCAGGTTCCATATCACAACAATGTACATTTCTGCTGTGATGCTCAGCAGGTAATTCCTCCAAACCAAGAATTTCAGTTCAGTTACACATTTTAGCATCCCACAAGCAAAAGAGCATTTCCCAGACCACAAACACGTGCTTTTGGCCAAAGCTTTCAAAAGTATGGCTAGTGAGAAGATTATGTTCTGCAAAGCAGGGAATCCCCTTAATTCCATTTAACTCAGAAGCTGAGCAGCTCATTAAGAGCAAACCATGACTGTGTCTTTTAGGGAAAGCCAGTCCATACAATACTAATAAGTAGCAACCAGGGTGACAATCCAGGGAGCAGGAGCAGCACCAGAACCTCAGCAATATCCCTCTCCTCGATGTCTCCTCCAACAGGATCATTCACTATGCAGTAATCAGCTGCGACTAGTTATAATTACTAATTACTATAATTACTAATAGGAGGCAAAAACCCCCAGCCCCCTGTAAATTAATCTGTAAAGAGAATGAAACTCTAAACCCAAAGTTGCCTATCATCAGAACCTGTCCTCAAATGAGAAGTCCACAAGTTGGTCTGGCATGAAAACTGGGCAAATTTACAAGTGTAGCACCTTCTGTTTGTTGATAAACAGCAGGACCATCAGCCCTCCTTCCCAGCCCCATCTGCTGGCTCAGCTCAGCTCCCAGGAGGAACTGCAAAACTCTTCCCTTCTCCTCAGAGTTCACTGCCAACAGTTGATGGTGCAAACTGGAGAGCCTGGATGTGTATCCAGTTCTCTCTATTTCAGTATTTCTGTCCTTAAAGAGACAAAGTATCTGCTTTACTCTTCAATAAAGTAGATTCTTCTACTTTACACCTTCCCAACTCCAGCTTCCTTTTCACCTGTTCCACTAGTTAAGCACTATAAAATCTTGTTATAGCCTGCATTAACTGTGTTTCATAAAGCTTTCCTGAGCAAGTAGCACCATTTAAAGATGAATTTCAATAAAGATTAAGTATTTCCACTTACTTTTGACTGTTTTAACAAATACCAAGATTCACAAAAGTACACAAATAAGTTATTCAAAAAAAAATAAAAAAAGGAAGTACTCCAAAATGTCTCCTGTAGGAATTACTGCACAGTTGTGCTAATTCTGTCTCACGTTCTTCTCACCTAAATTTAGACAAGTAAGTGTTAGTTTATTAAGCTAATGATTCAGATTTCCTCTCTTTCCAATGGAAATTAAGAAATTCTGGCAGCAGCAATTTATCCTGCCCTAGGACTGTGGACCAGCTTTGAAAAAGGATCAAATGCACAATTAAAGTTTTGGGTTTGTTACCAAAAATCCGATGCAATAAATTTTGGTTATTACAATAATTATTATCATAGATTTTTTTACTAAAAACTTCAAAGGTATTAGACACAACACACTTTAAAACTATCTTGTATAGATAAGCCCTGTAATACCTCAAGTTACAAAGAAAAGCAGGAGTGAGGTCCAAGAGCTCTTACACCTTTACAGTGCTCACAGAATGGAAGCTGGAAATCATCAACCACCTGAACCAACTTGGGCATTGACAGAAAACCTTGAGGTTCATTAGATGAAATGACCTAGTCTGCCTGCAAGACCAATTCAGGGAAAGGTCAAGGGGAATGGAAGGAATAATGAGATAAAACAGTTGCTAATCACAGAATCACAGAGTGGTTTTTTGGCTTGGAAGGGACCTTAAAGATCATCCAGTTCCAACCCCAAATGAGAGAAAACTTCAGGAACTTTGGGAGTGATTTCAGAATTGATATCCACGATCCTAATGATGCAAAGAGCCTTGAAGTGGGCACAAAGAGCTGAGTTAACCTTCTGTATTTCACATGGTGTGAAAAGTCTTACTGTAAATGCCTGAGGTCCATTATGCTTATTTTTAGGAGAATTCAAAGATTATGACAATAAAGCATCCTTAGAGGTGCATAAGCCTTGGCAGGGAAATGCTTTCAGGGTCTTTGCACCATTCTGGAGTAATTTGCTGAGATGATCTCCTTCAATTTTTAATTAAAGTCATGCAAAATTAAAAATCTTTTTGCAAACAGCTGTTTTATTGATGTGGATGCCCAGGGGTTCACCTGTTCACATCAAATTAATTTCTGAGAGCCCAAGTGTCAAATTTCAGTTCAACTCAAATTGTCCTGTCTAGTCCAAGGGGTTACAGAGAACTGCTGGAAATAAATGAACAATCCAATCAAAACATAAACTGTTTAAGACAACAATATTGTATACAAATTAAAGCTGAACTGCCACAAATATTATTATGAGCTACATAAAAAACCATACTAGCAGCCACCTTTCAAGCTAATCTTGAAAATATTTGTAAGTTTGAAAAGTTAAACATGTTAAATATTTTCCTTAGAATATACAACAGTTTTGATATGGGCAGAAATGAACCTGCTCTAAAACAACCTAGCCATAAAAACTTTCCAGATACTATTAAAAATCAAAATTAGACAAACTTCTGTGTCAGTCTTAGACTGGCAAACACTGTTATTCAGTTTGTTGCTCATTATTGTGGACTGAGCAAAGAGATGGTGATTGCTTATCCATGGGATTTCCAACATGCCAGTTCCATGTGTGTGCTTCTGGAATAATATTTACAAAAGATTTAAATACAGAAAAGAACAATTCCGAAAACACCAGCTCTTGCTAAGCTCCTCTCTGAGGAAATCATTATATTAGTCTTCAGTTTTTTCCATGCAAACGAAAATAATTTTTATAAGAAATGCTCATTATGCCTTAAGCACAGGACTTGGAAGAGTCCAATGCCATGGAAGTGGACCACTGTGAGGAAGAGCACTGGGATATGCAGCTCTTCCCTGACCTCATTAATTACTGGGAGATTCTATGTGCTGGATTTATGGTTTGCTAATCTCACTCTTCACAGGTTCCATCAGCCACTGGAGGAGCCTGGAGGGATTCACTTCTCCCCATGTTCCTCAAGAACATCTTGGTGCAACACTGGGAGGGAAGACAAGGAATTCACTTCCCAAGACTCTGAAGATTCCAAACAGACAGAGTGCAGGGCCCTGGTGCTACTCTTTGTTTTGAACAGCTCACAGAAGCTGTTCTGGCACAATTAAACATAACCTTGGTGTCAGACTTCAGACTAAGAAGGGGATTTTCCATAGCCTGCAGGGATACATGGAGCAAAAACCAATGGAGACTTCTAGACTTGGCACCCAGGGAATAATTAGCCAACTGATAGAGAAATGATTTTTCCTGAGACCAGTGAAGATGATGCTGACTTGATGATAATTTGTGGAATAACAGACAAGTTTGAGAAGAAAAAAAGGCAATTTCCTCTTTTTCTGCTCATGACACCAAGTAACTCAACACCAGTTGCGTGTCAACGCAACGAGCATGAAGAGACAAGACCCCAAGACAGACTGCACGACCTCTGACCAACCTGTTCCAACACCAGACTCTTGCCATGGTGTGAAACTATTTCCTGCCACTTCAGTTGCTGGGAATGAAGTTTAATTCAAAACTTCTTAGGTTACTGTCCTGTTTACAGCCACTTCCCCTTAAGCTTCTTGCAGCCAGCCAAAATTTGATCCCCCAAAGACCTGCACGTTTATGTAATGTCTGTGAGCAATTCCACAAAATTCTTGGAGTTTGCTCATAAATAAGTGCCTGAAACACAGAGGTCTGAGACAATTCACTGATGGTGCTCATTTCCATGGCTGCAGAGTAGTCAAACATCTACACAACTCACCCTATGAGACCCTGGGAGGTCAAGTGTTCTGTTCAACACCAATTCGTTTCACTGTAATCACAAGCTGCAAGTTCCCTGAAACAAATTCAGCAAATTAACCTTCCCTCACATACAGCAATGGAAAACTTGAGCCTCTGCTCTTGTCTTTCTTTCTCAAGGCTGGAGAACGGGAAAACCTCTTCATCTTTGGGAAAAGGGAACTGGACAGCTCAGAGTCTTGTCGTGAACTATGGACTTCCACACAAGTACAAGTGTGACTTAACCTCATTCCTAGCCCAAAGCTTTCAAGCAAAAGCTACACATGTGCAGGAAAGAGGCCTGGACTCACTCCAAGATTATTTTCAGCACTGCTTAAAAAGTTATTCTCCCTCAGCTCCCTCACAACTACAAGGTGTTGACCACAAAGAACCTCCCACTGGTTTAAATGATGAAGAATTTCTTCAGGTAAGGTTGGACTTGATCTTGGAGGTGTTTTCTAACCCTAACAATTCTAAGTAGATGAGTATGGACAGTGTGCTTACAGACCAAGAGGTGACAATGACAGACCAACCCACGACACTCAAAGACCAGGTCCTGGGATGTGCACGGCTAAAGAAACTGGCACAAAGGTTACAGACAAGCCCTGGGATGGCCATGGCCAATGGAAGTCACCCAGGGATTATGGACAAGCCCTGGGATGGTCATGGCTAATGAAAGTCATCTAAGGGCTACATCCAAGAGCTGGGATGGCCATGGCTCATCGAAGTCACCAAGGGTTACATCCAAGAGCTGGGATGGCCATGGCTCATGGAAGTCACCCAGGGGTTACATCCCAGCCCTGGGATGGCTATGGTCAATGGAAGTCACCCAAGGGCTACATCCAAGAACTGGGATGGCCATGGCTCATGGAAGTCATCCAAGGGTTACATCCCAGCCCTGGGATGGCTGTGGTCAATGGAAGTCACCCAAGGGTTACAGACAAACCCTGGGATGGCCATGGCTCATGGAAGTCACCCAAGGGTTACATCCAAGAGCTGGGATGGCCACAGCTCATTGATCTCACCCAAGGGTTACATCCCAGCCCTGGGATGGCCATGGCTCATGGAAGCCCCCAGGGGTTACAGCCCCAGTCCCAAGCACTGGATGGCGCTGCCATCTTGACCCCCACTGTCCCGCATGGGCAAAGACCAGCAAGGACATCGTGCTTCAGACAAGGAGACGGACGGCTGCGGCGGCTCCCGCTTAGCTCCAAGTTTATTATTCGAGTGATGCCGAGGCTCTCGTGGCCACGCTGCCCGGAGAGCGCCCTGGGGGCGAACCGCGGGGGAGCCGCACGGGCCCCTCCGCCGGAGCGGCCTCTCTGCGGGCCCGGGGCCGGGCACCCCGGCGTGCTGGGGGGGGCTCGCTGCCCCCGCGACCCCCGGCAGGGCCGCGCCTCGCCCGCCGCCCCCCGCCCGCGCCCCCCGCGCCCCCCACTCACCCTGCGGGGCCCGGGCCCCTCCTCCTTGGCCTCCGCCATGTCGCGCCCCCCCCTCAGCTGTCCCAGC
>JAWWEW010000060.1:3519312-3530988 GCA_035583185.1 Anabacerthia variegaticeps
TCCCGCTCCCGGCCAAGGCCGCGGCCGCCGCTCCCGGAGCTGCCCCGACCAGCCCAGCGCGGCGCCGCCGTTGTGCGCATGCGCCGCGCGCCTGCGCGCCCCCGCGCCTGCGCGCGCGGCCGGGGCCGGGGCTGGGGCTGAGGGGGGTCCCCTCAGGGTGAGGGGGGGAGTCGTGACGGGAACACCTCGGGAATGCCACGGGAATACCCCTGGAATGCCGCGGGAGGGGGCTGTGCGGGTTTTCCAGCCGGCGGGGAGCTCGCGGCGCGGCTGCGGGGCGGGTGGCGGTGGTGGCAGGTGGGGCGGGGGGCGCCGGGCCCTGAGGGGCCTCAGGGGTGTCCGCGCTCAACGGGGGCGTTCCCCGGTGAGGAACAAACCGAGAGGGACACACTCGGCACGGGGATTGTGTGGTTTAAGAGTTGGGTGCTCCACAAACCGGGCATCCCAATTTATCAACGCTTTTTGGTTGTTTATATGTTTTAGCAAGCAAAGGAATTAGTGGTCGTTGGCTGCAGGTTGCACAGTTCTCCTATTCATTTGTGTTCTGTTGGTTAATCATTCCCTCACTTCCCATGCTCAGTCTTCCTCTTTTTTTGGGTTGGGGGGTTTCTTGGGTCTCTGGTTGGAACATCCCCCTGCCAAAATTAACTTTAACAGGGCAATTCTACCCACAAATAATTTACCTTTCTAACACGTGGACATCACTTGGAACTCATTGGCCTCTCTCTCATTTCACAGATCAAATCTCCCTTCTTGTTGATGACGCTGGAAAGTCTACAAGGATCAAACACCAGTGACCATCCTGTCTCAAGGAAGTTTTTATGTATTCCACATTTTGCAACACCATGGTCTGTGGGTGCCACAGCACCTCCCTCACATGGCACCCTCCTCACCCTTTTGGTTTGTTTTGCCTCTGCTGCATCACCCCTGAGTTAATTAACTTTGAACTAAGTAATTTTGTTAGCGAATTTAACATTCCAAAATGTGGAAAGTGTAAAAATTTTCTTGAGAAAGGATGTTCTCCGGTATTTGATCTTTGTAGACTTTCAAGCCTAATAAGCAAGAAGGGAGGTTTAATCTGTGAAACCAATAGCAGCCAACAAGTTCTAAGTGATGTCCAGGTATTGGGAAAACAAATTAAAGGCTGAGTCTTGATGTGCTTCAGTGATCTCAGACCTAGGGGGAGGTTAGCAACACTTGGGAAAAGAGGATACCCACTGATAGTGGTCACAAGGAATGCAGGATTTATGGGACATCTGGTAGAACTCCCTAAAGAAGGAAGAAACTAATAAACCCAACTCAGCAATTGCGCTGAAATCAGCTCTAACTGGTAAAAGGTAATTCTGGCAGGGGCAGATCCTGACCCCCGACCCAAAAGATGTTGCAATGGATGGTTTGTATTTGACCATGTTTTTCCTCACCTGGTGTTGATCAAAAGTTCATACATGGCTCTGAGGTCTTAATCCACAAGGATTTGCATATCTATTTAACCTGAAATACCCAAGAGGTCACATTTCTCTGTAACCTTTCAAGGTTAAAACCTAAATATTTAAAGCTCTGGAGCACTGACTCTCATTTTTCTCCTTTCCAATAATTAGCACGCTCAAGGCTTTAGCAAGGCATAGGCTTGTTAAGAAAACATTTGAAACTATGTGCAAGATTATTGAGTTTTTTATTGTGGCCAATGTCAGACATTCCCAGCACCCACCAGCTGATAAGGACAATGTGTTCCTGTCTCTTTAATAATTAAATAATCTACCTGCTAATTAAAACTTTGTCTTAAAGGGAAATCTCTACTTCCCAGTTTATCTGATTTGCACAATTAAAGGGTGGTGTTGAGCAGCAGCTGCATTTCAGTGGTGACTGAAGTGATCCTTATGTAAACACTGCTGGCTTGAAACACTAAATACAGAATACTGGGATTCATTTCGGAAATCCTGTCAGGTCTCTCTTTAGAAATCACGGCATTTCAAGGACAGAGAGATAATGAATGTGATAATTTAATAATCTTTTCACTTCTACAATAGTCCTCATCCTGAAATCTAAATTAAAATAATCCTTATCCTGAAGTCTAAAATAATTCGAGTTGATGAGTTGAATGGGCACAAAATACAGTAACAACAAAAAAATTAATAGATTTTTTTTTGAAGAGTTAGAAATTCTAATATAGTTTAAATATAGGGCTGCACGTGTCAGGGTTCCCCCAGCACATCCACCAGGGTGTTGAGGACAAAAGGCCACACATAACTAAATATAATAAACAGTAAACATTCATAAATGTAATGAAAATTATGAGAAATTCAAGTGTTCAGAAGTCAGGAGGAAGATCTTAAAAGATGAGTCTGGTTTAGGAATTAAGATACTAAGGAAAATAAACTTCTTTTTTTCTTTTTGCTCTCTGGTTTTTGAGGTATTACAGAGGCTGCCTTCATGTTTTCAGGCTGAAGTTCAGGAAGTGTATATGTTTGTGTTGATTAAACCTATATTTTCATGTAAACCCAGTGCCAAATGCTCAGGCATTCAAGATAACCTCAAATACCACAAGAATTCCAGTGGCGTCACAAGGCTTGACAAAACTGTTGTAACTTCTTGGGGCTACATTGTAAATAGTACTGTATAAAATGAGAAGTTTATATAACTTGTTCAAGCATTCTAATGAGAACACACATCTTCATTTCATCACGTGGTTCTCCTCAGTAAATTAGGGAGTGATGGAAATATCTGAACTTTCAACATGCAACTGAAAATGCTTTCAGACCACTACACAAAATATTTTGTTAGAAATAGATCCTGTCACTAAAACAGGTCGTAAATCAACCGTGTGCTGTTGAAGTGTCTGCCTGCTGAAGGTTTGCTGAAGTTGACACGATGATGGACAGACAAGGAAGTGACAATGAGGGTTCAAAACCAGCTCAACCCTGGTGTGGTCTGAGGCATCTCAGCCCATTCTCTGTAGGGTGTTGGAACCAGGGCAGGATTTTCTGCAGCTTCTTCAGACCTGACTTACTCTTAACTCTGAGTTGTTGTTGTCTTTTTCAGCCTGGAGAAGAGAAGCTTTGGGGTGACCTGACTGTCGCCTTTGGAATGGAGCGACAAGATAGATGGACAGAAACTATTTCCAAGGGCCTGGAGTGACAGGACACAGGGAATGGCTTCCCACTGGCAGAGGGCAGGGTGAGATGGGATATTGGGAAGGAATTGTTCTCTGGGAGGGTGGGCAGGCCCTGGCACGGGTTGCCCAGAGAAGCTGTGGCTGCCCCATCCCTGGAGGTGTTCCAGGCCAGATTGGACAGGGCTTGGAGCAACTCGGTCCAGTGGAAGGTGTCCCTGCCCATGGCAGGGGGTGGGACTGGATGATCTTGAAGGTCCCTTCTAACCATTCTGGGATTCCGCTCTTCTAAATGAACTGTCTGTACTAATGTGGCTAAAAAAGACACCGCAGAATATGTAGATAATGTGATGATGGCTCCTGAAGAACAGAGTGAGATAAATGCCTGGATAAGGCAAGGAAAAGATAAGATTGTTCCACTGTATTGTTTTTGAATTGCTTTTTAATTCACCCCTGGAGTGCCCATATTCCAATCTGCTGCACCATCCAGCGTGAGACGATTCCTCTTTAAACCAGTGACATTTAGAAAAGGAGCCACGAAACTCCCTCCACATGCAGGCTGCAGTTCAGTGAACTGGATGAATGATCTTTCCCCATCCCCACGGGCATGCACAGCTGAATATAGATCACCCGGAAAACCTGCCAGGCGCACGGCCTGGCACTGGGCATTCCCGCCTCTGCCACTGCAGAGGATTCCAGCTGCAGGTGGAACAGTCCTGCTGCATGTTTTGGGCCAAACACAAATTGACAACAACAAATAATCTCCTGTCCTTTCCAGTGAGCATGCAAACAGGGCAGCTCTGGGAGGTGGGCTGAGGAATATGGCTGTTGCACATGATGGATCCACACGGAATCCTGGAATTGTTAAGGTTGGATTAGACCTTTAAGATCACCAAGTCCAACCATCAACCCAGCAGCCCCACCACATTCACCACTAGACCACGTGGTGCTTTGGACACTTCTTTGTCCTTATTGTTGAGGGGGACTGAGACTGGATGTGGAGAGGAGCAGCCAGGGGCCTTTTCTGTCCCAGAGATGGGCAAAACTGTGCAAACCTCCTAGTTTTGGGAGGCCCTGTACTGCAGAAACTCTCAAGGAAGGGCTGTAGTGTTTTAAGATAAAACAGTGAATATTTCAATGGAAAAACAATTGCAGTGGAGACTCCTCTGAGGGCCTGAGCAGCAGGGGGAACGGGCAGTCCCGGGCGCAGCGAGGAGGTGGGTTTGTCTCCCAGCTTTAGGGCTGCTCTGGCTTTGTCCCGCCATGTGCTGGGCGGGATTTGCATTTCCCTGGCCCTGCTGATCTCAGGGGCTGCCCCTGCGAGATCCCCCGGGGCTGCCAGGACAAAGGGGAGCGGGAGGCTCGGAAATAGCAAGGATCAAGGAAAGAGAAAACCAAGTTTTTAGCGTGCTTAGTCATAGAGACATAGACGCAGGAGAGCTGGCAGAGGCCTATTTTCATCCTGAAACTCCCCCTCACGTCCCAGACTTGCTCTGGCTGTGTTTGCTGTTGAGATAACATCCCCTTCCCCCACCACCCACAGATAACTGAAGGAGCAGCCGTTGAAAAAGGGAAAAAAAAAAAGGCAGTTGCCTTGCTCTGCCTGCAGGAGAAATGTCAGGAAGTGTCTGGTGGTGGGTGGGATGAAAGGAGGAAGCTGAACTCTACAGAGAATATTCCAGCTCTGCTCGTGCAAACAAATGCCCCTCTGTGTTCTGCTTGATAAGAACATCCAGGAGCAGGTCCTTTTGCGTGCGGGAGAGTGGAGTCACTTCCACACCTCTGAGGGGTTTATTTGTACACGCTGCATTACCCCCAGCACGCCATGAACTGGAGGGGAAAAGATGGAAACAGCCAGGAAAAAGCATAAGCATCATCAATAATTAATAGTGCCTTTTTGTAATGGGAATGATCCAGTATTAATTATGAAGTTAATTTCTTTTTGGATGGTTTCTGCATGTGTATAAAATTTGGACCAGGATTTAAGTTCAGTGCAATCATGCTTTTATTCTAATTACAATAATTATAAATCTATTCTGCATCCTCTTTTTAAGTCTCAATAACACTGGCTTTTGTGTCCAAACATGCCAGAGAGCAGTTTTTGCACACCAAATATGGCAGCTCTCGGCTCCCCAAAGTGAATCTGGTTATAAATACAAAGGAAATTGTTTTCATTCATTGTCACTGTGCAAATGTGAAAATAAGCCCAGAACGTGGGTCAGGATAAGTACTTTGGATTTCTAAAATCCCAGAGTCAACAGTGAGGAAGGAACTTAATTGCACACACCATGAAATATTTAAACAGACAGTGACCAACATGCAGATGTGGGATCCAGACTCTTACAGATAATTCTGTGTTGCAAACAGCTGATGCTGCTCTGCGTCAGGGACTTATTCTGGCGCCTTTAAAATTGCCAGTGCACCATTTTGAAGCTTGTTTTTTTTTACTGAGTGATCTATTGGGGGGAAAAAATCTATGGCAGAAACACAAAACCCAGAGGGAGAACTGAGTTTCTTATTTAACTGTAGGCCATCAGCTCGATACCCCTCAGGACATGGGTGCATCTCTTCTGTAGCAGGTTGAGGATGAAGGTTGGCATAAGAGCAAGCAGAAAACTCATCTTTGTTGCAGTCAGTTTTCTTACACAGTCATTAACTATTTCACAACTATATTCATGCCTTGCTTATGCTGCCAGAATAGATTTATTGGAAAGGTTTTCTGGTGGAAATCCAGTTTATAGTAACTGCAGTTTTGTACTAGGCTCATGGCAGATTGTGATGTTGAAGCACAAGAGGAAATGTGAATTTCTCTTTGCTTTTGCATCTTTCCTTTTGTTTCTCCATCTGCTCTTCTCTGCCTGCTGAAAACCCAAACTCCCACCCCACGTAAACCTCCTCCCTGTGTTCCCTTGATCAGCAGTGGGAGAGTTAGTGCTGGCAAAAAGCTGTCACCTCTGAGCACCTGCAATAAACCAGGGTGGGATCAGTAAATCAGTGCTGGCAAAAAGCTGTCACCTCTGAGCACCTGCAATAAACCAGGGTGGGATCAGTAAACCCTCCATGAGAGGTTTCAGAGAGCTTACATGGTCTGTTAGGCATTGTGATACCATGATGTTTAGAAAGTATTATTTGCCATAATAAGATGCCAAAACTAATTTTAAAAAAGTGAACTGTTATGACTTTTCCAAAATCTGAGTGTGCTTGAGGTCCCAGGGTCTGCCTGGGGTAGGTGTCAGACCCTGGCAAGTCTCTTCAACCACCTGATTAATTAACACCAGGATTAATTTTTTGTTTGGCCACTTGCATTTATTTTGCTCACCCACAAACTGTGGTTGCTGCTATTTAACATTATCCTGAACTTTGTGCCAAGACTGCATCATTTTTTCCAAATGCTGAATGGAATTGTTTATTTTAATACTTCCATCATTTTCTTGTTCTGAAAAAAAAAAGTTTTTCTTATGGTTCTGTATGTTCCCACTGTTCCCCCTTTTGTGTGAGTTTATCTTTTGGAAATAACAGTGGATTAAAATATATATACAGAGAAGACATTGCCAGTCTTTAGATTTTTAAGAAAGTCATGGCAGCCTGATGAAATACAGCACTGTGTGTCTACTCCCTTCTGCCCCACTCACATTCCTTGCATAGCCAAACATTAACCAGGACTGCTGGGATTTTGCAGAGCTGAGGTATCTGTTTCCTGTCCAGTGCTTGTCTCCTCTGTGAGATGGAAGAACAGGATTCTCTAACAATTAACTCCTGTAATTTATTGTCATAGAATCACAGACTGGCTTGGGTTGGAAGGGGCTTTAAGGATGACTTCGTTCCACCCCTCTGCCATGGGCAGGGACACCTTCCACTGGACCAGGTTGCTCCAAGCCCTGCCCAACCTGGCCTTGGACACTTCCAGGGCTGGGGCAGCCACAGCTTCTCTGGGCAACCTGTGCCAGGGCCTGCCCACCCTCCCAGGGAGGATTTCTTTTATGTATCTGATGGAAATTTCCCCCAGTTCAGTCTGAACCCATTCCCCCTTGTTCCCATTCCAGTTGCTGATGGAGAGTCCCTCTCCAGCCTGGAAGGTGCTGTGAGATCTCCACACAACCTTCTCTTCTCCAGGCTGGATGGCCCCAACTCCCTGAGCCCGTCTGCTGCCACAGGGAATGCTCAGGGAGTGCAGACATGGCATCTCCTCACAACATTTAATTGCTGCTTCAATGGTGGTACATGTTACTGGGATTCATGTTTGTTTGTACCTGGGACACTTACGGAACCTCATGGGGTAATTATTCCTAATTAGCTGCTTGGACACACGCTGCTCTTTCCTCTTGAAATTTGCAATTAATAACACAGAGATAATGCAGATTTCTCCTTGTCAGCCTTGTGTTTATGTTTATAGGAGGAGGAAAGAGTTTAGGGAAAAAAATTACCTAAATCAACAACCTGCTGAGCTCTATGCAGGGATTACCTGAGGATTGCTCTGTGTTTGTGGCAGCTGAGACATTGAGAACTTGGGGCACCTCAGTGTCAGCCTGATTCCCTCTGTCTTATTCCTCTAAGGCTGCTACAGGTCTTTTTCCCATTAGTCATGGACTGCTTCTTACCACAGCTTAATTCAATTTGTACATCAGTTGTACAGTGGGAAAAACCTTCAGAAGTAATAACACTGGTGTTATTTTTTAAAATAGGTTAATATTTTGGAGAAGAGAAGGGTTTTGAGTTCTTCCTTTTTTGCTTCTCCCAGCAGCCCTTATTAAACTAAACTAATATATGTGTGCACTGAACATCCCAATCAAATCAATGTCAAGGATGGAGAAATACTTTAACTATTATCCCAGTTGTCATAGAAAATTTCCACTTTCAGATATGTTTATTTACAGTGGAACATACTGGGGAGAATATCCCAAGCTTTGTTTGTTTTTTGTATGAAATCAGCAAGTTGCCAAGTGTGAATATTTACAAAATAGGTGATTGTTACCAGAGGTCATTTTCATTTCAAATTCTCCTCAGACATCAATATTCCTTTGATTTGAAGCCCAGAATAAATACTCATATTGCATCTGCAAAACATAGAATCTCATCCTGGCCTCCACTGGATCCATGGAAATTCAAAACTACTTTGTGGACTTCAGATAAATTCTACAGACTCTTGTTTTATGGATTTGTCACAGAATCATTGAATATCCTGAGCTGGAAGGGACCCGCAAGGACCATCTGGTCCAACTCCTGGCCCTGCACAGATACCCCAACAATCCCACCCTGTCCCATTGTCCAAACCCTCCTGGAGCTCTGGCAGCCTTGGGGATGTGCCCACTGCCCTGGGGAGCCTGCTCAGTGCCCACCACCCTCTGGGGGAAGAAGAACCTTTTCCTGATACCCAACCTAACCTTGCCTGGGCACAGCTCCAGTTGTTCCCTCAGGTGTTATCACTGGCCACCAGAGAGCAGAGACCAGTGCCTGCCCCTCCCTTTTTTTTTTGTTGTACTGATTTTTGCAGGATTAGTAGCAGATTTATGCTCTATTTCTTTCAAAGGATGCTAAAAACTAGTAGCTCCATAAAACCCAGTTCTCTTATACTTAGGCTACAACAAAGGCAAACCCAACCCTTTTGCACTCAATATTTTTTGTTTCCTGAGCAGACAGAGCCAGGTGCGAGGCGATGCCAGTTGTTCGTGTGTGATAAGAACCAGTCCCAAAGTTGTTCTTCCAGTGTTTTAACCTCTGAGACACCTCGTGGTGGAAACACTCACTGCTGGCAGCGGGGCCGACATGGCCGAGGATCCATTTTACAGCAACTTGGGGCTTCCATTCTGCAGAGCTTGGAGGTGGCCAAAGTCCTACAGCAACACTGATTTGGGGACGGAATCGACGGAATCGTTTATTTAAAAAATGTAAAGCCATGGAGAAATTAATTTTCTTCCTCTCCTGTGAGGAAAGACTGAGAATTGGGATTGTTCAGCCTGGAGAAGAGACGGCTCCGGGGTGACCTAATTGTGGCTTTCCAGGGCTTGAAGGGAGATACAAGAGAGCTGGAGAGGGACTTTGGACAAGGGCCTGGAGTCACAGGACAAGGGGAATGGTTTCCCACTGCCAGAGGGCAGGGAGAGGTGGGATTTTGGGAAGGAAGTCCATCCCTGGGAGGATTCCCTTCCATCCCAAACCATCCCACGGCCCTGTGAAGAATGAGGCCAGCCCCCTTTATGGGATCAATAATGCCATATCACAGCAGTGCAACAGTTACATACAAATAACACCGAACTGTGGTTTGGGTTTCACACGGGTTTGGTTTTGGTTCTCCAGACCCGAAATGCGAAACCTTCCTGGGAGGTGAAGAGTGTAATGGACTGAAAACCTCATAAAACCTCGAGTTGGGGTCATGTTGTGCCTCCAGCGTGGCACCAGGGACATTAAAGAGACACAATGTACTTTTGGCCAGTTTTCTGCATTAAGAGTGTGGAAGAGCAGGACCGTGACAGCTGCAGACTTGTACAGCTGCTTTATTTTTCCACTGTGTAGGTTTTGGGGAATTTGCACCTACTTTTTTATCAGCACCAAGCCGTGCCCTGCATTCCAAGGGCGTCTGGAAGCCGTGGATTGCTGTTCACAGCTCAGGGTTAATTTTTGGTGCTTCCCTGCCTGTCTTTTCACACAAAACAGAATAAACACAGCTCTACACATTTTGCGCTGGGGTTCCACTCCCACCCTCGAACGGATACATCGGACATTTTTTTAATCTCAAATTGCCTCTCAAAGCAGAAGCGGAGGCTGCGGCGGGTCCGAAGCAGCAAACGATAATTGAAAAGACATTTATTTGACGTTCCCCCGGCCCCGCCGCCGCTGAGGGCGCCCTGAGGGCCCGAGGGGGCGGGGCCTGGCCGCGGGCTCCGCCTGACTGACAGCCGAGCCAGCCAATCACAGCCCGCGCCAGGCGCCGTGCAGCTCCTCCCGCCGCTCAAACCGCCCAATCAGCGCGCGGGAGGTTAACGGACCGTCCCGTGCCAACGTCGGCGGTCAAACGCGCCAATGGGCAGAGGGCAGGCTCGCTACCAATGAGATCAAAGAGTTGGCGGGACAGCGGCGCACTATTGGTGGATTGGCCTGTCGGTCATCGCCGCCCGTGCCGGTGGTTGGCTGGCGGGCAGAAGGGGGTGGTTTCCGGGGGCGGGCACACTATATTACGGGCGGACAAAGGCGGCGGCGAGGCCGTGCAGCCCGCCGCCATTTTGCGCAGTGGGCGCTGAGCAGCAGCAGCCGCCGCGGCCGGAGCGCGCTCTCTGCTCTCCTCTTCCTCTCCTCCTCCTCCCTCCGCGCCATCATGTCGCGGGATCGCTTCCGTAGCCGTGGCGGCGGCGGCGGCGGCTTCCACCGGCGCGGCGGTGGCGGCGGCCGCGGCGGCCCCAACCACGATTTCCGCTCTCCGCCGCCCGGCATGGGCATGGGGCAGAACCGCGGCCCCATGGCGGGCGGCCCGCAGGGCCCGGGCGGCCCGCCGGGCGGCGGCCCGAAGCCCGAACCGCCGAAGCCTCCCACGTCCACCTCTGCTCCGCCTTCTTCGTCCTCTTCAGCCGCCGCCACCACGGCGGGACCCACCGGCAGCCAGGCGGGAGCGCCTCCATCCTCCGCGCTGCCCGCGGGGCAGCAGCCGCAGCAGCAGCCGCCGGTGTCGGCGCCCTCCTCGTCTCCCTCCGGCCCGCAGCCGCAGTCTAAGCCCAGCCCCAGCCCCACGCCGGCCGGCGGCCCTAAGAAAGGACAAGGACAGTCTCCCGGCGGCGGCCCCAAGGGGCCGGGCGGCCCGCAGCAAGGGCCGCACAAGGGCGGCCCCGGGCACCGCGGCGGGCCGGGCGGGGAGCCGCGGGGCCGCGGGCAGCAGCACCAGGGCCAGCAGAGCCTCGGGGCGCAACAGGGCTCGGCGGAGAGGAGCGAGAAGCTCTCGGACGAGGTGAGTCACGGCCCCCCCCCCACGCCTCCCTCAGGCACAAGATGGCGGCGGCTCCGCGCGCCCGCGCCGCCATCTTGAGGGGAGGAGCGGGAGGGGGGCGGCGGCGGGCACCGAGCGGGCCGGGCCGGGCTTCGTGTGCCCGGCGGGTCCCGGGCCGTCCTGGCACTGTGCTTCGTGTCCCTTGGGGGTGGGTCCCGGGCCGTCCTGGCACTGTGTGCTTCGTGTCCCTTGGGGGTCCCGGGCCCTCCTGGCACTGTGCTTCTTGTCCCTTGGGGGTCCTGGGCCGTCCTGGGGCTGTGGTTTGTGTGCCCTGGGGGTCCCGGGCCATTCTGGGGGCTGTGGGTTGTGTGCCCTGGGGGTCCCGGGCCATTCTGGGGGCTGTGCGTTGTGTTTCCTGGGGGTCCCGGCCCGTCGTGGCACTGTGCTTTGTGCCCTCTCGTGGGTGCCTGGCCCGTTCTGGGACTGTGCTGTGTGTCCTCTCGTAGGTGCCTGGGTAGTCCTGGGGCTGTGTTTTGTGTGCCCTGGGGGTCCCGGACCGTCCCGGTGCTGTGGTTTTCGTCCCCTCTGGGCAGTCCCGGGGCTGTGGTTTGTGTCCCCTTGCCGTGCCCCGGGCCATCCTGGCGCTGTGCTTTGT
>JAWWEW010000060.1:3531088-3552313 GCA_035583185.1 Anabacerthia variegaticeps
GTCCCCTCTGGGCAGTCCCGGGGCTGTGGTTTGTGTCCCCTTGCCGTGCCCCGGGCCATCCTGGCGCTGTGCTTTGTGTCCCCTCGCGGTTCTCCCGGGGTCCCCGGCTCTTCCCGCAGCTCAGTGTGCAGCACTCAGTGATGGCTCGAACCCTCTGCTTCTTTGTAGGGGTTTAAAGCGAACCTCTCTCTCCTGAGGCGGCCTGGGGAGAAGACTTACACACAGCGCTGCCGGTTATTTGTTGGGAATTTGCCTGCTGATATCACAGACGAAGACTTTAAAAGACTGTTCGCCAAATATGGGGAGCCAGGAGAGGTTTTTATCAACAAGGGGAAAGGCTTTGGATTCATTAAATTGGTAGGCGTTCATGCTGTGTGTCCGTCCGTTTAGTTCTCACGAAGTAGCAATGTAGAGCTTAGTTTTCTAAAAGTGGGTTTTAAACTTCCCTCAGGAATCCAGAGCTCTGGCAGAAATCGCGAAGGCAGAGCTGGACGATACCCCGATGCGGGGCCGGCAGCTCCGCGTTCGCTTTGCCACACACGCCGCTGCCCTCTCGGTGCGCAACCTCTCGCCCTACGTGTCCAACGAGTTGCTGGAGGAAGCTTTTTCCCAGTTCGGTCCGGTGGAAAGAGCTGTTGTGATTGTAGATGATCGAGGTAGATCAACAGGAAAAGGCATTGTTGAGTTTGCATCAAAGCCAGCTGCAAGGAAAGCCTTTGAACGGTGTACTGAGGGGGTGTTTTTGTTGACAACGTAAGTACTTCCCCAGGACTTTTGTTTGAAGCTGAATAAAGATTGGAGGCTTGTAGTTTTTCGGAATGGAGGTTCTTACAGAGAAGTAAAATGAGTATTTTCTGTTCAGCACTCCCAGGCCAGTTATTGTGGAACCATTGGAACAGTTGGATGATGAAGATGGTCTTCCAGAAAAGCTTGCTCAGAAGAATCCAATGTATCAAAAGTAGGCACTACCTTTTGTTATAAACAGGATCTAGATGATGTTTTATGTGGTATTGTCCCAGGCTCTGAGGGGGATGGAGTAATTTTTCAGAAACAGGCTTTGAATTTTGGGTTGTGTTTCCAGTTATTTTTTAATTTTTTTCATATTTTTATATAAAGTAACACTGATGAGTTTAGTATGTTTACCAAGTGTTACACAAGCAGTTTTCTACATTGTGTGACAAAGAAATAGCAGCCCAGTACCAGATGGTTTTGGTGTGTGTGGAAACTTGAAAATCAGACTTGAACCGTTTCATCCTATTGTTGAGAGCTGTCATCTCCCTTAAGGCGTGTCTTGTGTGGATGATCCCATGGGGAACTTGGAAATTGATGTTCATGTTTTGAAATGAAACATGAAGTAAAATTTTAACTAGTGCTGTGATTAATAGAAACTTGTTGCTTTTGTATTTGCCTTATGACTTGACCGCTGGTATAAAGGAAAGTTGGAGTCTAAAGGAGTGTTAAGGAGTCTTTTCCAAAGTAGTAGTTTTAGGTTAGAATCTATATATTAAACGTGGTGGTTGTAAGAATGTTGTATTTTCCCAGATTACAGAAAGGGACAGCAGGGAGGGAGATCCAGTCAGTCTTGTTTGGCTGAGAAAGTGCTCAAAATTCCTTGCTTTGATCAAAAACTGTCCGTAGTTTAAAGGCAGCTTTGAAAAAAATGTGGATTAATACGGTGTTCCTAAAATGTTGAAATACTTTATATTGCTAATGTATGGAAAGCTTTGAACTTCCATGGTTTTGTGTCCTTAATTACTTAATGTTAGTCTCCAGCTTCTTTATATGACAAAATAAACTGTTGGCCCTCAGGGATTTTGAGAACTATTTAAGTGCAGGCTGTTATTTGCCTTTGACACACAGTGCTTTGGCACTGGAAAAATCCACCTCTCTGTGTGCTGCTGCTGCTGAGTGGCTGTGCCTGCTTGAGCAAAGGCTTGTCTTGTTTGAGGATTTTGCACCTGGAATTGCCAGCACTGGAGAGTCTAAAGACAGTTAAGAAAGAGAAAAACAAGCAGTAGCACTCTACAGAATTGCCCGGCTGTGGTAGTGCAGAAGTCTCCGTGTTCGCTGTGATAATTATTTGTATGAAATGCTGCCGTTTAAGCATGTAAAATGCTGCACTCCCATCACAGTGAGTTCTCTATCCTGTTGTCAGGTATTTTCAGGGCTCCTTTGATGTTCCCTGATAATTCAGTTACTCTGCTGGTGATCTTGTTTTGACCTTGAGTCTCCAGGTTTGCCCACTCTGAGCATTTTCCTTTCTGCAGGGAAAGAGAGACTCCTCCCCGTTTTGCTCAGCCTGGCAGTTTTGAATTTGAATATTCCCAGAGATGGAAATCTTTAGATGAAATGGAAAAACAGCAGAGAGAGCAAGTGGCAAAAAACATGAAAGATGCCAAGGACAAACTTGAAAGTGAGATGGAAGATGCTTATCATGAGCATCAGGCAAACCTCCTGCGTCAAGGTAATTGGTTCTGCATTATGTTTTTGCTTTAAATGCTGGGTTTAAATATATGTCTGTGCAATGGGTTAGTAAATTTATGTTTCCTACTGTGAACTTGAGAATTTCAGAGCTAAAAGAACTGTGCTAGGGTTTTCTTATTTCAGTGGGGTGTTATTAAGAGTAGTGATATTGGAAGGTACCTGTCTGCCATAGTGCAGCTGTGGTGTATCTGATTCAAATCTGATTAAAATCTGACATGGCTTTGTGAAAAAGTTGCTCATGGGCTTCATTCCTGCAGACCTCATGAGGCGCCAGGAGGAACTGAGGCGTATGGAAGAACTCCATAATCAGGAAATGCAGAAACGCAAGGAAATTCAGCTGAGGTTGGTTTGGCTTTCATGGGATTTCAGTTATGTTTATGGGTTGTTTGGTTTGGGTTTTTTTTCCCAATTACTTACCTATGAAAGTTTCTGTTTTTCAAGAAACACCATTGCTGCTTCAGTTTGTGTATGGGAAATTGAACTGCAGTGTAAGTTTCTCCTCAAATATTTGTGCATTATAGAGTATGTTTATTTGCTTGAGTGTAATCATTCAGTGCCTTTAAAAATGCTGATACAAATGTTGTTAATAAATGTTAAATGTGTTCCACTGCTGGGATTTAACAGTCTGCTTTGGGGTGATCAGGCAGGAGGAGGAGCGTCGCCGGCGGGAAGAGGAGATGATGATCCGTCAGCGGGAGATGGAAGAACAGATGAGAAGACAGAGGGAAGAGAATTATAGTAGAATGGGTTACATGGATCCAGTAAGTGAAATCATGGCAGTTCTTGGATGCAATTACCATGTTGAGGAATTCTGTTGATGTATTTTCAAGATTGCTGTGTTTTGCTTCCTTTGGGTTTGCTGCTACACTGTCTGTGTAGGGGCAGTGGCAGTAGTTGGCTGTAGGTGTGCTTTATCTCCTGAAAAGTCTGGCTTTTGGTGGTTTATTAGCCATGCTAAAAATTGTTTCTTCTATGCAGAGGGAGCGAGACATGAGAATGGGTGGTGCTGCCACAATGAACATGGGAGGTAAAGAATCTTTAAGTAATTACTTCATGTGGTGAACCTAGAAATTGTCAGAATATGATTATATATTTCTCTTTCTTAGATCCTTATGCTTCAGCAGCCCAGAAATTCCCACCTCTGGGAGGTGGTGGCGGCATAGGTTATGAAGCTAATCCAGGAGTTGGCCAAGCAGCCATGAGTGGTTCTATGATGGGAAGTGACATGGTAACGTATCCTGTGGTGGCATTAGCTTAGCACAAGGGAATTGTTGTGGTTGGGAATGAGTTGTCTCCAGTGTTCGGATGGATGTGGAAATGTCACTGTTAACTGCTGACTCTCTGGTGAGGTGTTTAACACAGACAGCGTGGCAGTGTGTAGCACTAGAGTAGTTGTTAACCTTTACGGTAGCTTACACACTCGGAAGTTGTTTGTAAGTGAATTCAAATGTGCTGTTAAGCATATTTGCAATTAACTCTGATGTCATTGGACTTTGGAAATCCTGCGTCACTGTTAGGCTTGGAAGGATTTTTTATAAATTCTACAGCATCTTTACAAATTTCATCAAAGTACATAACGTGAGAGCTTTTCAGTAATTTGATGTTCTGTATTGATGGACAAGAGAGATTTTTGTTCTCCTTCCCAACGTGTAACACTTTCTTTTGGCCCTTCCAAGCCTAGGTAGGCTGGATGCATGTTGGTCTGGGTATGCTGTTGAGTCCAAAATCTGCACTCAGGTCTGTTTCAGCAGCAGATTAACTTAAGTAATCAGTGGTAAACAGCATATCCCTTAGTCTGTGCTGATGTTGCTGTAGAAGAGCAGAAATGCTGGGTTTTAGCTTCAGGCATGTTCCAGCCATTCTGGACTGTAGCCATATGTGGTTCATGTGTCCCAAAGGAATGATAGCCTGGTGTGTTTTCCCATGTTGGGCATGACACAAAGATAGAGCCTGTTAAAGCTACATCATATCTCCTGGTTTGAGGTATGTTTCCAAACTCTACTATTTTTAGCACACTACATGTGTGACTGGGCTTGGAGCCTGCTTGGTGTTCCCACACTGAAGCACCATGAATGTAGATTAAAGAAATGCTTAATGGGCAGGATGGGAATCTGTTGGCTTAGGTGGCAAAATACCAGGGTGCTTTCACCCTCCTGAAAGGGTGACACTTGTAGAACAAGCTGAACGAAGTGATTTTTGGGTGGGTTTAGGCCTCGGGCTTAACATGCTGAACTACCATAGTAGCTTGTCAGATATCTTCCGTTTTATTTTTTTGGGGAACCATATCTTTGGAATGGTAACTTTCCAGAGCATCATTGATTCAGTAGACAGTGCCGTTGGCCTTAAGGTATCTTGATAATCTACTGATATTTAAGCAGTTCCTAAGCTTCCTGTGAGCAGTTAGGCAGTGTGTGCTGGATACTGTGTACATTTTTCTCCTGAAAACCATGGTACAGGTGAATGTTGAACTTGTGTAATACCTGAAATGTGATCTGGTCAAAAGGTGTGACAGAGTGAGGTGGATTAACTGCCTGGAGTTTCTTAGGCTGGGGGTCTCTGCCACACAGTGCTGTCACAGTTCCTGTACTGATACCTTTAAACAGAATTGGAGATGAGCTGAAGCTGCAGTGAATTAGGCAGAAATAACCCAAATAATATTTGTGAAATTCCTTTCTCGGAAGGGTTGATGCTGACTTTCAGAAGTCAGAACTCGAAGTGTGAATTGTCAGTTGCAGATACTTTTTGTAACAAACCACCTACCATTGTTCTGTGACTCAGTAGTGGGAAACTTGGTTGAAATGAAAGTTTAAAGCTCTCTTTGACCTCATAATGTGTAAGTTCTGTAGGCTGAATGCTGATCACACCTACTAATACAGTAACTGAACAAAGTACATGCAACTGGAGGTACTAGTAAAAATACCTGAAGTCTCTGCTTTATTGCAGAGTGACTTAGCTGTTACACCTTGGTGTGAAACCTTTCAATGCTGTGAAGTTGTGAATTTCCCAAGAGCTTGTGGTGAAGGTGGGGTGGGAAGGGAGGTACTGCCTGGATGCACACACCCCTCTGTGCATAGCTCTAACTGGAAACACTGAGCGCTTGGAACATGTTTTGCATCTGATGCAGCAGCAGCAGCTCTGGAGTATGTGGGGTTTGAACAAATGCCAGTCTCTGCTCGAGCAGTTGCGTTGGTTTAGGTAAAGCACTGGTCAGTAGCTTTTTTCACTTTTTTTTTTCTTCTTGCAATGCAGTAGTGCTCACAATGAGTTTTGATACTGCCTAAGGCCTCTGCAGTTTTAGTCAGCAGACCGTAGTCTTAACCCCATCTTGAAAAGCACATGGTCTCTAGACAGCACATGCCAGTCCTGGTGAGTAGGCATTCTGTTACATTTGATGAATGTCAGCTCCTGCTTCAGCCAACTGGAGCTGCGTTCTCTGATTAGGCTTATTTGGAAATGACAGTGATGTAATCTGAGCTTTTACTGCACTAAAGGTGAGAAGTTTGCAAGCTATTTGCATTAACTTGGTTGAAAATTTTGCTAGAGCTCATTTGGAAAAGTTGTTAATTCACATCTGCACTAATGCTTACATTTCTAGCACTGCAGGGAGGATCTGTTCTTTGTAACAGATGTATGAGAATGCATCAAGTGGGAACATACCTCAAGGCATGTATTACAATAAACTAATTTTTAAATTACCCTTTTTTCCTTTCTATGTTCCCGGTACCTGTGGATCGACTCAATGGTGATTGTATCGACGAACCTTGACTACGGAACCTTCTAAAAATATATACTTAACACACATGGACATCAACTACCTATAATGAACTGTTAATTCTGTTCCAATAGCGTCCTGAACGCTTTGGGCAGGGAGGTGCGGGGCCCGTGGGTGGCCAGGGTCCTAGAGGAATGGGGCCTGGAACACCAGCAGGATATGGTAGAGGGAGAGAAGAATATGAAGCCCCAAACAAAAAGCCCCGATTTTAGATGTGACCTGTAGTTTCATTCCAGTTTGTTTTTGTCTGTCTTGTTTAGACACCAACTTCTTAATTCTTGCATTTTAGTAAGAAAGCTACGTTTTTATGGATGTTAGAAACTTACTGACCTAATATTTGTAAGTGGTCTGTTTGGGCGAGTACAATTTAATTATGTAATGCAGTGTTTCAAAATCAAATTTAGCTGTTTTTTTGATGTATAACGTCCCTAACTTGATGGCAGTGTACCTTGTGCCACTGAATTCCCAAAGTGTACCAACCTTTTTTTTACTGTGCTTCAAATAAATAGAAAACTAAATGTAGTAACTCTTCTTGCCAGTCGTGGTTAAACAACTGAGGCTGAATACCACACCTGCCGCAGTAACCCGAGAGCCTTGAGTCGAGGTTGGACTAGACCAGGGTGTGGAACTGCAGCGAAGAGTGAGATCTCTTCCCACAATGCCTCTCTAGCTAAAGATTGGGTTAAATTGTAGCCGAACTTTGCAGTAGGTGCAGATTTTTTTGAGCAGTAATTGTGCTGCGATAATGAAGCAAATGGAAAACCTTGCAAGTGCTGTAAGATGCAATATTTAAAGCTCCACTGCAAGCAGTGCAGTAACAAATGCCATGTTTTAGCTATGGGTGGTGGGATGGTAGCACTTGCCACCCTGGCAGTCACTGCTTGGAATCTTTTAAAAACTTTAAGCAGAAGACTAGCAATGGTTATTTTAAAATCAATTCATAGAATGCCTTGCATTGGCTGACTTCCTAACTAAAAGATTGTTAATGTGATATTTATATGCTCTTAAGCTGTCTTGAGATTACAGGATCTGGCCTTTGCTCAGTGTTGTACACCTGCCTGAAACTGCTTGGCAAAAAGACCAGAAGTGTTACTCGAGTGATTAAGGTTAACTTGCTTATGTCCTCATGCTAACAGTGGACTAATTTGCCTAGTTCAGAATACAATCATTTGTATTATGGGGACTGCAGGAACTATTCTTAAATCATGTAGCTGGTGGGCAAATCCTAAAATCCTGTATGTAAAACACAGCAATCAGCTTGCTTGCATGATGGTTATCGCTCTTTTATTATTGATGTTTGGAGATAATGCTTCAAAAGTAGTATCTGAATCTGGAGTTCAAGAGTTAATACTACACAGTGCAAATAAACTCCCTTTAAGGTTCTTTTTGTAGAAGATCTGATGAATTCGTTAGCTCACTGTTCATTGTAATAAGCCTCAGAAGAATTTCAAAGCATTCTGGACTCATTGGTAAGGTAGCTGCTTTGCTTATTATTACATTGTACCAGGTGAGCTGGGAACGTGACTTCCCAGTGTCAAATACTACCTCAGTGTTAATGCGGGATACATCAACCTGCTTGGCACAAAGTAGGTAACCTTAGCTTGGCTGTACCTTCACACGATCCCCAGCCACCAGCGTTCTGTGAGTAGCCTTAATCTTCCCAATATCTTTCCATTCCTTGTGCTAAGCATTGGCTAATTCTAAATTCTCTGCTAAATTTGTTTCTGTGGTTAAAACTTTAGTGTCAGATTGCAGTGTTTTAGAGTGCAGTTGACTGATCCCTCTTGAAGTACTGCTGCCCCTTAATTGACAAATTAGCAAGTTGGGAAATGCTGATCTACAGGTAACACTGACTGGGAACATGAAGCTCACTAAGGAGTGACTCAGCTTGTTTGGTGAACGCTTCTTATTTACCCAGAAAAGTTTTGGGGGTTGATAACATGCCACAAAAATTGATTGCTCTTCAGGAAATTCCAAATTGGCAGTTCCTAAACTGCAGACCAATTACTTGGGAGTGGTTGTTCTGGATAGTTTACAAATGAGCAGTACCGATGCAATTTGCGTTACTGAAGCAGTTTTAAACCATGTGTTTGCTGGAGGGTGTTCGTGGGACACCCACAGAAGCTGAAGGTGTCCGAGGTGGGGAATTCTGAACGTGAACATTAAATTAATTTTTTCAGTTTATTTTTCAGATTACATGTCATTCTTTATTAAAAGAGATGCTGGTGCATATCCTAAAGTATGTTCTTTTGTAGTTCTGTAACTTGGAAGAGTGAAGGATGCTGCTGTCCTTGTACCTTACAGAGCTTGTCTTTGGGTACCCCTGTTTTGTACGTAAGCTACTGTTGTTAGGTATTAAAATAGCTGAGTTGAAAAACCATGATTAGTAAATATATTGAAAGATTTGGCAGTTTTCAAAACATCTGAAAGTTTGGTTAAATCTGGCTTTGTTGTAGCTGCATAAGCAGAATTTCTAAAACAAGTTCTGCTTTGAGTTGCATGTACTAAACAGGTATATGATGAATTAGCCAACTTCACTTCAAGACCTTCTAAAGGTGGTGTCTTAAAAGCTGGCAAACATGTCAACTTTTCAAATCTGATAGTTACTAAATGTGGGAGGCAAGAAAGTGACGTTCCTTTGATCTGTTCCTATGAGGTTTTAGACTTTTTTCATAAACTCAGATTTATGTAATTGACTCTTTAAAAGCATTCAGAAGAGTGTTTTGCTGGACAGACCTGTTTTTGGATGGTCTGAATCACATAACACATTTTTGTACTGGACTTGGAGGATATTTGCTGTTGCAATTTAGTTTGTTTTATCAAAATTGAGCCCATTTTGACACTTAAGAGCACTGAAAACTGCAGCAAGTAGAAACTGGTATCGTTACACATGTCTTTGCACTTTCTCAGATATTAATATAGAATAATTCTGCCTTCTGGTGTAGACACATTACACTAATCATTTATACAGCTGATGAGAAACTGAAACTTCTTTTGAGATTTTGTGGTGTTTTTGTGGTAGATAAATTCTTGGCTTCTCCTTGGCAACCATTTACTGTGGCAGCAAGTTCTTGCTGGAGTTTTGAGACTGCAATTTACACTTTAAAACTAGTGGCCTGCTACATAACTGCACTTAGCCAGCATTTCTGCAGTTCATAACTGTGAGGAACGTAGTACCACAAATGGCAATGGACATTAGGACCCGGATGTAGTATTCCTGCTTGCTCCAAGATTCTCATTGCCGACTGCGTACAGGTAGGTAACAAGCAATATAATATAACTTGGTGACTTTCTATGTAATCTTATACTGTGGGTATTCTGACATCACACTTCTGACTGTGGAATTACAGTGCAGCACTCCATACCTGTATGTTGAGCTTACATCAAAGCTGTGTGGTTTTTGGTTTGAAGCTTTGTCTCGCTCAGAGACAACAAGCAACTTACTGTGGTTCTTAGCTGAGGATTTCCAGACCCGATTCCTCTGTACATACGACTCGGCTTGGGTGGATTTTTCTTAGTTCCGATGTAATGAAGATATTCTTAGATGAGCACTGGGGGGGAAGAGGGAATGTGATCTTAAACTCACTTAACTAGTCGACTAGGTGCTCTCTGTGCCTAGAAAAGAACTTGTTTAAACTTTCTGTAGTGACAAAAGTGGCCCACCTGCAGCTCATCCCTGTGTAGAGTCTTGGCTTGGTAGGAATGCGTTAATAACCGCTGCTCTTGCCTCGTGTGCACTTTGGGAGACTTACCTCAAACAACTGGTACAGGCAGCTCTGAGACCGATCTGCAATATTTTTGAGGACATAATTGAGTGCTTGAATGAATATCCCATGAGTAGTTTCATAGAGCTTATACTAGATACTGCAGTTGTCCTTATTTTAGCCTTTGATTGACAAGCCTGATAGATTCCTCTGCTTTAATTGACAGTGATGAAATTCTGTTACTTCTGCCTTGTAGAATCATCCGGTAGTGTAATGCTCAATTTCATTTTTCATCAGTCTTGGGGATGTAATTCTAAACTCTTCATTACAAGAACTACTGACTTCAGTGTTCCAGGATTAACATGCTTACCTTGCCAGACATCCAGACATGCTGATCTCCAGCTCTTCTGCATTATTCTTGAACGTGAATTTCAAGGTCCCTTGTTCCTGCACATGATCTGGCTCTTGTCTGATACTCAGTTTGTTCCACAGGTGTCGTAATGTGTTTTCCCACTCGTTCTGCAAAGTTGTGCTTTGCATACCGTTTCTTGTATTATTGTCACTTCTGGACCCTTCCGTGTTACTTTCCAGGCAGGACTCTTGCTGGTGAACAGGGATCTGCTGGACAGCCTTGCAGTCTGCTGTAGCCACCTTTCCATGTTCCACTGAATACTTGAAGTAGCAGCTGCACCTTAAGATCATGACAACAGGTCTTTGGTTACACCCCAGTGAGTGTAGCCAGCACCAGCTGGTCACACAGTGACACCTCGTCACGAAGTCAGTTTAACTTCCTGTGATGGCTTACCTTTACCTGTGAGTGGGATCCATTCTGTGATGGCTCACCCTTCCCTGGGACTGGGATCGCTGGCAGCCAGCGTGCTGTCCTGTAGCAAAACTGAATTAGCGATCTTAAACCAGTGCTCAGATCTGACTTTAGCTTTTCTAGTTATCCAGTTCTGGATACTTGACTTTCAGCAATGTTGTGGAGGGGTTATTGGCACATCTGCCTCATTCTATGTACTTGAACTAAGCACTGTTTTGACACTCTTGGAGCGAGCAATTTGTGACTGAACCGTGGGGCTCAGACCAGCTCTGGCTGCAGTAATGAAACTTGGTGTGGTAGCAAACTTTAAACAGTCATGTCTGCTCTAGGTCAGTCTGTAACAAGTGGGTACAAGAAATGACATTCAAGTGCTTGCATTGTGTTTCATCTTGGTTTTATCTGTGTGTGAAAAACACTTTTTCTCAAAAGCTTACCTGAAGCTCAGAAGTGTGGTGTCAGAATACATTGTACTGCTAGGCCCTCCGAGCAGACCTGGTGCTGGCAGGAGAGCACAGCACAGTGTGGATGGGGCTTTACTGTAACATTAAGCATACACAGTGTTGATTTGCTTGCAGTTCTCCCCATAGCTAAACACTGAGGCCTGTGAGTAGTTTAGGACTCGAGCAGTAATGGGGTTGCATGTCTCTGTTAATCATTGCCAGCTGCAGTGACATGATCAGGAGGGCCAGTGTTCTGTTCCATTATGTTCAATGAGGCTGAGCATGTTGGGAAGGATGCATCCAAGTATACTGCTCTGGGGAATCACTTGGCTTCTTCCACTACTAGCAAGTTTGGAATCAGCTAATTAGCTTCAGATTTTTTTTCTCTCTCCATACCAGCTAGTGGGGCTGTTAAATAGCTGCTGCCTGGCAAAGGAAAAAAGGGGAGGATTGGCCTTCTCCCACCTGTGTCATTGCTGCTAGGTAATGATTGACATGTTAGGACTTGGCTGTGCAATCCCGCAGTGGTCTGTGAATACCCCATCTTTATACATGTTGCTTCTGAACACCAGTACTGAAGAGCTAACTGGGGAGGGCTGGGAGGAGCGTGGCCAGTAGGGAATCTGCAGTGTTCAAAGGATGCACAAAGATATAGTATCCCTTATGCATGGGGTTTGTTGCTATGGCAGAGAAAACAAAATGTGCATAACTCTCCTTCTCCCGAGGGCCATGAGAAAACCCAGGTGGTGGGTTGGACACTAATGCTGAACTTGTCCCTGCCTGGTCACATCATGCTGTGCCCGAGGTGTGGTCTGTCTCCCAACTGGAGCTGTACAGAGCCTTGGACCACATCCCCAGCTCTCACCATTGCAGGCTGCCCTCAGCTATAGTAAAGGGGGGTCTTGAGAAGGGAAGAACCTTGCTGAGGATAAAAGCAGTAACAGTGCCAATCTTAGTGTCTGCCTGTAGCTTATGAAGCACTTGTAGGACTATTGAACCCAAGGGCTCCTACAGTCCAGGGCCACTGCAGTCCCTCATGAAAGGGAGTAGAGGGCATTGCTACAGGACACAAATAGGGTCGAATAGCTGAAGTAGCTGACAAAATTAATGCCTTCACATAAGGGATAATATACCTCTGGCTGCAATCAAACCTCACTGTGCTCAGACTGGGGGTTATGGTTTGTGCTCAGACAAGGTGCAGTTCTTCAGGCAACTACCTGCATATTCCTTCAGCTCTTGAGTGTTAAGGCTAGCCTATTTCTGCCCCTTATTCTTCCACTTAATGGCTTGGAATAATTGATAAATTTCCCCTCATAACTAATCAGTCCATGTATCTTAAAACCTTATTTTTAAGTTAGTTTTGAAGTGGTCCAAATTTGCTGTGTTTGACTCTAATAACTTCAGTTGTTATCCTTTAGGTGAAGATGAAAGCTGAGTGACACCAGAGTGCTCATCCATGGGAAGTAAGTATCACTTTTCTATGGGTAAAATAATAAAGGTTTCTGGACACTTGATGTTCAGTCACTGAGTACCTTTGAATTGGGGAATACTGAGAAGTTGGAATGAGTGAATAAATTAAATGTGTAGGGTAGAACTTAGTGTGTGCTGTCATGCCGTGGGCTTGAGCACCCTGACTCCATCTGGGCTTCATATCTTGACAGCAGTGGCTAAAAATACCTTTTTAAACGTGGGTTTGTACAAAAGATTTCAAAATCACTGTGGGTATAATAACTTGGGAATGTTTTTCCAGTTGAGGAGCCGAGCATGAGCACATCCAGCACGGTGCCCAGTGGTGTGTGGAGGGGACCAAGGGAGCAGGTGGACAGGTAAGTAGTTGGTGTCCTTACACTGCTGTGAGAGTTCAGTAGCCCTTCACCCTGGAGTGGGTTATATAGTTCTTGCCTGAAATGTGATTAATCTCAGTATTGGGTAAAGCTTCTGAATCTTGCTTTTGTAGTGCCAAAGTGTAACCATTGTCTGAGGCTTTTCAGCCCTGCAGCAGCAAATAAACTCTGTCCTCTTGAGTGCTGCAGGTGCTCAAACAAGAAATGACCATTCCTGCACTGCATACAATGGAGGGTGTGATTGTGAGCATGGAAAAAGGAGACTAGAGCAGCTGCCTCTCAGATGTTAACCCACTAAACTTTGCTAAAAAGCTACTTGGCTGAAATATTTTAACACTGAACTTAAAAAATAACCTGGAGTATAAATCAGCATGTACAGGAGCACAAGCAAATAGCAATTCAGGGGAATAAACCAACTTGCAGAGCTGGAATTAATGGCATTTTGCCTGTGATTTGCCACTAAACTACAAAAGGGAACTTCAGGTATTTAAAATTCCATGTGAGGAGCAACATGCTGAGTACCTTAACTCAGAAGTCATGGGTAAGTAACAGCTTAGATACACAACCAGTAAGAGGTGAAGCCAGTGGGATTCTGGGTGCCTTCCTGTAGAATCCCATGTGGTTTGTCACTGCTGCTCATGGCCCTGGGGTAGGAAAACACAAAAAGCCTTTTCGGATCTGAGAAATACATGAATTCTGTTCTTTTAATCTCAAATTGGATGTGATAAAGTCCTAGATAATATTTGACAGGCATGTGGCCTGTTGTGTTGCTGATTCCATGTCATGATGTGTAGTTTCTGCTGGTGTTTTCAGTCTTTCTAATCATGTGCTTTGTACTTGCAGAAGAAGAAGTCTGATTGCAGTGAAGAGGAGCCAGGAACATACAAATTTTTAAAATAAAATGTGACTATTTTTATAAATTACTTGTGTTTTATTGCAGTGTATTCAGTGAGTGAGCAATCTGTCCAGTGTGATATGGCTGGGTCTGAGAAACACCAATTTCTGGATGTTTCACCCATTCCTTACCCCTAGTTTCAGTCTTGTGTGGTTTGGTGTCATAGAATTTCAAATGTTTACCTGTGCCTGCTTGGGTTTTAGTAGCTTTCTTTGGTGATAAGTGCAGTAATTAAGCCTGAGATGCAAAAGTTAAGAGTTCTTTGGAAGCCAGGAAGGTGCTGGGTTTAGCTCTTGCAGCACAAATTGCCCTGGTTCGTGCTGCTTCACTTGGTGCTTTGACAGCTCTACTGTGCACATACATGGTTCATGCTGTCACTCATTAAATATAATCCTTTGTTTAAATACCAAATTGGTATGTTAAAATACACCAGTGGTAGCTCTGCTCATTGTAGCAGGGTTTCCTCCTGCAGTGTCATGAGGAGTTGCGAACATTTGCCTGGGACCTTCTTTGCCAGATTAGAAAAGAGCGAAATAAATTGAATTTCATGTGACAAAGTGGTATGAAACACTTGAGAGGTGACTGGGTGCCTTGGGGTGCTTGTGGTGAGGAAGGCTGGGGCTGCCCTAGGGGCTGCTGCTGTTCTCTCTCAGACAGTCAGGGGCTGGGGAAGGGCAGCCTGAGACGTTTCACTCCGATTTGTGGCCTTGTGGTATTGTCTGGATCCTGAAAAAGCCTCGGTGAGGTTTGTGGCTCCTCAGTAGCTGTGCTGCAGGGCTGGGGCTTTGGTGTCTTTGTTTCCACAGCTACCACAAGCTTGTGCAGCCTATTTTTTTCTTCAGATTGTTATTTTCCAGTAATTTGTCCTCGTTTCCACTGTTGCAGCACTGGCTGCTTCCTGTCTGAGACTGTTCCAGCATTCCATGTGCTGAACTTCACCTTAACTCCCTTTGTGAGCAAAGCACAGTCTGTCCCATAGGGACAGGGGCTGTTACTGTCACCTGGGTCATTGTGGTCGGAAGCCAATCGCCTGATTCCACCAAATACTTTGTTAAGTAGCTCCTGTAATTAATAAAAAAGCAGGGGCTGTGAGGTACACTTGAACAATACCCTGGGAGCAGTGACAGATGCCCTGATGCCACAGCCCTGTGGGCCTGCTGACCTGCTGCAATCCCTTGTTCAGGGTTTGGTCTTTTAATTTATTTATTTATTTTTTAAATTCCTTTTCTCCCAAGTGGCTTTCCAAGCCACCAGGGGCTGGAGCCTGCCCTGGCCTGTTGCTGTCTGTCATTCCACACGTGCCAGCTGGAGCAGGGATTGCTTCAAACCATGGCAAGCAGCTCCTTGGCCGCAGCTCTCCGAGCAGAGCTGGGGGAATCATGTGCTGCCAGGAGTAAAAATAGTGTCACTGTCACTGCCTGCTGTGGAACCCGTGCCTGTGGCACGTGGTGGCTGAGCCGGGCTTGCTCCTGCTCCGGGCTGGGATGTGCTCTCTGTCCCCCTGCTCTGATGCCTGCAAAACACTTCCCTCTCTCATGATTTATTGGCATTAAAAAAAAGTATTTCCACTTGACTTACAGAAGCGCCAGTGCCCGCGGCTGCCCTGGGCCCCTCGCCAAGGCCGGGAGCTCGGTGGTGACGCAGGACCGGGAGCGCTGGGGCCACCCCAAAACAGCATCCCTGCTCCTGCTGCCTGACCCGGGAGCCCTGGGCAGCACTGACCGTGCCCCGTGCGACCCCCAGAGCCACGGGCATCAATCCCTGTCCGTGTGCCCTGCCTGCCCACCCCGGTCCCCGCACCCTGCCCACGGAGCCCACGGAGCTGTAGGATTGCGGGTGGGTGGTTTCCCCCTTCCCCGTTTTTTCCCCGCCCTCCGCTGTTTTGGGGGGAGGATGGTGCTGCTGGGGCGGGGAGGGGGGTGAAGCTGCAGATCTGAGCACCCACCCCCTTCCCCGGCAGCGCCCGGGGCTGGGGGGTCCCTGTCCCTGCGGGGCCGGGGCCGCTCCATCAGCGGGACCTCTCCATCCCCGATGCCGGTCCATCCCCCGGGGCCGCTCCATCATTGGGGCCGGTCTATTATCCGGGCCGGTCCATCCCTGGAAACTCTCCAACCCCGGGGCCGCTCCATCATCGGGGCCGCTCTATTATCGGGGCTGCTCCATCCCCCAGGCTGCTCCATCCCCCAGGCTGGTCCATCCCCGGGGCCGCTCTATTATCGGGACTGCTCCATCCCCGGGGCCGGTCCATCCCCGGGGCCGCTCTATTATCGGGACTGCTCCATCCCCGGGGCCGCTCTATTATCGGGACCTCTCCATCCCCGAGGCCGCTCCATCCCCCGGGCTGGTCCATCCCTGGGGCCGCTCCATTATCGGGGCCGGTCCATCATTGGGGCCGGTCCACCCCCGGAGCCGGTCCATCATCTGGACCTCTCCACCCCCAGGACCTCTCCATCCCTGGCGCAGGTCCATTATCGAGGCCGGTCCATCCCCGGGGCCGGTCCATCATCGGGACCTCTCCATCCCCAGGGCCGGTCCGTCATTGAGGCCGCTCCATCATTGGAGCCGGTCCATCCCTGGTCCATCCCCGGTCCATCCCCGGAGCCGGTCTATTACCGGGGCCGGTCCCTCCCCGCCCCGCCCCGCTCCGCCCCCGGTCCCGCCCGTCCCGCCATGGCCGTGGCCTTCACCGCCCTGCGAGTCCTGCTCGGGCTCTTCTTCCTCCTCACCGGTGTCCTGAAGCTCTCGGACCGGCTCTCGGCAGAGCTGCACCGGCACATGGTGAGGGGGCTCGGGGGAGCGGGGACCGGGGGGTGAGCGTGGGGAGGGAGGGCTGAGTCATTTGGGGTGCAGAGCTGAGTCCTTTGGGGTGCAGGATCGAGCCCTTGGGGGGAACGAGTAAATTGGGGTGCAGGGCTGAGTCACTTGGGGTGCAGAGCTGAGTCCTTTGGGGTGCAGGATCGAGCCCTTGGGGGGAACGAGTAAATTGGGGTGCGGGGCTGAGCCCCGGAGGAGAATGAGCAGGTTGGGGTGCAGGGCTGATCCCTTTGGGGTGCAGGGCTGAATCGTTTGGGGTGCAGGGCTGAGTCATTTGAGGTGCAGGGCTGATCCCCTTGGGGGGATTGAGTAAATTGGGGTGCAGGGCTGATCCCCTTGGGGTGCAGGGCTGAGTCATTTGGGGTGCAGAGCTGTAACTTGGGGAGCACAGCTGATCCCTTTGGGGAGCAGGGCTGAGTCACTTGGGGTTCAGGGCTGATCCCCTTGGGGTGCAGAGCAAAGCAAACCCCCTGCAGGGGCTGTACCCCCCCCGCCCCAGGCTCAGGGCTGCCCCTCTCCCCTCCTGCCCTCCCCAGGCATCGGAGTTCGTGCGCTTTGCCAAGGTGTTTCCCCTGAAGGAGTTGGGGTTTGTGCCGGAGCCGGGCGAGTACCTGGCAGCCGTGGGCTGGGTGGAGGTGACGGCAGGGCTGCTGCTGGCATTTGGGCCCCAGCTGCTGCAGGAGATCAGCAACTTCATCCTCAGCGTCATCATGATCGGTGAGAGCCAGCGGGCACCCCCCACCCAGCACAGGTCTCGGGGGACCCTCGGCCAGGGACCCCCATTCCCACGCTCTGCTCCTCGCCCAGGTGCCATCTACACGCTGCTGGCGCTGCGGGAGCCGCTGGCCATGTGTGCCCCTGCCACCCTCTGCCTCGGCCTCCTCCTGCTGCTCAACATCCGTGGGTACCCCGCTGCCCCCCGGGCCAAGTTCGAGTGACCGAAGGCAGGAAGGATGGACAGCTCAGACAACAGGAGGCGATGCCCTTATGGTGTTTTCAGGGATGGCATCGCATCCTGCGAGGTAACTTGCTGCTGAGGCACGGTGGGTGCTCTCCTGCCTCTGCCAGGGGCCCTGGTGCTGGTTGTCCCCACGCTGCAGGACCTGGGCTGGTGCTGTGGGATGTGGCACCACTGTGACACTGCCGTGGCGCTGCCACCTCTCTGGCAGCTCTGCTGCTAAACTTGCACAAGGTGTCCGGCTCTTCCTGGTGTTTGGCCACACCAAGGAGGGGCTGGCTCTGCTCTCCTGGGAGCTTTCTTATTTTGGAATAAACCCTCTTGTTTTTCATGTTTCGCCTCTGTGTTTAGTTCTGCCTCCCCCCCACGCTGAGCTGCGGTGGCTGAGGGGACATCCTGGGGCTGGAGATCCCAGTGCCCAGGAGCAGAGCCTGGAGGTAAGGCCTGAGGACAGGCAGGAGCTGGTGGCAGCTGGTGTGGAGACAGATGGACAGCAGGGAGAGCCCATGTGGTGTGGGACCTCCCAGCTGTCTGGAGCCACCCAGCAATGTGCCAGGCCACTTGCTGCACATCCAGGGTGTGACAGCAGCACAATCCCTCAAATAGTGTAGCTTGGTGGGTACATGTGTTTTTGGGAATCTTGCTCCTCCCCTCTGCCACCCTAGATGGGCACAGCCAACTTGGGATGGACCCCAAGATCACACAAGAGGGCTGGGTTGGCTGTGGGGGGAGACTGGGATGAGCACAGGGGGTACAACACCCCCACACCCCCAGCAGGATCTGAACCGCCTTTGGTGTCCCAAAGGAACACCCACAGACTGCAGGGTCACACGGAGCACTGAGTCGGATGCTCACAGAGCTTGGGGGGGTGCTGCTCCCCCCAAATCCAGCTTTGAAGCCAACAAAAGCACTGAGAGCCCGGAGGAGGCAGATTCCTGCTTTGATCCCTTTGGGGCATCCCTTCTTTCCCTCAGCTGCCGGGTGCAGAAACTTGACCCTCTGCTGCTTTCATCCAGGCGTGGGTGGGAGAAGGGCCCTGGGAAGTGGGGTTGGATGTGGCTGGGGGCACGGAAGGGGGACAGCCGTGTCACCACTGGCCACCCCCACATGCCCCCAGCCCCGGCAGCCGGCGCGGGGTGTCTTAGTGTGGCTCCAGCAGGGAATCCCCCATTACATACACACACAGGTGCTCTCCACGCTCCCGCTGCTGTCCCACTGGGGATGGGGAGGGAGGGTCAGACAGCCCCTGCCCCTTGCAGTGCTTCAAGACTTCCCCAGCCTGGCTGGGTCAGACAGTGAGGAGCAGACGGAGGGGACACAGCCTCTCCAGCCCGAGCTGGTGGGGTAAGTAACCATTGTGGTGTCGGTGAGATGGAGCATCCCCGATGCTAATGGTGGGGGAAGGAGAAGGAGGAGGAAAGGGGGACCACTGAGGGACCGTGGGGACCCTGGAGGTCAAACTGAAGCCCTGAATTGCCCCCCAGGCTCAGCAGCTCGTGCCCTCTGTGCCTCAGCCCCGTGCTGGGTGCTGCGTGTGCCAAATCCAGCCCTGCCATGCTGGAAAACACCGGCTGGTGACTCAGTGCGAGGTGTGGGCAGGCGGTGATGGGAGGTGAAAAAGCTGCAGCCCTGGATACAGCCACTGCAGCACAACGTGGTTTTCCATGGCTAGAACCAGAGGCAAACCTGCCTTGTGCAGGGCTGGGGGGCACGGGGGGCTGCTGGCCCCACGCTCATACCTCCTGTCCACGCCTGGGTCTCTCCACTCCAGTGCACGCTGAGCCACTGGGTGTCTTCCTGGGGAGATTTGGGGTGGTGGGAGAGGGCTGGGGTGGGTGGCCCTGCAGGCACGCTCTGCGTGGGAGGTGTTAAGCCCCACAGCTGCCGGCTGGAGCCAGCAGGGCACCTCCCGGTGCCTCCAGCCACAGCTCTGTCCCTTGGCCATGGTGCAGCTGCCCCTGCCGCTCCCTGGGGAGCCCTGGCTGGGTGGCTGATGGTGAACTCTGGGCTCCCTCGTGGCGTGGGGGGACATAACTGGGGTCTCCTCATCTCCTGTGAGGTTTAAGCCCCTCCAGCTTACAGTGGCGTCCCGTGGGGGCTCTGCCCCTGGCTCCCAGGAGGTGCCAGATAGAGGGGTTGTCCTGTGTGGGCCAACACCCCTTCCCAATCCCCTCGGGCGGTGCCACTGACTGTCCCCCGTGGTTGCAGGAGCCCGGGATGAACAGCTCAGCACCGGGGCCGCTGCCGACGGGACACGCCGGGGAGTGCCTGCCCAATGACCCGGTGCAGTTCGTGCTGGTGCCCGCCGTCTACTGCCTGGTGCTGTGCGTGGGGCTGCCGGGCAACCTGGTGGCCTTGCTGGTCTTCCTGCAGAGCGGCAAGGTGAGGAAGGCCATCCGCATCTACCTCATCAACCTCACGCTGGCCGACATCCTCTTCAACCTCACGCTGCCCCTCTGGATCCACTACTACCTGTCCGGGGGGGACTGGCTGCTGTCGGAGGCCGCCTGTCGCCTGGCCGGGGCCGCCTATTACCTGGCCACCTACAGCGCTGTCACCTTCATGGCACTCATCAGCTTCAACAGGTTCTGCGCGGTGCGGGCGGCACGGCGGGCGCTGCCACTCACGGGACCCCGCGGTGCCACCCTGGCCTGTGCCCTGGCCTGGCTGCTGGGGCTGGGCTGTGCCGTGCCCACCCTGGCCACCCACCAGACCTTCTCCACCCGCGCCGGCACCACCGCCTGCTTCGAGCAGCACGGCCGGCACCGCTCCTACGCCTATGCCATGGTGGGCTTCTTCGCCGCCGCCTTCCTGGTGGTGCTGGGCACCTACGCCTCCATCGCCCGGGCGCTCTCGGTGCCCGCTGCCCCCTCGCCGGGCTCCCACCGGCAGCAGGCGCGGGCCATGGTGCTGGGCATGCTGCTGGTCTTCGTGCTCTGCGTGGCCCCCTACCACCTAACGCTGGCCCCCTGGGTGGGCAGCCAGCCCCCCGCGCCGCTCTGCGAGCCCCCCGGCACCCTGGATGTGCTGCATGCGCTGAGCGTGGCCCTGCTCAGCCTCAACAGCTGCCTGGATCCCCTCGTGTACTGCTTCTCCATCCGCCGCTTCCGCGCCGACCTGGGGCGCACCCTGCGCAAGATCGGCCGGTGCCTCCCGCTGCCCCCGCCGGGACCCCCCGGGCCCCTGCCCGGTGCCCACGCGTCCTCCTTCGCCTCCTCCTAGCGAGGTGGGCACCGGGATCCTGCCCCCGGCTGCCCCAGGGCCACAGTCCCACTGGGATGGGATCCCCAGGACCAGGCCAGGGATGGAGAGCAGCGTGGAGGGAGTTCTGACTTCATGCACCCCCTTCCTCTTCCTCCCACTCCGCTCTGTTCTCTGCACATCTCCACGTGCCCACAGTTCCTGCTGATGCACAGATCCTGCCCCCGGCTTTGCAGGCGCTTGGGAGGGTGGCACTGGCACTGCAAGGGGAGGAACTGGCACTGCGAGGG